>CM040395.1:149697555-149992555 GCA_022702515.1 Ilyophis sp. 1 JC-2022
CACACACACACACACACACACACAGCCTCTGGCCTGCATTCCAACTGTACATCACGCACGCACACGCGCACACACACACACACACACACACACACAGCCTCAGGCCTGCGTACACACACACAAACACACACACACACACACACATGCACACACACAGCCTCAGGCCTGCGTACACACAGCCTCAGGCCTGCATTCCAACTGTACATCATACACGCACACACACACACACACACACATACACACATAGCCTCAGGCTTACGCACGCACGCACACACACACACACACACACACACAGCCTCAGGCCTGCATTCCAACTGTACATCATACACACGCACACACACACACACACGCACACGCACACCCACACACACCCAGCCTCAGGCTTACATTCTAACTGTATATCATTCACACACACACACCTTTTATATCAACATTGATATCACTGAAAGCTTTGAACAAGGGAGATTGGCTACCCTTTTAAAAAAAATTCAATAATTTTTTGAGTCTTTTCTAAAAATTCCACAGCTGTGGTTACTTCTGTCACATTCCCCGTTTATGGCCGACCTTGCAACAGGTCAATGACCTCATTCTCATCATCGTTTGACCAGCTTTTATAAGGGGTTCATGATTGGTTCTTCGCTTCCCGCCCACCAGGCTTTGAGTATTTTGAGGCGAGCGCCAAGGACAACATCAACGTGAAGCAGACGTTCGAGCGCCTGGTGGACATCATCTGCGAGAAGATGTCAGAGAGCCTAGACGCTGCGGACCCCGCGGTCACGGGGGCCAAACAGGGGCCCCAACTCAGCGAGCAGCCAGCGGCTCCTCAGCAGGACTGTGCCTGCTAAAGCTCGCCCCGCCCCGCCCCGCCCTGCCCCGCCCCGCCCTGCCCCCAGACCCCCTGCACTGCCCCCTCTCCGCCCTGCAGAAAGGTTCCTTCTGTAAGACAGGTCAATCACCAGGAGGGGTGTCTCACTAAATACAGTCCCCATAAGTAACCTCCTGCCATAACCTCCAACAGTGGCCTTAGAGGGAAACTTCACCGACAATCTGAAATTTAAAACGTACCTGTACTGCGGTCGGGTCCCAGTGTTGGAAAAACCCATTTCCGTTTGTTTTAATAGTGAAGAGCACAAGCTAATTTCAAAATACTCTGGGATTTTTTTTACCAGCTTTCTGCTGCCTGGCCCTCCTACAGTTCCCAGAATTCATTGTGCCACCTCTGAAAATGACATTAAAAACATTCTTGATCACTTTAATGCAGGAACGCAGATGGCCGTTTAGCCAGGCTGTAGGTGGTGTCACCTCTTTAATCTGGTTTAGTAGCTATGTTGAATTTTAATGTTCATCTAATTTTGGCTGTGTGCTAGCTTGGAGCTTACAGGAAGGAATGGGTAGTACCAGCTTAGTGCATTGTGGGGGTTGGAGTGTAGATGAGAAAAATGTTCAGTGGAAGGTACTTGAGGTTTTTCTGCTGTCAGGCTCCTCATTTATTTCATTTATTTGACAGGGAAGAACATTGAATTTTCAGCATTTCAGCATGGTATTATGGCCTTCGGTGTGTGTAAAAAAGCCCCTTTTCTTATACGTCATAACTGCCTGCTAAACTTCAAGGTAAGGACCAACATGTGAAATGTAACATTTTCTGTGAAGTTATCAAAGTTTGGTGGCACACGTTCGGTGAAGTTACCCTTTAAAGCTAAAGAGATGTTTTTTTTCAGACCCCTATTCCCTTTGAAAAATACAATTTAAATTCGATTACAGTAATATTTTTAAAATATTAGATTTGTTGATTTAAAAATGATAATTTGAAACAGTCCAGCATTAAGGAAAGAGGTTAAAAATGTTGAAAGTAATTTTGGCACCCATGCTGTGAACACATATACCCTACACCCTACACCTCACATAGTCTGGACAAGCCTGTAGGTGATTAGCAAGGAGGCGCTATTGCAAAACCCATCCTATCCTGGCCAGCTGCTGAAGAGTCCCAGTCATAGCCGGCTAATTATGCAGAAGCCCAAACAGGAACTACCCATGTGTGGTCTATGGGGCTTGGCCTGGACCCGTGGTGAACACCTTTATCAACTTAATCAGTGGGGGCCCCATATCACCCCCCCCCCCCCCCAGTATTTCAGCACTGCTAAATTCACTATATTTATTTATTTTGTATATTTTGAATCTCCTATCCACTGGAAGAAAAAAGGTCAATTAGAACAAAAGAGTGCAGAATTGCATAATGATAAGAACATTCAGCCCATCTTGGCCTCATCATTTATCTACAAACTAGAGCATGCAGCACGCAATCAGGTCTGGACTTGAGTACTGAAAATTTGTGAACAGAATTTTAAGTCGGGGGGGCTTGTAACGGTTTTTTGAAAGATGTAAATACGTGCCCAGTATATTATATATCTAAAGGTATATATTTAAAAGTCCACATAATAAAAATTAATATTATAACTATATGAATATATGAGTGGTGAAATTTCTGAATATGAATATATTATAAAAATATGATAGATTTCTCTAATTTTGTTGTTTTTTCTCTGATCTGTCCACTCAGTCAAAAATCCACCATCATTGCCCTGTTCACTGTATAAGTGATATACAACCTCTGACTACTTAAGTGCCCCCACATGGTCGGGAGGACTTAACACGCACAAAATACAATGTAGCACTCCTAACCTCAGACAGGTACCCAGAATTAAATGTTTGACACCCCCTCCCCCCCCCCCCTTCAACCCCGGTTAAAACGGGGACGGCAGATGGTACCTATACAGTTTCTATCCTTATTGTAATTTCTTTTCTTTTTTTTCTTTTGTAAAACTTGAGTTGTGTGAAGGATTTTTATATGTGGTCTTTAGATTACAGTTGAAACACAGGACACTGTCATAAATTTTATTAAGGGAATCGTATGGCAGTCTATCAATCATTTAACACTAAATGCATACATATATACTGTATATGAGAACATTATTTATTAGTCTTATTTATTTTTTTGATGCCTGTGTCATATTCCATGCTAGTTTAAAAAGGGGTAAAAAAGGAGTAATGGCTTGAGTGCTCGTTCAGCTTCGGGATATTCTGACAGCTGTCACTCAGGTGAACTGGGTCCTATGCCAGATAATCTCTCTGCTCAGTGCTGATGTTCTCTCACCCAGGAGAGGTGTGTGGGCGGTCAGAAAACAGAACACCCCTCTGTCTGGAGGGTACTTCTTAATACCCTTCTAGAGGGTAATTGTGAGTTTTGCTTTGTCCGTCTTGTTCTCCTCGAGCTTTGGAAGGTAATGCCTCATTTATGATTCGTTTTTGCGACCAAAAACTGTTCCAGGCTGACCAATGACAAGTACTGTTCACTTTAACTGACCACACCCCTCACCCAATACAATGCTTAGGCCTCCTCACACACACCTGTACACACCTGTACACACCTGTGCACACCTGTGCACAGGCATGTACACATGCATACACACTCATGTGCACCTCTGCTCTCACACGCACACACACACACACACACACACACACACACACACACAAACTTGTATGCTGACATCTGTAAAGGTGCACACACAAATGCATGCATGCCTGTACACACGTTCTCATACACTGTATACACTCACACTATTGCCCACCTCAGAGCCTGATGCATTATGGGAGGAGTAATGATTCTATAAGAGTCTGGAATGACAGGATATAACCCTGAAAGGGAGGGGCCTGTTTCCATAGTTACCCATCACGTGGGTTCCGTGTGCTGGGCTGTGGCGCCATGTTGCTCAAACCCACATTAGAATCTGGAGGCGATGGTTGCCGGGGGTGATAATGTTTCTTGAACATGCGATTCTAAGAGCGGGACTAGTGTTATGATTACTGGGGGTGATAATGTTTCTGGAACATGCCATTCTAAGAGCGGGACTAGTGTTATGGTCATTATGACGTATTAAATTCTGTTGTTTTTACCCGTGTAATCGAGGGCGTTCTCTGCTTGACCCTTGCTGTAAACATTCCCCTTGACCTCTGACCTCATTCCATCCTCTCAAGTCACTCCTTGTTCCTGGTTCAGTAAACTCTAGTCACCATTGGTGGTTCTCCCATTGTGCCCTCTCACTAGCCTGTCTTCCTTACTGTAAATAAACAGAATTGTACATAGGTTTTAGTCATTTGTGTGAATTGTGCTGAAACGATTCCAGGTTTGCAAAAAAATAACTTAAAAAAACAAAAAACAAACACAGCTTCTTTTCTTTCCATTCTAGACCTGCTTGTGAATGACAACTTACAAAGCAATATAAAAATTTCAAAAAAGGAAAATAAATTGTTTTTGACAGTATAAAGTAGAAGAGCAAGCGTTCATTGACAGGTCTATGGCAGTACATGTGTCATAATGCTTTGTGTTAGAATGGGAGGGGCGTCTCATTCTGAGTGGAGTTTGACTAGTCGAGTCTGGGTGCAGTCTGGTGTTGACTAGTCGAGTCTGGGTGCAGTCTGGTGTTGACTAGTCGAGTCTGTCAAATAACACAGAACCTGATGGGGAGATAAGACTTGAACTGAACATCGATGTTTGGACAATTTAGCCTCTTTTTAGGTTTTAAAAAAACTAACAAAAAAAACCTTAAAATCACACACTGAAGGGGTTGTGTCCTGGCAAATACTGCTTGTAGATCTGTGGTAGATCTGTGGTAGATCTGTGATAATCTTAGATGTTACAAACGTGGAATCGCTGCTGTTCTGGTTTATATTTTACCTTCCTCATTATATGTTTGGATTGACTGAATATTGATGACAATGATTTGAAAAAAATAAAATTTTATATATATATATATATATACGAACCTGGAAAGAAATCCGTAAAATATAATAAGCCTGAAGACTGTTACCTTGAAATGAATGGAGAAAACCTCCCACAGTAGTGGAGGTCTGGGGTTGTGGGGATTTAAGTACCCGCTCTGGGCGTGCGGTTTGGTGCTCTGAAAGCTGTGGTGTGGCAGTCGTGATTTAGGCTCTCGTGCGTGAGGTTGAGGTGAGGCAAAACACGGGGGAAGATGCATTGGGCATGACCACAGGGGGTACGCACAAAGCCTGTGTGGAACTTTTCTCACCGTGTGTGTGTTCTGTGGGGAATGTGTTCTAGTAGACAAAATTCTAACAATTTGTGTCTTTATTCTTCTTCTTTTTTTTTCTTTGAGTGTTTCTCTTTTTGGAATTTTGTCTTTTCCTGTTATATTATTTTTATGTTTTTGCAATCGTGCATCATGCTTCAAATGAAGAATTGCACAATATTGCAGAATACAGATGACTTGGTTTACATACATTTTTACTCTTATTTTATGGGAATAAAATATATTTAAGAATAATAAAATGCATTCATTATCCAGTTTAGCAGTAGTTTACACAATTGCAGTAAGAAAAAAAAAGATGAACTGTGTCAAAATGTTAGATTGTGAACATTTCCTAATCTGCTGTATATGTGGTGGAAAAATAAAAGTAAAAAATAAAAGTTTGTGCTGTCTATAAGCTGCTGTTTCCCAGTTCATCAGTGATTTGTGTCATTGTAATGTGCTAAACACTGAGGTGGATCTCACTCATTGGCTTTGTGTCAACTCCCTTTTTTTTTTACACTTGAGAAATTTTAATTAAAATGTGGGATTTAAATCTGAGTCCCATTACAATTTCAACACACCCCCATCCAAATCCTGAAAATTCTGCTCAGGATGTGGATGGATGTTGGGAGTAAAGTCTGAGGGCCTGAATTTAGCACCGAATAGGCCTGAGTTTAGCACCGAATAGGCCTGAGTTTAGCACCGAATAGGCCTGAGTTTAGCACCGAATAGGCCTGAGTTTAGCACTGAATAGGCCTGAGTTTAGCACAGAAGAGGCTGCTGGACAGAATAGAACTAGCTCTCCCCTCAGCCTCACCGTAGCCAGCGTTGGAGTCATGAGTTGTTCTACATTCTTCTAAAGATAGCTTTAGCTTTCACTGGTCTGTCTGTTGTGACTGAACCAGTCAGTTTCCAGCTTTTAAACTGACCCAACACCACTCTGTCCGCCTCCACTAGCTTTGTTTCTTTTAAACTGACCCAACACCACTCTGTCCGCCTCCACTAGCTTTGTTTCTTTTAAACTGACCCAACACCACTGTGTCCGCCTCCACTAGCTTTGTTTCTTTTAAACTGACCCAACACCACTGTGTCCGCCTCCACTAGCTTTGTTTCTTTTAAACTGACCCAACACCACTCTGTCCGCCTCCACTAGCTTTGTTTCTTTTAAACTGACCCAACACCACTGTGTCCGCCTCCACTAGCTTTGTTTCTGTCCCTCTTTTGCGGTACCATGTTCAGGGACAGGTCACCATCTGCACGCTGTACCGAACCAAACCACATCACAATCTTAAACATCTGCAGGGCTGCTGGACGGCTCATTCGGTTACGACCTGGTGTCTGTGGTGTATGGATGAGCCTGTGATTACATTAATGTATTTAAACCCAGTGCTAATTTAACCACTGTAAAAGGATTTATCACCCAGGTGACCCTTCTGTGACCTTATTTGTTTCTTTGCAGGTCCTTTAAATGAAACTGCTTCTGTTATCAAAGTCTCGTGTTATGTCATTTTGGCGGGGATTGAATAAGTGAGGGGTATATCGGATACAGAAGAGCCACTAGAGGGCACAATAACGCCAGTCAGAGTCAGTCAGAGACTGAACGTTCGCTTGTTACCTTCAGAAAAGGACCAAAGTATCCGAGTAGTTTACTAACTTTAGGGTCAGGAACCAGTTCATAATTTATATATTTTAAAAAGAACTAACACTGAAATATTAATCAGAGTATTTCACCAAACGTTACTAAATCATTCCTACATCATGACTTTATTATATTGTATTGTACCTCTTACGTGCATTTTAACTACCTGTACATAAAATCGATTAGCTTACTGTTGCATGTAAAAAAATCAAATAAAACAATCACTCTCATAAATAGGCCTGCTGCAGAATTCTGTTTTTCTGTGAATGGAATAGAATCTTGACTTGAGAGAACCCATGGATTACTTTTTTAGTGCCAGTAAGTCTTTTTCAATAATTAATAGCAAACCCACATAATTCCAAAATATTTAGAAAAGTTTATCGTTTACGATAGAACCCTTTGGAAGTAGACCACATAATATATGTACCTATATCAAATCTGTATGAAAACATCTCCAACGGTTTTCCAAATTGACATTTGACACTTGGGCTATTGCAGGAAATACAAAAGTCATTTCTTATTTACAACGACCTTATAAATTTTAAATGCACGGCTTCTTAACCACATACAAATATCGATTACCATTTTTCATCTGGTTAACTCCTCCCACTGTTCTATTTAATGATCATTTAGCCTATAATACTGGAGGATTCCTTGTTATAGGCCTACGTTGAATTTATTTCCCTGGGCTGAAAGTTAGCCAACAGAGCCAATGGATTATTCAATGTGAAGCAAATAAAACGGCACTAATAACCGACACATTAGACTTAAACGTTGAAAGCAAACTAACACATTTTCCGTCTAAAACGCAGAAACACGGCTTGTGTGCCTATGTTTCGTAAACGTGCTTTTAAGAAGGTGAAATCCATAGCTTGTGTCGATGCCCTCCATGGCACCATTTCCCATCAGCCCAGAATCGTTGCATAACCATTCCCCCGATTCTACCTCTTACAGCTTAACACACATATGAAAAAATAACTAAAATTGCAAGAAGGTAAAGTTGTTCAGCATTTTTATTTAACACTTGTACAACGCAATATCTAAGATTAATATATACATATGTATATGGAATGTGAAAGAAAAAACGACACTCACACAAATACATTAAACAAAAAACCATCTGCGAAGTTTTTAAAACACTGTAAGGACACTGTACAGTTACGCTTTGTATAAAATAGACATTTTATCCGTTTATAAGTGCTTGTAAACAAGTCAGGCATACATGTAAACGGCATGCGCTCAATGACACACGGATGACTGTTGGTATTCATCGAGTTTGTCACTATAACATGCAAATACTTGTTTTCCCTTTTCAGATTAATTCTTCAAAATTCTGCGAGGCTACTGTCAAATAAACCATATGAAAACATGGAACCAAACCGTTTCTCTCTTGAGATGTAAGCAATGTGAATCTTGTTTTAGCTTTACAATATATATTTTTAAAAATATTTTGTAAACGTGTTTTCAACTCATATCACCACGCGCGTGTCACTCGACAGTGTCTTTTCTTTGAATGGAGGCATTTGAAATAGAGTCACCAGTACAGAGTCGAGGAAATTCAGGAAAATCAGAGTCAGGAATGAATCGCGCTTATACCGATCCAAATGGACCCAGAGACGCCCCCCCCCCCCCCCCCTTGATCCTCTAGTAAGCTTGGACTTGGTGTGGTAGGAGCTGACATCCATTATTTACGTGGTTCATGACCTTCTGTTTGAGCTGAGCAACTTGTTCCCTCAGCACACTCGCAGTAGATGCCAGTTCAGTGTTCTGCGTCTTAAGAGACTTAACTTTGTCCTCGAGCCTGGATATTCTCTCCAGTTTACGCTTTCGGCATTTGGACGCGGCCACTCTGTTGCGAAGCTTTTTCCGCTCCGCCTTGATGCGCTCCTGTGTGTCCATGTTGATTGGCGACAACGGCGGGCTGTCGCCGAAGCTCTGCACGTCGGGGACGGTCTGCGGCTCGTCCTTCAGAGAGTGAAGGCGCGCCTGCGCCTGCTGCTGCGCGCTCAGGGGGTGCGAGGGGGGCGGCGGGAAGGGAACAGTGTCCGTAGAATAGTTCACCGTGGTCCCCAGGGGGCTGTTTCCGTAGCTGTTCAGGTTGGTATACACGGGCAGGTCCGGGTGCACGGTGACGGGCGCCGCGCTTGTGCTGAGGTCCAGACCGCTCGTCGGCGCGCACGTGCCGCCGTTGAGCTGGTTCTGCTTGTGAAGGTCCTCCAGCGCCTTTACGAAGCCCTCCGCGAACTCCTGCTCGTCGCTCACAGACTTCGGGTACAGGAACTGCGAGGTCGGCGTCGTAGTGACCATGCCGTTTGACTGAATGATGAGTCTCTCCAGTTCCGGAGAGGCCAGTTTCAGGAGTCCAAGGTCCGGAGAGTTGAGAATCCCCTCGGCGTCTCTGAGATTCGGCCTCAGATTTGAACTTGGGTCGGTGAGGTTCAAACTCATATCCTTTTTCATCATCCTGTAGGAAGAGTAAGCGCTTGTGGTTCCCCCAGTAATATTCAACACATCATGGTAGAAGGGCGTTTCCATTCTAACCCCTCGCGCATGTAGGGGTAAATAGAGCTAGCAGCTCCGATAAATTGGTGTTCAGTAGCCTGCCAAGCCAATGGGGGGAAAAAATACGAAAGTTTTCTTATGCTGATTTTCCTTAGCTTTCCTTAGCTTATAGCTAATCGGCTAGCGAGCGAACTACACTTCCTCGTTTCCAACAAGTTTCTGTTTGTTGTACTTTAGTCTTCGATTCGAGTGTATATATCCAACTTCCTGTTCCGCATTCAGTTCAAATTATTAGATCCCCTTATGTATTTTTTTTCGAGCAAACAATGACACATATCCTTTATTTTGAAATTGATCACTCGTAGCTGGCGCAGAAAACCACGCTCCGAATCCTTGCGCTGTGACTCGCTCCGCGCGAGAGACGGTTTCTGCGAGCGGGGGCGGGCAGTCCCTGGCTTTTCTATCCTTCTGAATTCCATTATGTCATTTCAGAGCGGTCAGATTGGACAGAAATGACGTTTTCTTCCGGTTCTATTTGAATAAGGGGTTGTGCTAGCGCTTATTGCCATGGAGAGTGTGGTAAACTGCAAACAGTGCAATGCATTGTGGTTTGATGTCATAGCAAACCCAGGGTCAAAGAGAGAGAGAGAGAGAGGCACAGAAAATAAAAAATGTAATTGTAAATGCATATTTAATACGATTTAATACGATTCAGTTGTGTCGTTATTCTCCCAAACAACATAACTGTCCCCCAATAGCAGGCATGTTTTCATAAATTTCACAGAAAATATCCGTTTTCAGCATCAGCACGACATACAGCGTTTTTTGAGAGCGAGAGCGAGCTTAAGCGCGGGGGTAGGGTGTCGGTACGGAGACAGAATGACGCGGGCGAGGGAGGGGACGTGCTGTTTGTTCAATATGCATTCACATCGGCACATCCAGCGTCAGAACTATTTAAAGGCGTAGGAACAGGAGCGCCCTTTGCCGTGCCCCCCCGTCCGCCCGCTTGGCGCAGGGAGGACGGACAAATCAGGAAACGGCAGATTTCGTGTTTACCAGGTCGTCCGCTCTCCTTCGTCACAACATGAAAGACTCACCTGAAAGACTGCAGAATTATTTGGAGTAAAAAAAAAAGTAATACTACAAATATTTTTACACAGTGTGACGGACATGTTTATGATGTTCTTTCACATGAACTGCTCAACTGATTTCAGACCGTTAAATATGTTATCATGAAACACTGTTTTTTTTCTTCATGATGTTTGCCTTTGTTGGACAGTTTAATGACCTAGACTGTAAGCCAGTTTAATGATCTAGACTGTAAGCCAGTTTAATGACCTACACTGTAAGCCAGTTTAATGACCTACACTGAAGCCAGTTTAATGACCTACACTGTAAGCCAGTTTAATGACCTACACTGTAAGCCAGTTTAATGACCTACACTGTAAGCCAGTTTAATGACCTACACTGTAAGCCAGTTGGCACCAAGGTAGTACACCTGTTCAAAAAACAGGGAATTTACCCCCTCAGTAATGCATATATTTTCTATTAAGACAGAACTACACACCCCCAGCCAGGGGGGAGCTTAATGGATTAAGGTCACCACACCCCCCACTCTGCCCTGTTCCTATAAGACTTTCCATCAAGTCTTTTGACTTCTCAGCTTATAGAAACTGAGAATTATTTTTGTCTCGCGGTTTTTCCCTTCTCTTTCCCCTTAAAGCAAGTTTTATTTTTATTTTTTTAAAAGAGGAAGATAAGAACAGGTTACTGGTCTCGCTTAAACTTCCCCGTTCGGTAGATTCCCAAAACGAAACTGGCTGAGGTGGTGTTCAGTACGCCTCGCTTCAACCCCTGCATTGTTGCATCAGTGCCACGGAACTGCCGTCTTCGCCCAGCGGATGACCTGTACAGATCTGCTCTTCTCATTCAGTTGTCCTGCACTTTTAATTTATTTGTTTTTAAAGGAGAGCAGCACAGGCCTTTCACATATTTAGCTTTATTCAGGCTGGTTGAAAGTAAGAGAAGGATAACGGATAGAGGAGAGACTACAGCTGAGAAAGTTCCATGGCGGGAACCCCCGACCGCACGGGGGGAATCGTGTTTGGCCCGAATCGGCTGCCCTACTCACTGTGCCACATATCTCACCCGAGCTGCGCTTTTAGTGCAAAGGGCCCGTTCCTCCTGCATGCTTAGAACCCTTTGGCCAGGGTGCATTCCAAATGGAGTGGGTTGGATTGTGATGTCACAGAAGAAGGCTGGTTCTTGTGGGTGCTGTTCTGTCTGGGCAGCAGACAATGGAGGCTTATTAGGCCAGGTTAGAATAGAATAGAAAAATTGCCACATGTACATGCCACTCAGATTATTTAAAGGGCAGCTACACCCTTTATCTGTGTGGATTCGCCAAGCAGATGTTCAGTTTCAGTAGAGCCTTGTGTTTCAGTAAAGCCTTGTATTTCAGTAAAGCTTTGTGTTTCAGTAGAGCCTTGTGTTTCAGTAAAGCCTTGTGTTTCAGTAGAGCCTTGTGTTTCAGTAGAGCCTTGTATTTCAGTAAAACCTTGTGTTTCAGTAGAGCCTTGTGTTTCAGTAAAGCTTTGTGTTTCTTTAAAGCCTTGTGTTTCAGTAAAGCCTTGTGTTTCAGTAGAGCCTTGTGTTTCAGTAGAGCCTTGTATTTCAGTAAAGCTTTGTGTTTCTTTAAAGCCTTGTGTTTCAGTAGAGCCTTGTGTTTCAGTAAAGCTTTGTGTTTCTTTAAAGCCTTGTGTTTCAGTAAAGCCTTGTGTTTCAGTAGAGCCTTGTGTTTCAGTAGAGCCTTGTGTTTCAGTAGAGCCTTGTATTTCAGTAAAGCTTTGTGTTTCTTTAAAGCCTTGTGTTTCAGTAAAGCCTTGTGTTTCAGTAGAACCTTGTGTTTCAGTAAAGCCTTGTGTTTCAGTAGAGCCTTGTGTTTCAGTAAAGCCTTGTATTTCAGTAAAGCTTTGTGTTTCAGTAGAGCCTTGTGTTTCAGTAAAGCCTTGTGTTTCAGTAAAGCCTTGTGTTTCAGTAGAGCCTTGTGTTTCAGTAGAGCCTTGTATTTCAGTAAAACCTTGTGTTTCAGTAGAGCCTTGTGTTTCAGTAAAGCTTTGTGTTTCTTTAAAGCCTTGTGTTTCAGTAAAGCCTTGTGTTTCAGTCGAGCCTTGTGTTTCAGTAGAGCCTTGTATTTCAGTAAAGCTTTGTGTTTCTTTAAAGCCTTGTGTTTCAGTAAAGCTTTGTGTTTCTTTAAAGCCTTGTGTTTCAGTAAAGCCTTGTGTTTCAGTAGAGCCTTGTGTTTCAGTAGAGCCTTGTATTTCAGTAAAGCTTTGTGTTTCTTTAAAGCCTTGTGTTTCAGTAAAGCCTTGTGTTTCAGTAGAACCTTGTGTTTCAGTAAAGCCTTGTGTTTCAGCAGAGCCTTGTGTTTCAGTAAAGCTTCGTGTTTCAGTAAAGCCTGGTGTTTCAGTAGAGCCTTGTGTTTCAGTAGAGCCTTTTGTTTCAGTAAAGCTTTGTGTTTCAGTAGAGCCTTGTGTTTCAGTAAAGCTTTGTGTTTCAGTAAAGCCTTGTGTTTTAGTAAAGCTTTGTGTTTCAGTAAAGCCTTGTGTTTCAGTAAAGCCTTGTGTTTCAGTAGAGCCTTGTGTTTCAGTAAAGCCTTGTGTTTCAGTAAAGCCTTGTGTTTCAGTAAAGCCTTGTGTTTCAGTAGAGCCTTGTGTTTCAGTAAAGCTTTGTGTTTCAGTAAAGCCTTGTGTTTTAGTAAAGCTTTGTGTTTTAGTAAAGCCTTGTGTTTTAGTAAAGCTTTGTGTTTCAGTAGAGCCTTGTGTTTCAGTAAAGCTTTGTGTTTCAGTAGAGCCTTGTGTTTCAGTAAAGCTTTGTGTTTCAGTAAAGCCTTGTGTTTTAGTAAAGCTTTGTGTTTCAGTAAAGCTTTGTGTTTCAGTAAAGCCTGGTGTTTCAGTACCTTGTGTTTTAGTAAAGCTTTGTGTTTCAGTAAAGCCTTGTTTCAGTAGAGCCTTTTGTTTCAGTAAAGCTTTGTGTTTCAGTAAAGCTTTGTGTTTCAGTAAAGCCTTGTGTTTTAGTCAAGCTTTGTGTTTCAGTAAAGCCTTGTGTTTCAGTAAAGCCTTGTGTTTCAGTAAAGCTTTTTTTCTGAAAGGGGAACTGACCTTTTTCTTGCCTTCACAGCGCATTATGGCGGGCATGTACACATGAGATGTGACAGGGATGGAAAGCCTGGAGATACCATCACTGCTACCATCTGGGCCGTTATTTAAAGGGACAGGGCCATCTGGCTGGGCTCGCTATTCTCATACATCAACACATACCCAATACCATGGGTGCACAACTCCATTCCTTCAGAACGTTCAACGTTGAGAATATAGAGCCACGTGTCTGCTGGTCCTGCAGTGTATCATAAAGATAATTTGTGCAGCATGGTGATGGTGTCAGATGGACAGCACCTCTCTTTTAGCTTTTGTGAGTGAGATAGCCTGGCTGTTTCGTGATTCCATCGGCATACTGCAAAGGTCAGGGGGTGTACTGGCTCTTTAAGGAGCAGTGGAAGGCAGATAGAGCGTTATGCTTTTCTGTTCTGGTCTGTGGATGCTCTGGCTGTTTCCTGTATTGTGTGTGTGAGTGTGTGTATGTATGTGTGTGTGTGTGTGTGTGTGAGTTTGTGTGTAAGCGAGTATGTGAGTGTGTATGCACTGCCTGTATATATATACAGTGTGCAGTGTGTTAAGTGTTTGGACAGTGACACACTTTTTGTTGTTTTGGTTCTGTACTCCAGCACATTGCATTTAAAATGAAACAATGAACATGAGGTTAAAGTGCAGTCTGTCAGCTTTATTTTACATCCATATCTGGTGATCCGTGTGGGAATTACAGCCTTTTATGTATACATGTTTTGTTTCAAATCCAATGTGCTGGAGCACAGAGATAAAACAATAGAAATTGTGTCACTGTCCCAACACTTAAGCACTGCACCGTACATATAGAATCTAAATTTGTATATTCAACTGAATGCATTGTGAAATGTAGCTGCCCATCCCTCTCCAGCCTCATCCATGTGCATGCTTCTCCCATAATTCTCTGCTGTTTTCACAGGGAGGGTTTTGGTTGGCCGGCACCAGATAAACTGGTTCCAATAAGGGCGGTGGGTTGAGGCGGGTGTCAAAGCGCTTGATTTGGGTTTCATTTTGTGTGGATAAGGGAGGGTTTGCAAACTGGTTCCAAAATACAATTGAAATTATCGTTGGTAGCCAGGAGCCACAACCAATGTACGTCACAACAAATATGTGTCTAATATGCAAGCTATGTGAAAATTATTTTTAGAATAGAATAGGATAGAATAAATGTATTCATATAAATAGTTGGCAGCATATAGTCATGGGCAAATATACACATTTGAATGCTCTGAAGTATACTGACAGATTCTTTCAATAAAATGTATTATTTGCATTTATTTGAGACAAACTTGGCTGTGTGGGTGGGGAGACACCAAGTGCCTAATAACTGAAACACATCCAGAAATGTAAATGCAAGTCCGGACAAATGTCAGCATTTTTACAAAATAGGTGTAGATTAGTTTGTAAGTGCTGTTTGTTATGCTTTCTGAATGCAGGGCGTGGCCAGTGCTGACTGTGACTGTCGGCCCCGCAGGGTGTGGCCAGTGCTGACTGTGACTGTCGGCCCCGCAGGGTGTGGCCAGTGCTGACTGTGACTGTCGGCCCCGCAGGGTGTGGCCAGTGCTGACTGTGACTGTCGGCCCCGCAGGGTGTGGCCAGTGCTGACTGTGACTGTCGGCCCCGCAGGGCGTGGCCAGTGCTGACTGTGACTGTCGGCCCCGCAGGGCGTGGCCAGTGCTGACTGTGACTGTCGGCCCCGCAGGGCGTGGCCAGTGCTGACTGTGACTGTCGGCCCCGCAGGGTGTGGCCAGTGCTGACTGTGACTGTCGGCCTCACAAGGCGTGGCCAGTGCTGACTGTGTTTCAGGGAATAAAGTATGCCTGATTCAGTTGATAAAGTACTTGTGATTCAGGGGATAAAGTACTCCTGATTCAGGGGATAAAGTACTCCTGATTCAGGGGATAAAGTACTCATGATTCAGTGGATAAAGTACTCATGATTCAGGGGATGAAGTACTCATGATTCAGTGGATAAAGTACTCATGATTCAGGGGATGAAGTACTCATGATTCAGGGGATGAAGTACTCGTGATTCAGTGGATGAAGTACTCATGATTCAGGGGATGAAGTACTCATGATTCAGGGGATGAAGTACTCGTGATTCAGTGGATGAAGTAGTGGCCTTGCATGTCAGCCGGAGGGGGACTGCTTCGCCCTCTCATGCCTTTTTTATTTTTGTTCTTTTTTGGCTTGTTACTACCATGGCAACCAAATAACAGAGATAATGTGTTTGGTGTTGCAGTCAGCATGTTCTGTTCTAGCTCCTCCTGGACAGGGTTCCGCTCCCTGTTGGCTGCTCGCGGTTGGCCGCTCAAGCAAAGTGAAGAAGGGAAAAAAACATGTTGGAACACTTTTTTTTTGGCATGTTCTTTCCTTGCAAACATATCCATCTCCCCAGTGTATAAAGGCCTTGTTCTATCCTGGTAGGGGGGGCGCTGGCAGGTAACAGCACAGGTGGAGATGCCAAATAGGAGGTAACGCTGGTTAACGCCCATTTTGAGCCACTTCTCTCAACTAAAAGCAGTAAAATGGCAAAAGTAATCCAGGGATAAAAGCGAGCGAGTAAGAGCGTAGGTATAAAAGCGAGCGAGTAAGAGCATAGGGATAAAAGCGAGCGAGTAAGAGCGTTGGGATAAAAGCGAGCGAGTAAGAACGTGGGGATAAAAGCGAGCGAGTAAGAGCGTAGGGATAAAAGCGAGCGAGTAAGAGCGTTGGGATAAAAGCAAGCGAGTAAGAGCTTAGGGATAAAAGCGAGCGAGTAAAAGCGTAGGGATAAAAGCGAGCGAGTAAGAGCGTAGGGATAAAAGCGAGCGAGTAAGAACGTAGGGATAAAAGCGAGCGAGTAAGAGCGTAGGGATAAAAGCGAGCAAGTAAGAGCGTAGCGCTAAGTCAGCACACACTAATCACAGCAGGGTGAGAAAGTATCAGGCTGATTGGAAGCACCTTAAAGACAGCAGCATCGTGTGGATGTGATGGCTTCTCACTGAAGGCCTAAGGTGCCGTATCAGCACAGGTCATATATAGTTTGTGCGTCTCATTTTGTAAATATTATTACTGGATTTGGACCTGCTCTGTTCTCGATTGGCAGTATATGGGGCCTGCTTTATCTTGTTTACCTGTTGTACCACTTTTCTCTGTAACACAACTAACTCAAAATAGAAAGGAAATTGCACTGTAAGAGAGCAGATCCCTTTAAGAGCTTTAAAACTTTTTGTTAGCCAAAGCAACATTCCCCTTTAAGCCATGTGACATTCACTGTTGAGGGGCTCTGTCATAGCTGTGAAAGATTAGATTGATTGAATGTTTCAGCGGATGATTGGCGCTGAAAAGAGTGTGTGTTTCAGCGGATGACTAAAACAAAAACAGGAGCGGCTTTTCTCTGGGACCGGACTGGCACACCACACAATGTCCCTTTTTCTCCTAAACTCTGTTTACAGGGACGGAAATCGTTGCGAAATATCGGCCTTGCAGAACAATGCCTTAAGATGACAATGACATTGAAATGTCCTTTTTTTAAATCCTGAATTTACCTGAATACCGGTATTGTTTTGCATGTGTATGTCTGACATTGAGAAGCCAGGCAGATGTAACCTCTTTTGAACATGTACTCTGCGCCAAATTGCATAACACCCGGAGGAGATTTAAAATCTGCCGAGTTGCCAAACATGTATATTTTCCTCCAAAGCCTTTTTTTTCTTTTTGAAGGCAGATTTCTGTGAATGAAAAACAGCAGGAGAAAACAGCCACCCACTTGTGTTTGAAACAGACGGGCTCTCGGCAGCGGCAGCAGCGACGCAGTGTCACTGTGTGTGGGCGTTGGGCGAGTGTGCCCGCCCGCTTTTGAGAAGGAGGCAGGAGAGAGGTGGAAAAAGAGGATAACCCTCACACAGCCAGTAATGATCCCAAACCCACACACACAGCCAATAATGATCCCAAACCCACACACACAGCCAATAATGATCCCAAATAATGATCCCAAACCCACACAGACAGCCAATCATGATCCGCATCCCACACTCACAGCCAATAATGATCCCAAACCCACACACACAGCCAGTAATGATCCCAAACCCACACACACAGCCAGTAATGATCCCAAACCCACACACACAGCCAGTAATGATCCCAAACCCACACACACAGCCAATAATGATCCCAAACCCACACACACAGACAATAATGATCCCAAACCCACACACACAGCCAGTAATGATAATGATCCCAAACCCACACACACAGCCAATAATGATCCCAAACCCACACACACAGCCAGTAATGATCCCAAACCCACACACAACCAGTAATGATCCCAAACCCACACACACAGCCAGTAATGATCCCAAACCCACACACACAGCCAATAATGATCCCAAACCCACACACACAGCCAATAATGATCCCAAACCCACACACACAGCCAATAATGATCCCAAACCCACACACACAGCCAATAATGATCCCAAACCCACACACACAGCCAGTAATGATCCCAAACCCACACACACAGCCAATAATGATCCCAAACCCACACACACAGCCAATAATGATCCCAAACCCACACACACAGCCAATAATGATCCCAAACCCACACACACAGCCAGTAATGATCCCAAACCCACACACACAGCCAGTAATGATCCCAAACCCACACACACAGCCAATAATGATCCCAAACCCACACACACAGCCAATAATGATCCCAAACCCACACACACAGCCAATAATGATCCCAAACCCACACACACAGCCAATAATGATCCCAAACCCACACACACAGCCAGTAATGATCCCAAACCCACACACACAGCCAGTAATGATCCCAAACCCACACACACAGCCAATAATGATCCCAAACCCACACACACAGCCAATAATGATCCCAAACCCACACACACAGCCAATAATGATCCCAAACCCACACACACAGCCAGTAATGATCCCAAACCCACACACACAGCCAGTAATGATCCCAAACCCACACACACAGCCAATAATGATCCCAAACCCACACACACAGCCAGTAGTGATCCCAAACCCACACACACAGGCAGTAATTTTACTCCACACCTGCTTTAAGTTTGTTTGGAGGTACAAACCCCACTGAACACTGGAGAGAAACCACCACAGACCTTTCTCTTTCATTCTCTCACTCTCCTCTCTTTCACACTCTCTCTCTCTCTCACACACTCTCTCTCTCACTCTCTCTCTATCTGTCTCTCTCCTCACTCTATCTCTCTCACTCTCTCTCTATCTGACTCTCTCTTTCTCTCTCTCTCTCTCTCTCTCTCTCTAGTGCATGCTAGTTTTTCGGCATCCCCCTTGCCACCAGCGATAGTTCATGACACATAAAGTTATTTCTGCGGTTTCACTAGTATCTGACCCCTGGGGCTGGTCTCCCCTCAGAGACCAACGATATGCAACTCTTCAATCTTTATCTTAAAATGTGAAATCTGTCCCTGACACACATGCTGCACAGAACTCTAACTTGACTAAAACAAGAAGGAATTCAGAGTAGTGTGTGAAATTCTGGATGAATGATCTCTATTTCCTCTCTCATTTCCAAACCCAGCACCTCGCCACGACCCCCCCGCCCCACCCTGACACGACTGAACTCACTGAACCTCCAGACCCTGAGAGCCAGAGCTGGAATCTTGCCAATCGCTGGACTGGCTCACTGAGATATCCATGAAGGGGCGTGGCCAAGGACATTGCCGGTGCCTGTGGAATGATGTTCTGCCCTTGGGTCCGCCTCCTTCTGAATATTAATAAGCTGTAATATCGCATCACACTGCACTGCTGTTACAAACCTTCAGACACTGCCAGACAAAGGGACACAGAGAAAGGAGAACATAATTATAAGGCAGGAGCTGACCTTCTGGTTACTGTAGAAGGTCTGTGGTTGGGCCACTGTTCTGGAGGCTGCTCTCAGCTACACTAACATTCCAGCATCGACCTTTGACCTTTGACTTCAGAGCCACACCAGACTTCAGACTTCTCATTCCTTGTGTGCAAAAAGGTTACGTGGAGCGGCAGGTCAGACAGGCATAGAAACAAGTGATAACAGGGGTCAGAGAGGCCTCTTCTGTTCCCGGAGAAAAACAAACTTACACAGTCCGGATAGCCCGTTCCATTCCACGGTTGGGAAGCACTTTTATTATTGGGAAGATTCCCAAATTCCACCCTGTCATTCCATGGACATCTTAATGTGAAAAATATGAAATTTTGAATGTTGCATATAATTAGGAATCTAGATGAACAAATGAGCTCTGACTTTTCCTTTCGGTTTCTTTTCTACTGGAAGCACAAGATTGTTTCACTTTTCTTCTTTCATGAGCTGGTATTTTTACATACAGTGATTTGGCTTTTTAATGGAACAGAGCAGAATGAATACTGCATTTAGTCGAGCCTGTCTGGTGTTTGAATGTAATGTGGGCAGGTACAACCACAAAATTTAATGAAAACCAGTATTTAAAAAAGACACTTGCAGTTAAAAAGACATTCCTCATTAATTCTAGTAAATTGGTCCTAAATTAAATTCCATAGCACCGCAGAACCCCCCACCCCCCCCCCCCCCCCTTCAAATCCAGCATGGGTCACATTGCGTACGTCAGTCTTGTTTGCACGGGAATGTGGGAAGGCTGAGATCCTCAGACAAGCAGACAGGCAGACTGACAGGCAGACAGACAGAGAGACAGACAGACTGTCAGACAGAGAGACAGACAGGCAGACAGACAAACAGAGAGACAGAGAGACAGACAGGCAGACAGACAGACTGTCAGACAGACAGACAGACAGACAGACTGTCAGACAGAGAGACAGACAGGCAGACAGAAGGACAGACAGACAAACAGAAAGGCAGACAGAGCCTGAGAGAGGAAGAATGAGTGAAACATATTGAGGAGATGCAGAGCTGAATGAGCAGGTTTGAGATGCAGAGCTGAATGAGCAGGTTTTGGGCGCAGGGGGGGTGAGGGGGGGGGGGGTCACAGCAGACGAAGGGTGATGTCAGGAGGAGGGGGTGAGAAATGGGGGAAAATGTACTGAAGTTTTAGGGTGGGGAGGGGGGGAGGGGGTGTTGACATTGTGCAGACTGCACAGGCCTAATGCCATGTTCTATAAATAGATTGGGCGGGCGGGCGGGCAGGCAGGCAGGTGGGAGGGGGGGGGGTGAATTGGTGCCCGGCAGTAAAAATAACCCAAACTCCGGGGGTGGGAGGAGGGGGCGGATGACGTCCGCAAGCTGCCTGAGGCAGAGAATAGAAGACGGGCATCACCCGTTGCCGTGGTAACGCTGACACAGCGAGTGACGCGGTAGCAGGTGAATGGAGAGAGTAAGGGGGGCTGTTGCCATGGAGAGAGAGCGTGTGGGTGGATGAGGTAGTGAGGGGGGCAGTGATACGTTTATATTTTCCAGTCTCTGCCACAGCGATCCCAGGCACACGCACACACTCGCACACACACACAAACGCTCACACACTCTCTAACACGCACACACTCACACACACAAACGCTCACACACAAACTCTCTTCCACACACACACAAACATTTTTTCTCACACACACACTTTCTCTCTCACACGCACACTCACACACACAAACGCTCACACACAAACTCTCTTCCACACACACACAAACATTTTTTCTCACACACACACTTTCTCTCTCACACCCTCTCACACGCACACACACACACACACATCTCAGAGAAAACTCACATTCATACTGCCAGTGTTACCTATATTTCTCTCTCTCTCTCTCTATTTTTCTGTTCTTCTCTCGCTGTCTCTCCCTCACTCCCCCTCTCTTTCTCTCCTTCTCTTTATATGACTCACTCCCTCCCACATGGATATGAAATACCCAAAGCAATGCTCTACTGAGGAACATTATTATTATTATTATGATTATTATTAATATCCTGGGATGGAGGGGGAAGCTGTTGGAAAAACACTAATGGGGGGAAAAACAAAAAGCTCGACTGCCACTGAAGCAGCCAGACACAAACATGAGCATGATGAAGCAGCCAGACACAAGCAGAATCATGATGAAGCAGCCAGACACAAGCAGAATCATGCTGAAGTAGCCAGGCACAAGCAGAATCATGCTGAAGCAGCCAGACACAAACAGAATCATGCTGAAACAGCCAGACACAAACAGAAGCATGCTGAAGCAGCCAGACACAAACAGAAGCATGCTGAAGCAGCCAGACACAAGAAGAATCATGCTGAAGCAGCCAGACACAAACAGAATCATGCTGAAGCAGCCAGACACAAACAGAATCATGCTGAAACAGCCAGACACAAACAGAAGCATGCTGAAGCAGCCAGACACAAACAGAAGCATGCTGAAACAGCCAGACACAAACAGAAGCATGCTGAAACAGCCAGACACAAGCAGAATCATGCTGAAACAGCCAGACACAAACAGAAGCATGCTGAAGCAGCCAGACACAAACAGAAGCATGCTGAAACAGCCAGACACAAACAGAAGCATGCTGAATCAGCCAGACACAAACAGAAGCATGCTGAAACAGCCAGACACAAACGGAATCATGCTGAAACAGCCAGACACAAACAGAAGCATGCTGAAGCAGCCAGACACAAACAGAAGCATGCTGAAACAGCCAGACACAAACAGAATCATGCTGAAGCAGCCAGACACAAACAGAGGCATGCTTAGTATTTGGCGAGACAAAAGCTAAACCCGGTCACGTACGCTCGCACACACACACACACACACACGGGCGGAGAACACAGGTGTTATTCCAGTTCCTCAAGAGGATCCACCTGGAATGTTTATGACACCTTGCAAACAGGTCGGGGCCGATCACATAAATTAGCACCGTGCTATTTAGCTGCCCTCAGCTCACTTCATTACTGACAGTACAGTTGAATTGATTTATGATTGAAGCTTGTCATAATGTTGTTCAATAAATCACCTCAGAATAACACCACAGCAATTTTGAGAGGAAACATAAAATGCTTTAATGCAACATAAATCCTGCAGTGGGTACAAGAGCAATCTGGGTTATGAAGGTATTTTTCCTGTCAAGTCAGAGAAAATCACTCTTCCCCACTCAGTGACATCAGAGAGAGAGAGAAAGAGGACCACCATACCTCCAGGACGGCAGTGTAGTTTAGTGGTTAGGGAACCGGGCTGGAAACTGAGGGATTGCAGGTTTCATTCCTAGGTGTTGTATTTTCCGCTGACGTTGCACCTTTGAACAAGGTATTCTATCTGACATGCGTTTACCAAGGCAAACATTAGCCCAAACTGAGCGCATTAAAAAAAAAAATGTCTGCTCTGTTGTTCAATCCAACTAAAGCACAAATTATCTCCTGAACGTATAACAGAATTGCTTCAGTACATATCCAACTGCGTAACTGGATTATATGTTTAAAACTGTGTGACTGGACGAGAGTGTAAATGGTGCAACACTGCATGCCGGGTGGATGTTGCATCTGCAATATAAAAATATATATTTTTATAAAAACACTTATTAAATATTACCAAACCGCAGAAGGGCAGCATGTGAGAACACTAAAGAGAAACGGCAGTGGACAAGATCTCCAGATATTCCTCTAAAACCGCAGTGGTGAAGCTCATTAGGCCGAAAATACTGCTTATGAATCCTTTTCCGCAAAGAGCTCCCAACAGTGAGCGCCTCGGAAACATTTGTACCGGAAAAATGTAATAATAAAAAGGTATGGATAAAAACAAGACACATGTTTTCCACAGAGGAACGGAAGAGGCCTTCCTGGCGGAACGCCAGAGTGAGATTGTGAAATGGAGGTATGCAAAATATGCCTGAAACTGTTTACAAGTGGCTCCTAATCCTCGGAGAAGAATCTCCTGCGGAAGGCTAAGATGTCCCAGACTCCATCGGGCTGTTACCGCGGTCACCGGTCTTCTGACCGCGCGGAAAACGTTAAAGCGCACTTTTATATGTGAATTTATTTATTTATTTAGCAGGCCATCTTATCCTGAGAAGACACTCTGGGCCTGATTTACTACGATGTTTAGCGGGTGCAAAACTAATAACACAACCAATGATTGGTGCAAAACAAATACCATGACCAATCATTTGTCATGTTATTGGTTTTGCGTGTACTAAAAGTGTAGCCCCAACATCTTGTCCCAGACCACGTTAGCCACGTCTGGCACTAATGCTCATATTGATCAGGCCAGTGCTGTTCCTACAGTTTGAGTCCCTCTCTGGATCAGAATGTCCACTAAATGAATGTAATGTAAATATGGCCAAACGTTTAATGCGTAATTAAAAGCAAGACATTAGCCAGTGCAGTTTTTACACTGGCTGTAGTGAGTGACTGTGGATGGGGTGAACAGAAGACATGCATCTCTCCACACGCACCCCACCCTGGCCCCACCCTGGCCCCAGCCTCTCTCCTGTTGTCCAAACAGGGGTCCCAAACCCTCAGTTTGGGAGCCCACGCTTTAAAGACGTCAGCTGCTGCTCTCTGCATACAAAATGATATACATATTATAAAATTATAAACATATAAAATGACCTGCAGTTTAGAGCCTGCTGATCATTTAACACTGAGCTCCATCAATGGCATATGATATCGAGCTTGTAAATGGCCCTTTTTGTGGAAACGTCTGCAGACCTGATTTCCCACGTACACTAGGGTTCTTTAACCCTGCTGTACTACTTCCTGTGCGCCATTTTGTTTCAAAATGATACACGCGAGCCAAATGTTTTCCATGTGCTATTTATGAAACAATGTTTGAATAAGATGCATTGTAC
This sequence comes from Ilyophis sp. 1 JC-2022, assembly GCA_022702515.1. Classification (NCBI taxonomy): domain Eukaryota; kingdom Metazoa; phylum Chordata; class Actinopteri; order Anguilliformes; family Synaphobranchidae; genus Ilyophis; species Ilyophis sp. 1 JC-2022. The sequence goes on from CM040395.1 coordinate 149,721,729, forward strand.
ATGTATAAGCAAGGTTGATGCTTTCTGAAAACATGCATTGCTGTTCTAGTTGCACTGCATGATGCATCCAAATAATATTTTTCCTTTTCATTGATGAAACCGGCCCAGAAGGCAGCTGTACAGGCCGATGTTTCGCCCCCAGGGGAATACCCCAGATTAACACCTACATGGAAAAGTTCAACCTAAGTTTATACATGTGAAGATTTCAGGGATGAAGTTTAGAAGCCATTGAGACTAAACCCCCAAAGCATTTTCATCTTTGAATCAGTTATAGGATATATATATACAGGTGCAGCTAAAAAAAATTGAATATCGTGAAAAAGTTAAAATATCGTGAAAAATATCATGACTAGATTCAGCTGTAAATTATGCTGGTACAGTATGGAACACATGACTGGCGAAATGGCTGTACGTCATCAAGGGTCTAAGGTATCAAACGAGCCCCAAACCATCACTCTGCGGCCAGATATGGAGTAGATGTGGATGGATCCCTTTAAGGGTTGTTTCTCCTGACTTTTTTCCCCATAGAGTTCTAAAGGAAAATGAGTCAGGAGAAATAACCCTTGCAGTGATCCATCCACATCTACTCCATATCTGGCAACAGAGTGATGGTTTGGGGCTCGTTCGATAGCTCAGACCCTTGATGACTTACAGCCATTTAGCCAGCCATGTGTTCCATACTGTACCAGTGTAATTTACAGCTGAATCTAGTCTCACCCCCCAATTCCCATAGAGATCAGTTGAAATGCAGAGGTTATAGTATCGCTTGTAACAGTACCTGAAAATAAGATATTGAGAGTCTTTTGATGTTGATTGGTCACAGACTTCAGGAAGTAACAGCATGCAAAGGATATGCGACCAAATATTAAATATGATACTTTAAAAATATGTTAAAGCAAAATATTCTAATTTTCTGAGACACTGAATTTTGGGTTTCATTAGCTGTAAGCCATAATCATCAAAATTACAAGAAATAAAGGCTTGAAATATTTCACTCTATGTGAGTTTCACTTTCTGAAATGAGTATCAAAAAATATTGAACTTTTTCACGATATTCTAATTTTTTGAGCTGCACCTGTATATATATATATATATTTATTTTTTTAAATTGACAAATACAATAAAAAATGTTTTGGACACAGACTTGTTGGTTGTGGTCTTAAGTCCAGTGGGGGGGGCAGACGTTCCTTTGGAACACAGAGTCCTGATAAGCGGACCCCTCCCTTGACGCTGCTGGATCTTATTATGCAAACATGCTACAGCAGCTAACACACGCACACACGCACAGAATGTATGAGTCACTCCCCAGCCCGAGAGAGAGAGAGAGAGCGAGAGAGAGCGGGAGGGGGAGAGAGAGAGAGAGAGAGAGAGCGGGAGGGAGAGAGAAAGAGAGAGAGAGCGGGAGGGAGAGAGAGAGAGGGAGAGAGAGAGCAGGAGGGAGATAGAGAGAGGGAGAGAGAGAGCGAGTGAGAGAGCGAGAGAGGGAGAGAGAGAGCAGGAGGGAGAGAGAGAGAGGGAGAGAGAGAGAGAGAGAGAGAGAGCCAAATGAACAGAGGAACGCAGTCGGCATGCACAAATATCAGAACAGGGAGTGGCCCGCTACAGAAACAGACATGCACTCTTTCCCCTCGAGAGTTCTTAATTTAAACCTGCCAGACCAGCGGGTTAGAACCAGGTCTTACCACGCTAGACCTGGTTCACACGCAGGTTTGACTTACCAGAAGTACCAGATTTCTGTGGTACGACTCAACAGGCCTTACACGATCAGCCTGTTTCTTTTCAACATTATTCTTTTCCTTCAACACAAACTGTTTATACTGAAACCTATTGTTTTTATTTTTCTACTTCATTTTCTGTATTGTAGTGCAGTGTTCAATGTTAGTAACTAATGTTGATGATTAAAATGATTAATCTTGTCTGATGTGAGAGTACTAATCAATTCAACCTTGAATGGATTCTCATATACACTGCTCAAAGAAATTAAGGGAACACTTAATCAACACAGTATAACACCAAGTCAATTAAACTTCTGGGATATCGATCTGTCCAGTTAGGAAGCGTAAACGATTGTGAATCAATTTCCCCTGCTTTGGTGCAAATGAAAGTGACAACAGATGGACAGGAGAGGCAACAGCAAGACAACCCCCAAAAAGTAAATGGTTTTGCAGGTGGTGGCCACAGACCATTTCTTTCTCCTTATCCTTCCTGACTGATTTTTCTCTAGTTTTGCATTTTGCTAGTGCCCTTGTCACTACTGGTAGCATGATGGTACCTGCAGCCCATTCAGGTTGCACAGGTAGTCCAACTCCTCTAGGATGGCACATCCATACATGCCGTCGCAAGAAGGTTTGCTGTGTCTCCCAGCACAGTCTCAAGAGCATGGAGGAGATACCGGGAGACGGGCCATTACACGAGGAGAGCTGGACAGGGCCGTAGAAGGGCAACAACCCAGCGGCAGGACCGGTATCTGCTCCTTTGTGCGAGGAGGAACAGGAGGAGCACGGCCAGAGCCCTACAAAATGACCTCCAGCAGGCTACTCGTGTGCATGTTTCTGACCAAACTGTCAGAAACAGACTCCATGAGGGTGGCATGAGGGCTCGACATCCAGTAGTGGGACCTGTGCTCACAGCCCAGCACCGTGCAGCTCGATTGGCATTTGCCAGAGAACACCAGAATTGACAGGTTCGCCATTGGCGCCCCGTTCTCTTCACAGATGAGAGCAGGTTCGCACTGAGCACATGTGACAGACGTGAGAGTCTGGAGACGCCATGGCGAATGTTATGCTGCCTGTTATGAGCAGTGTAGTACAGTTTCGCTGTGTCTGCTCACTGTTGGTAAGTAGCATGAGGTTTAAGAGAGAAGTAAGACATATCTGGGGCCTGTAATCATAAAGCAGGATTACTTTTTACTTCAGTCCGTGTCCCAGATTTAGGAAGGTTATGGGTTCTACACACTGCAGTTATCCAGGTAACGTGCTTCTTGCTACAGGCCCCAGGTACGGGCTCTTATAGAATAACACAAGTTACTGCTTTGACCTTGAAGCGAAGTGTGCAATTGAAGCGTCTTGCTTCCAAAAATACTTGACTGCCATATTCTTTGAAATTAAATGTTTTTTTGTTTTTTTTAATCATCACATTAAAATTTTATATAAAAGTGTGAATTATCTGTCACAAGCTCAGGCCACAGCTGTTTCCATGGATACCTCTGCTCTGGTTCCTTTGATAGGTTGGGGGGGGGTTATCCACTGTATCAGGGGCTGGGGTCAATTCCAGTTCAGTTCAGCCAATTAATTCAAATTAAATGTCCTGAAAACTAAAAATTCCCTCAGAATAGTCATAAAACTGTGGTTGGGAGATTATGGAAAAAAAGGGTTACAGCCAACACACATTCCATATTAAAATGTGTAAAACTGCAGAAGAATAACTGTATTTTTTATGCAGTTTTGATACATGTTTAAAAAAACATTAATATTCCATACCTGAACATACGTCCGACTACATTTTTAATAAGGGATGTGGGTCACAGAAGAAAATATATGTAGCTGTGTGCCAGATAGTATTGTGGGTATTTTTCCAATTCATTAATCATTAATTTGCAATAAACTTCTGGAACTGAACTGGAATCGCACAGTACCCCCGCCCCCCCGCCAGTCAGGCAGATTCACTGTTTTCCACAAACATCTGAACCCCATCTTTTGAGACCGCCTCTTCTTTCCAGGTTATGCATTAAAAAACAAGCTCTTCTCATTTTATCTTGCAGACAGAAGCACTTTTTTGATTTTGGGTTTTACCACCATGTTAAATGTGCTTTTATAAATTGCTTTCGCTACAAGTGTCAGCTGATTAAACTGTAAAGCGTTAATTGCCCCAGTCGAGGCATTTCAGTCGATACCACCTAAAAACTCCTGTTGCTCCGGTGACTGCTTTTTAAAGTATTACATTGTATTAGGCCTGCAGGAGTCTGTGGATATGACCGTGTCAAAATAATATCTATTAATATTTGCCCGGTGTCGATCTGCGTTATCGCCAGAGTCGCAGTTCCAGAGGTGAACGACTCGCCCTCTTTTCACGTCCATCCGTCGGTCTTTGTACTACTGGGAATTAAGAGGAGTTTGGAGCGCGTATGTAGCAGAGTTCAGAGATGTGAATGTGATGTTACTCCTGGAGAAGGAATAAGATTGTGATTGGTTCCCTTGGTTAGATCGCAGCGCTGTGTCCGAATCAGCACCCTTCCACACCATTAGGTAGGCTTGTTGAGTAGACAGGACTAAAAAGTCGTTAAGTAGGCAAACTTTTCTGTAAATATAGTATACTTTAAACCCCCGTATTATACACTTCCGGGGTTTCACTGACTATATTCAAACCCCCGTATTATACACTTCCGGGGTTTCACTGACTATATTCAAACCCCCATATTATACACTTCCGGGGTTTCACTGACTATATTCAAACCCCCGTATTATACACTTCCGGGGTTTCACTGACTATATTCAAACCCCCGTATTATACACTTCCGGGGTTTCACTGACTATATTCAAACCCCCGTATTATACACTTCCGGGGTTTCACTGACTATATTCAAACCCCCGTATTATACACTTCCGGGGTTTCACTGACTATATTCGGGAGAGCATTTCAAGAATTACACAAACATTTTGTCGCATAAATATGACGTGAAGCTTTGTTTTTTAAAATTTCCTTCAATGACAACAGAAACAACACGTGACATGGCCGCGCAAGAGCGGGACGTCTTACGACACTTCCACAGTGCGGTTGGAAAATAGTATGGCGGATATTTTTTGTGTACTGCTCGTCGCGTGCTAAACAGTGCACATTAAACAGCACACTTCAGCCAGTGCACTGTACGCAGGAGACAGGACGCAGTAGACAGGGCTCAGATTCAGAAACAGTACACTGTACACAGGAGACAGGATGCAGTAGATATGGCTCTGATTTGGACACAGTCCTGGTCTTTAGCACAGTTGGGTTATACATCTGTGTGTAAGCCAACTGAGCGAGGCCCGGGGTTTGAAACTCGCAGAATCCCCAAACCACTACCCTACACGTTCGACAAGGATCTGTTTTTTATTTTTTTAAATGTTTTTTTATTCAGCAAAACAACTTGCGTGTTTAACAAAACAAAAGAACACAGTTTATTGTGCATTATTGCTCCCCATGTAAAGAAACATGTCAACATTACAAGCCATTCCACTCGAACATCTCTCACCAACGAGGGGAATAAAAGGTCAAAATATACGGTTCAAGCATGCACATGAGGAGTCACCCTTCCCATAGACTCAAAGCCCTTTTACCTGCCTTATGTAGTTCCATCTGAAAGGGTGGGGTTAGAAGACCACAGAAATATACTAAGCTGACAATGTCCTTAATTTTGACTAATCACACGTAAAACAATGCATATCTTCCATACATGGCTTAACAGCAGCCAGTCTAGTCTCAACCCGTTCAGAACCTGACAGATTTATGCTCCCCCCACCCCTTCTTCCTCTGCTTGTGAAACAAATTGTTATGAAAAAACTAAAAACTTTCATTATCGTTTCCCAGCGTGGGATCCAGAGCGCGCTGTCAGGCTCTGAACAGGTGCGAGCCTGCAGGAGAAAAAGAGAGAGCCCCAGGGAGAGGAGTTCTCGCTGCAGTCTGTGAGCTGAGCAAACGCTGCCCCCTGGTGTCCAGCTGTATGTGCTGCATCCGCCCCCTCTCCGCCTCACTCTCACCAGCTCCTGCTCCTCCTGCTCCTCCTCCTCAGTGCTGGTTTTTCACCCCCGGCGGTTTGCCGGGCCTCTTCTCCTGCTGGCCCCGCCCAACCCCAGGCACGCCTCTGCCACGCCCACCAAACACACCTGGTCAGGAGACAATAGGATTATTAGCGCAATGATCTCTATGGCAACAGGTACAGCTTAATGCTTTTTCTGAAGTGTTCCGGCACCAGCTCTCTGTAAACTTGGTCTCGGTCCAGCTCCTGGTTTTCACTCAGCACTTCATTGATCAATTTAAACAGCTGATCAATTTAACTCACCTGCCAGAACCCCCGCCACGCCCCGCCCCACCCCACCCTCTCGTACCTCTGCCAGGACCCCCGCCCCGCCCTTTCTGCTGCTGTCGGTTCTGTTGTGCACCGCCACGCCCACGGCCCTTGGACACCACCTCCTCCTTCACCATGTCGATGATTTCGTCCGGAATGCGCAGGTACTTGATGGTGCTCCCGCGGATGTAGCACTCTGGCATCCGCCAAAACTTATCGCCGTCCTGTGGAAAAAGAGAAACGCAAAATAAACTATCCAAACGGCTCTATCCTACAGGGAAGAAAACATGCAAACAAAACAATCCAGAGCTCACTACCCTGCGACTCAAAGCTCGCTAACCCTGCGACTCAAAGCTCGCTAACCCTGCGACTCAAAGCTCGCTAACCCTGCGACTCAAAGCTCGCTAACCCTGCGACTCAAAGCTCGCTAACCCTGCGACTCAAAGCTCGCTAACCCTGCGACTCAAAGCTCGCTAACCCTGCGACTCAAAGCTCGCTAACCCTGCGACTCAAAGCTCGCTACCCTGCGGTGCGCCGTTCTGTATTTTAGCTTAGCAGAGCCACCTGGTGATGGCATTCTGCTGTGCATTAAAAGCAGACATGGGCCGTGACCGAATACGACCCCTGTTCCCTGTCCCCCGTCCAATCAGACCCCTGTCCCCTCACTTTGCAAGCAGTGTGCTAAAGAAATCCCACAAAACTAGTGAGGAAGTAGTTCGTAATATTTTAATGACAATATCAATCAGTTAACATATGACAATTGTTACAAAGTGTAGATTATGAATGAAGATAGAATTAACAACAAAAAAAAAAGTACTTTGTAATATGAACCCATCTTATACCATATACATATACGCTCTATGTCTTTTACGCTTTTACTTCCGGGTTACTTACTGAAATTGTCGGATGAGTGCACCGTTCTGCAGATGTGTGCTCCTGAATTTCCTCAACAAAGCCCCGGAAATAAGGGGTTCATCCTGGTATTTTCAGTGGCCCCATTTGTGAGAAAAAATAGCCCACTCAAAGGTTTTTTGACGAAGTGGACTCAAATATGCGCCCTCAAAAGGGTGTAGGGGTCGTATTCGGACACGGCCATAGCAGCAGGATTTCAGGAAGTAAACCGGATGTAATAACTACAACTCATAGTACAAGACGGGACGTATTACAAACCACTCTTCAGTCATAATCTACACGTTGTAACCATTGTCATATGTAAACTGATTGATATTCTCAATAAAAAAAATAAAAAAAATATTACAAACTTCTTCACTAGTTTGGAAAAGGTTTTGCATGATTTCTTTTGCACACTGCTTGCAAAGTGAGGAGACAGGGATCATATTCGGTCACAGCCAAGGCCTGCCTTCGGATCCAATTTGAACGGACCTGAACGGTCCTGAACGGACCTCACAACCGATATAGGAAGTGCTGCCCATATAATTGAAACCACCGGCAACTTTTTCCATGTGGAAAATAGTATGGCGGATATTTTTTTGCATGCTACACAGTGCACTTTAAACAGCACACTTCTGCCAGTGCCCTGTACGTAGGAAACAGGGCGCAGTAGACAGGGCTCTGATTCGGACACAGGGCACAAAACCCTTAATTTCCCGGTCTGACCATCAGGAACAAAAAGCAGCCGTGTAGAGGCGCGGATTTGCTGGAATTGAAGGGACATGTTCCGTGCGTTCACTGGACATACATTTACACTGACTTCTCTACCTGCTTACAATTATTCTATGTGCAAGTGTTCATACTATGACACACCTATGCACACATATGTAAGTGTATCTGTTAAACTGCTTATACACAGCTGCTATTGTCACATCTCAGCTTACAGTTCTATTTACATTTGAGCATGCCTTTTACAGAGACGTGTGCACTTCTAATACAAATAACTAATACAATATTACAATTCAGATCCCCCAGGTTTGGATGCGCTCTCTAAAGCCATACTTTTGTAAAATTGTGACCTGCCGGGGGGAACTGGAAAGTTGACGCTTATTCGCTCAATTTGGTCACTTTCTCAGGTATAAGGCGGCCACTAAAAAACTGCACTGAGGGGACGGTGAGCATTTGGCCATTATATAATTATACCATTTATTTAGCACATCATTCTTGACTATACAAATTGTTTTTTTTTACCCGGGAAGTGCAGATGACCTCTCGTAGGTTGATGTTCATCCAGTTGTCGCAGCTGACCAAGTGCCCGTTGTAGGTCTCGCCGTTCTTAAGTTCCACCAGCTTTGCAAAAGAAAGCAGCAAATTAGATCAGCTGTCAAAAAATAAATACAAACTCTTCACTCTGCTCCTTTTTTTGGACGCTTTTGAAAAACACCAACGTCGTTAAACGCAGGACCCGCCGCATTTAATTTATCTGGATGTGTAGTGAGATAGTCTAACTTACTTACCATTGGGTGGTTCTGTGCCGTCTTCAGCAAGGATAGAGGCAGCTGTGAACGAGAGGGTAACGCAGGTCATAGTATGGGAGTTACGAACCCAAAAAAACAACAAAACGCTCGATCGCATGTTTGCTAAAGTTAGTTTCTAGCAAATGTGCATACAATGTATTACTTAGCAACTCAACATGTTAGGTGACCTGGTCAATACATTAACGTTAGCTAGACAGCTATCAATCGTGCAAGTTTACATAACTAGAGAAGTTATCCGTCCACCTAGCGTGCCAGTTAACTTGACATTAATTGGTATATTAACCTTCGCTCGCAACCGGCATTGCGTGGTGCGATAGCTCGTTGTAATGGACATTGTACAAAAATAGGTTACTGATTACAGTATGTTAACCAATTTGCTATTAAGTGCTAAGTTTGTGTTCAGATTGGAAAGGAGATTCCACAAACCCGTGCTTCGTGATTCAAACTAGTTAGTAAATTAGTGTTCACTGGTTAGCTAGGCAACGTTAGCCAACGTTCCCCATCTCCCAGTAAGACTGTTTGATATGATCGCTACTTTGTAGAGCAGTGAGCTAGCTATCATATTCCCTACATAAAATGTGTATAAATGAACTCACCATTTTAACGGCTTTCTCTGAAATTTCTCACCACGCTAACTAGCAATTCCGCTAATTCTTTTCTCTCGTCTTTATCGTATTCAAAACGCTTGGTTTGAAGATGCACAACCTACATATCCGTGTTAAGTCTTCTACGCCAATCACAGGATTGAATAACTAAAAGCGCCTCACACCGGCGTCCAATCAAGTGCCTAGAACAAGACAGGTCCTTTCTCGTCAGCTGTGAAGTTAGATTGCCCTGCACTTTCGCAATAAAGTTACTTACTAACCGAGGACGCCAGAGGAGCGCCCTTTCATCCATTCGATCAACGTTTATTTTTGTTTAGCCGCCATGTACATACGGGGTTGTCACACTGACTGGTCACAGTTCAGAATGGAAATTTCTCAGGTGGAATTAAAAAAACATAAAGACCCAAACCTAGCCAATTTTCAGGAATTTGAATATTGGAAGGCAGGTATACTCTATACACTATAGATATAACATCCAAATAAAACTATAAAGCATAGCTGTTACAACCATGAGACTTACCTCACCAAAATTAAAGCTTTTGTTGGATATCAAAATACCTTTACATTTAAATGTCATTTATTTTAAAAATTCATAACTTTCACCACAAAAGTCACAACAGGGCAGGATTTAACTAAACATCAACATTAAACTCAAATGTGTGTTTTTTTGTTTGTTGCAGAAACAAAAATGAAAAGGAAACGCATGAAGGAGTGCAGTTATCACTCAGTCAGAAAACAAAGTCAGAAAATTAAACTGGAGTGAATCCCTGGGTGCGTCACAAATAATCGAAAAATGCACCATCCCTTCCTCTACTACCACCTCCTCCACTCCGTGTCCCGGAAACGGATCTTTGTGTTTTAATCTAAAGTTGCTGATTACATCTTAATTACGTATAATTGGTTACATATTAATTAATGTCTCGACGCAAACCGCAATGCCAAGGACATTGTATACTGTACATGCAAATACTTGTACTCAAAACGTTGAGGCAGTTTTGCATACTTCTGGGTAGTAGAGGAGTGGTAGTGGGGGAGTGGAGGAAGGGAGGTGGGGAGTGAAGAATATTGGGACGCACCCTTAGAGTATAATGTAGAGACAGCGATGCCAATAGAAACCAATGGGGAACACATCCGAACCAGGAAGTTTTAATTTTGCGCTCATCTCACATGCGCAGTTGTGTCCAGTCAAGTCACATGTACAACGAGGAAGGCGCCGATAGGCCAAAATAAATAATACCCAAAAAATCATATCTTGTTCTGTGTAGTAAGAACCAAAAAATTACTTCGGAAAAATGATAAGTGATTTTTAAAATAAATATAATGTACAGAGTTAACATCATTATATTATTGGAAATATTTTTAATTTGCTGTCAAAAATGAATGGAGCCCAATGGGAAAACTGGCTTTTCAGCGCAAATCATAGATATCAGCAGAGGGCGACATTATATCCGGTGCTGAGGGTTGAGAGCTGAAAGCTGGCCCTGTGGACGCACCCCACACAAGAATAGTAAACGGATCAACGTTTGGTCTTACTTCTAACGCTACAGTATGGAGGTAGATTTCTATCAAAAATAAACAAGCACAAAAGTTTAATCCACAATTGTATTTACCATCCACACACACACCTCTCTCAATTTGTGTTCGTAGATATAATCCACAATTGTATTTACCATCCACACACAAACACCTCTCAACTTGTGTTTCGTAAATCATCATTTGGATGAATGCAAAAATTATATTCACAAATGCAAATAACATTTACAGATATGTTTCCAATGTTCACATGTACAAATCAAAAGCTTGGCTTGCGAACTGGCGAATCTTCATTTGCCGATCGAAGGACACGCTTGATCTGCTTGGATTTACGGACAGAATTTTGGGTCTTTGGTGTTTTGAGCCCTCACCGTTGACTTCAAGGCAGCGACTTAGCAGTAAAGTAGCTTGGTTAAAATAACGTTAGCTAGTTATGTTATTCTATGTTCTCAGGTCCAATTAACGTACCAGACAACTAAGCTAGCTGCCTTACCCATACGCTAGCTAACGTCAGCTAACGTTAATTGGACCTGAGAACATAGAATAACATAACTAGCTAACGTTATTTTAACCAAGCTACTTTACTGCTAAGTCGCTGCCTTGAAGTCAACGGTGAGGGCTCAAAACACCAGCGAGCAGAATTTTGAGACAAATATTCCGCTGTTTTTCACCGTGTCGATTCACGCGCTTAACTTGCAATTCGTAAACTAAACTTCTTCTTCTTTGGTGCTACATAACACGGTGGTTTGTGTGTTCGGCTAATCAGCGCCACTTTTAGAACAAGTGGCCAAAACTGCACATTATCTTTAAGAAGTGGATTCATGGTCAATTTAATTAAAACAACCGAGTTTTGAGTTTATTTAGGTTGTAAAGTTAACCCCACGCTAATCTTGCGATGGCAAGTTTTTTAAACAGTCATTGCACAAAACTCCTATCAGATTGCATGTAGCTAGCTAGCTAGATTACATTACACATTGTTTTAATTTAGGTTTAATTACAGACTCACATTGTAAAAAGTCTTCTCGGGTCTTGGGCTCTAGAATATGGACTTCTATGGAGGTAGATTTCTATCAAAAATAACCAAGCACAAAAGTATAATCCACAATTGTATTTATCATCCACACACACACACCTCTCAATTTGTGTTTCGTAAAAATAATCCACAATCGTATTTACCATCCACACACACACACCTCTCAATTTGTGTTTCGTAAAAATAATCCACAATCGTATTTACCATCCACACACACACACCTCTCAATTTGTGTTTCGTAAAAATAATCCACAATCGTATTTACCATCCACACACACACACCTCTCAATTTGTGTTTCGTAAAAATAATCCACAATCGTATTTACCATCCACACACACACACCTCTCAATTTGTGTTTCGTAAAAATAATCCACAATCGTATTTACCATCCACACACACACACCTCTCAATTTGTGTTTCGTAAAAATAATCCACAATCGTATTTACCATCCACACACACACACCTCTCAATTTGTGTTTCGTAACACTGGCGAATCTACAGTTGCCGATCGAAGGACACGCTTGATGTGCTTGGATTTACGGACAGAATTTTGAGACAAATATTCCGCTGTTTTTCACCGTGTCGTTTCACGGTCGTAACTTGCAATTCGTAATCGTAAACTTCTTCTTCTTTGGTGCTACATAACACGGCGGTGGGTCTGTTCGGCTCATCAGCGCCACTTTTAGAACAAGTGGCCAAAATTGCACATTATCTTTAAGAAGCGGATTCATGGTCAATTTAATTAAAACAACCGAGTTGTGAGTTTATTTAGGTTGTAAAGTTAACCCCACGCTAATCTTGCGATGGCAAGTTTTTTAAACAGTCATTGCACAAAACTCCAATTTTTGCACGCCTCCTATCATTACATTACACAGGGGTAGGTCCGTACACAGTAGCTACATAACTCTTTCGCCCCTCATGGGAAAGATTATGTAAAACAAACTCAACCATGTGAAGTATTATAGCCAATTAAATTAATTTGACAGCTATTCTCACTGATACCGATGTCTCCTATTAAATCTTTTATTTGTTCAGCTAGCTAGCTAGTAGATAAGACACATAAATGAAAATGAGAATTCAAATTGCATGGAGTGCTCTCCTTATTTTAGCTCAGTGTTGTACTTCCTAGTTCCTATCAATGTACGGACCTACCCCTGTGTAATGTAATGATAGGAGGCGTGCAAAAATTGGAGTTTTGTGCAATGACTGTTTAAAAAACTTGCCATCGCAAGATTAGCGTGGGGTTAACTTTACAACCTAAATAAACTCACAACTCGGTTGTTTTAATTAAATTGACCATGAATCCGCTTCTTAAAGATAATGTGCAATTTTGGCCACTTGTTCTAAAAGTGGCGCTGATGAGCCGAACAGACCCACCGCCGTGTTATGTAGCACCAAAGAAGAAGAAGTTTACGATTACGAATTGCAAGTTACGACCGTGAAACGACACGGTGAAAAACAACGGAATATTTGTCTCAAAATTCTGTCCGTAAATCCAAGCACATCAAGCGTGTCCTTCGATCGGCAACTGTAGATTCGCCAGTGTTACGAAACACAAATTGAGAGGTGTGTGTGTGTGGATGGTAAATACGATTGTGGATTATTTTTACGAAACACAAATTGAGAGGTGTGTGTGTGTGGATGGTAAATACGATTGTGGATTATTTTTACGAAACACAAATTGAGAGGTGTGTGTGTGTGGATGGTAAATACGATTGTGGATTATTTTTACGAAACACAAATTGAGAGGTGTGTGTGTGTGGATGATAAATACAATTGTGGATTATACTTTTGTGCTTGGTTATTTTTGATAGAAATCTACCTCCATAGACTTCTTCCACTGTAGAGAGAGATCACAAGACAGTTGAGCTAAAGATGACCTCATTTTATAATTTCCTGAAGAAACAGAATTATAATTTCACAAAATTTGAGAAGATGGTCCGATCCCACATCGTCTCATCCCTCTCGCCCAGACTGGACCCTCACCAGTTCGCCTACAGAGCTAACAGGTCCACGGAGGACGCCATCGCCACAGCTCTCCACTCTGCCCTGTCCCACCTGGAAAGGGGGGGGAGCTACGCACGGCTGCTCTTCGTGGACTTCAGCTCGGCTTTCAACACCATCCTCCCTGACAGACTGGTGACCAAACTACTAGACCTGGGATTATCCCACTCCACCTGCCTATGGATCAAGGACTTCCTGACTGACCGCCCACAGAAGGTGAGGATAGGTACCCACACCTCCACGGCCCTCAGTCTCAGCACTGGTTCCCCTCAGGGCTGCGTGCTGAGCCCTCTACTTTACTCCCTCTACACTCACGACTTCACCGCCGCCCACTCCAGCAACTCCATCATAAAGTTTGCTGATGACATCACTGTGGTGGGCTGCATCTCCGGGGGTGATGAAACCGCGTACCGCGACGAGGTGGGGCAGCTGTCAGTGTTGTGCAAAGCAAACAACCTGCAGCTGAACAAGCTCAAAACCCAGGAGATGATCATAGACTTTAGGAGGAAGAAGACCGTCATTCAGCCCCTGTACATTGATGGGGGCTGTGTGGAGAGAGGTTCAGTCTTCAGGTTCCTGGGCGTTCACCTGGAGGAGGACCTGTCCTGGAGAACCAACACTACGGCGATCGTCAAGAAGGCACAGCAGAGACTCTACTTCCTGAGATTACTCAGGAATTACCATCTCAGACAGGATCTGCTTGTGTCCTTCTATCGCTGCGCCGTGGAGAGCATCCTCACCTACTGCATCTGCGTGTGGTTCCTCAGCTGCACAGCCGCAGAGAGGAGTGCGCTCCAGAGGGTCGTTAACTCGGCCCAGAAGATCATCGGGTGCCCTCTCCCCTCCCTGGAAGAACTGTACAGCTCTCGCTGCTTTAAGAAGGCAGTTAAGATCCTTAAGGATCCATCTCACCCGGGTAACGAACACTTTGTACGGCTGCGCTCAGGCAGGCGCTTCAGGACTATGTCTACCCGTACAAACAGACTTAAGTTTAGTTTCTTTCCCAGGGCCATAAATGCACTTAACGCTGCTAAGTTTTGGAAAAAAAAAAAAATTCTTCTGTGCAATACAAGTGGGATCTGTGCAATCAATCTGTTTACAACCCTAGTGCATAGATGTAAATATAGCAATATGCCTAGTTTACATTTTACATTTTATATTTATCTACACATTCTCTTTATGTCTATTTATGTCTCACTTCTTGTTTTTATATTGTTTTTGTTGTTGTGTACTAGCACCTGGGTTTGCACTTTCAATTTCGTTGTACTTGTACAATGACAATAAAGATCATTCATTCATTCATTCATCATTCATTCATTCATTCATTCATTCAAATAATATGCGGGGGAAATAAGAATGGATATCATCCGGAATACAGTATCACCAAACTGCAGTCTCAATTCTTATCCAAAAATTGGCCAAGAATGTAATGAGATTTCTAAATTTTTTTAATGAGTTTTGCAACATTATGAAATTTGTTGTCTCCTCTCATCTCTCCACAATAGTTTGCATCCTAACAGGCAAAGACAGGGTCAGAATATACTTGGTTCCTTGAACATTAAACAGAGCTTTAAATGCAAATGTTTTGGGTTACAAACACTTTCATCAAACACATTGGGTGCTGTGGAGGACTCATGCAGGTCTGTCTCACAGAGAAAACGCTTCACATGTTGGGTAATTTCTGAGCACTGTCACTCCACACTGTGCAATAAATAACCTGTGAGACAGATTGAAATATCACTCACCCTGTTATTAATATACAGTATAACCTGTGAAAGTGGCATTCATGATGTGAATCTTACCAGTGTGTTGTGTGCAGTGGCTAAGCTCACTTTCTGCAGCAGGGTTTGTCCTCCAACCTCTTCCAGAAACTTCGCTCAACTCCATCTTGAAGACGTCCTCCAGTTGCTCTTTCAGTAAAGAGACATATTTCATCACAGCCGCAAAAGAGACATGTGGACTGACAGTGATGCTGGGTAAGTCTCCAGGTCCAAGAGGGAGAGACTGACAGCTCTACAGACAGAGAGACCGACAGACAGAGAACAGTCTCAATACATACTGCATTCTTGTGCACATGCCAGGAGCAGATATTTGTAAATGAGGAACACACATCAACATGTATGTACAATGTACATAGTGCAAACTGTCAGAGAGCCAATGATGTTACCTGGAGGAAATGTCTCAATACAGATTCCTGTGCAGATGCCAGGAGCAGATCTTTGTAAATGAGGAACACGCCTCACCATGTATGTACAAACAGAGAAGGCTGTCAGAGAGCCAGTGATGTTATCTGGAGGAAGTGGATGCGATCCTCTTTGTGTGAAAGCTGCTCCATCTCAGCGTCTCTCCTCCTCAGCTCAGCAATCTCCTGCTCCAGTCGCTCCAGGAGTCCTTCAGCCCGACTCACTTCAGCCTTCTCCTGATCTCTGATCAGCTCTTTCACCTCAGAGCGCCTTCTCTCAATGGAGCGGATCAGCTCAGTAAAGATCCTCTCACTGTCCTCCACTGCTGTCTGTGCAGAGCGCTGTTAGGACACACAGAGAGAGGAGGGCTGTATGTGCAGAGCGCTGTTAGGAGCACAGAGAGAGGAGGGCTGTATGTGCAGAGCGCTGTTAGGACACACAGAGAGAGGAGGGCTGTATGTGCAGAGCGCTGTTAGGAGCACAGAGAGAGGAGGGCTGTATGTGCAGAGCGCTGTTAGGAGCACAGAGAGAGGAGAGCTGTATGTGCAGAGCGCTGTTAGGAGCACAGAGAGAGGAGGGCTGTATGTGCAGAGCGCTGTTAGGAGACACAGAGAGAGGAGGGCTGTATGTGCAGAGCGCTGTTAGGAGCACAGAGAGAGGAGGGCTGTATGTGCAGAGCGCTGTTAGGAGCACAGAGAGAGGAGGGTGGTATGTGCAGAGCGCTGTTAGGAGCACAGAGAGAGGAGGGCTGTATGTGCAGAGCGCTGTTAGGAGCACAGAGAGAGGAGGGCTGTATGTGCAGAGCACTGTTAGGAGCACAGAGAAAGGAGGACTGTATGTGCAGAGCGCTGTTAGGAGACACAGAGAGAGGAGGGCTGTATGTGCAGAGCGCTGTTAGAGACACAGAGAAGGACTATACATTTTAACTAGGCCTTTCACTCAGCTCTTACTGGGTCCCCAGACAGCCTGTTCCCCACAGTGTGGCTCAGTGGGATTGAGCCCCACGGGGCTGGAAAGTGGCCCAACACTGGGCTCCTCACAGGCTGACTGGAGGAGAGCCCTGACTGAGCCCTGAAATGGCTCTTCCAGCAGCCAGCTGTTGTCTTCTCCTCTGGTCAGTATCCGCCTTGAGTGACTGCACAGCCTGTCTCAGATCATGCAGCTCCTTCTCTCTCTCCTGGATTCTCTGCTCGTATTTACTCTTTGTCACCCCCAGCAGCTTCTGTGAAGAAACACAATCTGATCAGGTTTAAAAACACTGGTGTAGACACTCCAGTCAACCATAAACAATGCAAGAAATTCTGGGTTTCCTCAATTTTGTTCACTCAGTCCTTTAAAATAGCAACTGAGCCACTCTGTTCTAAACTTTACAAAGCGACAAAGAAGTAAAACATAAATAAATAAGACAGATGCAGTTCTAGTTGGAGTGCAGTGTGATGCACATGCAAGCTAACATGCGCTGCCCAAAATGCATGCAGGTGAAGGTGCATGGCGAGCTTTTCACATGGAGATTCAGCCCATTTCTCCTTTTTATTGCAGCAGGTATTTTCAGACCTTTTGGGTTCTGTGTTATTAATTGAGCTAACCTGTTTCTCAGTCCATTCTGCTGCAGCTGAAACTGTATCATGGCCTCTGTGTTCATCCATTGCACACCGATAACAGATACACTGCTGATCGGTACGACAGTAAACCTCAAGAAGTTTGTCATGAAGAGAGCAGATCTTCTCCTGCAGGTTTCCAGTGGCTTTGACCAGTTTGTGCTTCATAAAGGCAGGAGATTCATAGTGAGGCTGGAGGTGAGTTTCACAGTAAGAGGCCAGACACACCAGACAGGACGTGATGGCTTTCCGCTTCCTCTCAGTGCAGACATCACACGCCATGTCTCCAGATCCAGCATAACAGTGAGCAGGAGGAGCAGCTTGGAGTCCTGTCTTCTTCAGTTTCTCCACCACTTCAGCCAGCATGGTGTTTTTTCTTAAATCTGGTCTTGGGGTGAAGGTCTCTCTGCACTGGGGACAGCTGCACACGCCAATATTATCATCCTGATTCCAGCTGCTCTTAATACAGGCCATGCAGAAACTGTGTCCACAGGAAATAGTCACTGGATCCTTAAGTAGATCCAGACAGATTGGACAGCTGAACTGATCCAGATCCAGTAAAACCCCACCTTCAGCCATTTTACTGCTCATACTCACACAGAGACAGATAGTTAAGTTTAGTTTCTGTGAAACTGCGTGACAGTGAGAGTGGGAGTGATATCGTGGTTCTGCCCACAGCTGCAGGAGGAGTGGTTTTGGACTGAGGCCAGGCTATGCAGATAGAGCTGATTCCTATGGAAATATGTCATCTTAGAGACCAAAGGGAAGATGTATTGAAATATTGTGTGTGTATTCATAGCAGGAAAGGCCTGACATGCATAGTATGTCATACCAGTGTGTCTGTGTACCCCAGTCAGAAATGCACAGATAATATATATAATATGAGTATACAGGTATATACACAGATAATACATATAATATGAGTATACAGGTATATGTTATGTTCTGAGTCTGTTTTGTATTTCTGTCATGTTTTGTATTGTCACAGTTTATGAAGCATACATTTTTCCATGTTTTTCCGCAGCCTTGCGTTCATACTGCTTCTCTCTCTTGCTGTCACTCACGCTTCCCTTATTGTTTCATTCTCCTGTGTCTATTTACTAATCTACTAACGTTAGATCAGGATTGGGTAATACTAACTCTCTAACCATGTGTTCATGTTACCTTACGTTTCTCGTGCATGTCATTTACTAATTTACTAATGCTAGGTCAGGATAGGTTTATTACTAACGAGTACTAATTATCTTGTTATCTTGTCAACCCTCCACACCTGATTTCTTTTCGCATGCTGCTCTCAAGCTAAGTGTCTGCACCTGTCTACACCTGCATTTATACCAGTTGTCTTCGTTCCTCATTGCGAGTTCGTCACAGTATATTGTATACGTTAGTCTGTTGCCTGTTTTTCCCGCGAGTGAACTATCTGTTTTTTCCGAGTCTGTGTTTCTTGTTTAAGTTAGGTGTTTTGTTTCTGAGTTTGTTAGTTTTTGTGGTCTATTCTTTTGTTTATTGTTTTTCTATCTGATTGCTTTCCCGGTTTTGACCTGAGTCTGTGTTCTCGCGACCCTGCTTTTGAATCTTGTTTTTGTACTTCTACTACTGTACTTGTACTAGCTTGACAAAAAAAGTATTCAAATGAAAACTTTAAAATCAAACTTCACTAATGTAGGCTCTATTATGAAGTACTGAGAAGCACTGAGTCTTCCCAAAAATGAATGAATCAAAAACATTGTGTGAATCTGTATCATTAATACGTTTTCAAAAACTGCAATCAACGATTTAACAATAATTCATTATTTAACAACAATCAACCCATACTGAATACATTATTTTTTGGTAAAGTTGTGTACATTCGCATTAGTTTTGTAGAAACACATCTATAGCTGTCAGTCATAACCAAACCTGTTGCTGTGTATTTTGACAGTAGGTGGCAGCACTGAGCAGCTGTGGACAGAGAATACTGAAGGCATGCACGTCGCCCTGAGGAAGAGAGTCCTGGCTTTGTCACCCTCCACCTTTTCAGCCTGCCTCCACTGGACAAGATTCCGGAATTAATTTTGGCCAGGGTTCCGTTCAGTCCTTAAGCATCTCTGAGTACCAGGGTGAGACGGACATGCCACTTCCTCCTGGCACAGGAAGCAGGTAGCAAAGGACAGGCAGGACACCAGGGGCTCACCTCTCTCTGAGGGTAATATTCCTCAATCAGCCCTGCTGTCCCAGCCTTTAGCCTGGTGGCTAGCTTAGCTTGCCAGCCATGTGGAGAAGCTGTTGTAACCTGCAGTAGGCCTGGGTGCACTGATGGAGACCATGGGACCGTGTAGCCCTGCGCTTCCCAAAGAGGTGGGGGGGTTACCCGCGAGGGGGGGCCGCAGAAAGACAGCAAGGGGTGGGGTGGAGTTGAAAGATAAGGTACAGATGTGTAAGCTTTGGGGGGGTGGCTTAAAAAATGTCCTATTACCAGGCCTGACGGAAAGGGCTTGGGAAGCATTGGTGTACCCAAAAGAATGACACTGCAGATATACAGGCTTGTATCTACTTGGAATGGAGAGGGATGGTGGGTGAGTGAGGTTTCACAACAATATTTTTAATGCTCTTTATATTGCCACATTTATATATATTGTTTGTTTAATTTAACTTCCTTGAGTGGATTGTTATGGTTCATTGAAAAATCTGTACCAGGATGTTAGAGCACTCGCCTATGAGTAATTGAGGGTGTATTTAATTGATTAATTATTTGTAAGCTGTAATGAATTGAGACATTCTCAATTCTCAAATTGGATTGGAGACAACACACCATGGCACACTGAAGGCTTTGCGGCTGAAATGTTTGTATTCAATTGTCTTCCCCTGTTGCACAATAAAGCAATTGAAAATGATAAAGAAACTCTAAGTATTTATCTTGGAGAGAGAAACGAATATATTGTGAGACAGACTGAAATATCACTCACTCCTGTTATTAATATATAACCTGTAAAAGTGCCTTTCATGATGTAAAAGTGAATCTGAGGCAGAGCACCTCACCAGTGTGTTGAATGCAGTGGCTAAGCTCACTTTCTGCAGCAGGGTTTGTCCTCCAACCTCTTCCAGAAACTTTTAAAAACTCCACCTTGAAGACGTCCTCCAGTTGCTCTTTCAGTTCAGAGACAGATTTCCTCACCGCCTCAAAAGAGATGTGTGGACTGACAGTGATGCTGGGTAAGTCTCCAGGTCCAGGGGTGGTACAGAGAGACTGACAGCTCTACAGGCAGACAGACAGACAGACAGAGAACAGCCTCAATACAGATTTCTGTTCACTGCATATTTGCTATTTAATCAACACATTGTAGTGTCAAAATAAAAAAATAAGGTAAATTGGTTTTTAAGAGACAAACACTGAATTATGCCAAAAATAATATGAGGATTAAAGGCATAGTTGACTTTTCTTTTTGGATTATTCAGTTTTAGTGTGTGTTTCTGATTGGCCCAGACAGGTTTTATGTGTGTTTCTGATTGGCCCAGACAGGTTTTATGTGTGATGGATAGTTTCGATATTTACAGAAGTTATAGATCGGTGAACAAAAAACATTTGAGACCATTGTTAGTACTGACAGGTTATTATAGACACTTCATCCCTGACTTTGCCTCCCTAGCTGCCCCCTTGACAGAACTCACTCGCAAGGCCCAGCCCCAGATGGTGAGGTGGACAGTGGACCCTGAACAGGCCTTCCAGAGTTTGAAGAGGGCCCTGTGCTCCAGCCCAGTATTGGTGACTCCTGACTTCAGCATGGAGATGGTGGTCCACACTAATATGTCTGAAGTGGGGGGGTCGTTCTGTCCCAGGAGAGTAATGGGGAGGAACACCCGATCTGGTATGTCAATAGGAAGTTACTGCCCCCAGGAACAGAAGAACTCCACCGAGGAGAAAGAGTGGCTGGAAATCAAGCGGGCACTCGACAGCCTGAGGTATTATTCACTGGGTCTGTGGTTCACCCTTGTGAGCGACCATGTGCCGCTCCTGTGGATGACACACACAACGTGGAGACTAACGTCAGGGACACCAGATGAGTTCTTTCACTGAAACAATTTCACCTTTCTGTTGTAGAGGGAGAATTGGTGTAAATATTAGTTTTCTGGCGACATTGGAATTTGTGTACAACCTGTTTTGTTGGAGGAACTGTGTGGTGAACTGACCCTGCATGACTGAAGAACTGGCCTGGACTTTCCTGAAACTGGAATGGATTTAACAACTCTGAGAGAGCCATTGCGCTTGTGTTTGTTTGATGCTCTGGTAAATAGCTTAGTGATCCAGGTGTAGGGAGAGAATCGGAGAAGAAGAAGTGAAGGTAGACTCCAAAATGGAGTTAGGTTTATTTTTCTGTTTTCTTCTTGTGTTTGTACCAACTTTAATGTTGGTTTATTAAAGCCCCAGCTAAGCGTTGGGTTGGATCTGAGTTGGTGTTGGTATCTCTATCATTGCACACATTTACCACAGCGCTGTTTTCTGCACAAGCTCCCATCACAACATGTAATGGGCAGAGAAGCATCTCTTTAAAGTGCATATTAGCATGTATATGTCTGTGCTGCTGTGCATGTGGATATGTGCCCTGTATTTGGTATTGTGTGTGTGGTCTCATCCTCCACTGTCGACTGGGGGGTGTGCCGACCACTTATTATTAAAATTAATATCTCGCATGATCAGCCATGTTCTTAGTCACAGTATATTTGCGATCAAATGGCCATTCTCTGTATTTAACGTGACCAATCAAAAGACTGGAGACATGAGCCACTCTGTGGGTGCGTCCCAATATTCTTTACTCCCCACCTCCTTTCCACTACTCCCCTCTTTCCTGGAAGTATGCAAAACTTCCTGAATGTTTTGAGTATTTTACTTTTGAGTAAAGTATTTGCATGTACAGTATACAATGTACCTGACATTGCGGTTTGCGTCCAGATAATAATTTGTAACCATTAATATGTAATTAGTATGAAATCAGCAACATTAGATTAGGACACAAAGAAGGGTTTACGGGGCACGGGGAAGAGCAGGTGGTAGTTTAGGAAAGAGGGTGCATTTTTCGAGTATTGGGACACACTCCGTATCCCATCGTGAGGAAATTAATTTTCTTGCTAGAGCAAGTTCGCTCGTGTCACAGCTCCGTGCTCGCGGTAGTCGCGGGACTGCATTTTTGCACGCGAAACAAAAGCTCCTTCACGTGGATTGGTTCTCTGCTCACTCGCTTCACATCTGGACATTTACGGATACGGTTCTCTTAATTTCACAGCTCCACGCGCGCGATATTTTTGGAACTAAATAAACGCAAAATAATATCTACTCTCCGCTCAGCCTGGCCTCAGTCCAACGCCACTCCTCCTACAGCTGTGGGCAGAACCAGGAAGTCTCTCTCTCTCTCACGCAGTTTCAGAGAAACGAAACTTAACTCTGTCTCTGTCAGCGTGAGCGGTAACATGGCTGAAGGTGGAGGTTTTCTGGATCAGGACCAGTTCAGCTGTCCGATCTGTCTGGATCTACTGAAGGATCCGGTGACTATTCCCTGTGGACACAGTTACTGTATGGGCTGTATTAAGGGCTGCTTGGATCAGAATGATCATTCTGGTGTCTACAGCTGTCCCCAGTGCAGACAGACCTTTACCCCAAGGCCTGTTCTGGGCAGAAACACCATGCTGGCTGTAGTGGTGGAGAAACTGAAGAAGACAGGACTCGGAACTACTCCTCCTGCTCACTGTTACGTTAGACCTGGAGACGTGGCGTGTGATGTCTGCACTGGGAGAAAACACAAAGCCGTTAAGTCCTGTCTGGTGTGTCTGGCCTCTTACTGTGAAATTCACCTGAAACTTCATGAAGAACTCAACCCAGGAAAGAGACACAAGCTGACCGATACCACTGGAAACCTGCAGGAGAAGATCTGCTCTCATCATGACAAACTGCTGGAGGTTTACTGTCATACCGATCAGCAGTGTATCTGTTATCTGTGTGTGATGGATGAACACAGAGGCCATGATACAGTCTCAGCTGCAGCAGAAAGGACTGAGAAACAGGTAAGGACTGAAACTCTTACACAAAACACTCACGCTTTTTTACACTGATGATGACAAATATTATCTTGGATTATTTCCACAATGTGTAGGTTTATGACTTGCTTTTTATTGAATTTTATTAATGTATTTATTGATAGATTATGTTTTGAAATGCTTGATAAGTTTTAAAAAATACTGAACAACGCAGTTACTTTGAGGTCTGAACAACAGACGACAACGCAGTGATATCCAGCTCTGTAGTCCACAGTAATAAAAGCAGTAAGAGCAGGAAGTGAACCCAAGTCTGCTCTTTGTGACAGCTCTGTTCACACCCCCTCACTCTATTCACTCCCTGAATGGGAATCAACACACGACTGGAGCAGCTAGTTCACTCACACAGAAGCTTTACCTATAAGGCCAGTACACTTTACACACTGGCCTGCTGTCAGTGTGTAGAAGTGCTATTTAGTTTAATTTGGAATATGGATAGTAGTATCAAGCTATATTTATTTTTTTGTGGACTCCGTCACACCTACTGTGTTTTCAAATATATAAAAATGACAAACTATGGGTGACAAAAAAATGCAAACAGTTGAAAAAGGAGGCCCAAAGACAGGTACAAAGGGACGCAAGGAAAGCCAAGTACCAGTACAAGGCCTAATCAATACAATACAAGGCCCAATACAAGGCCTAAACAATACAATACAAGGCCCAATACAAGTAATCAGAGGTGAACACATTCAGGTTGTGGAAGAATATAAATATCTGGGGCTTGTTGGACTGCAAGCTGTGAACAGATGCATCAACCTGATGTACAAGAAAGGGCAGCAGCTCCTCTTTTTCTAAAGCAAGCTGATGAGATTAATTAATGTGGACTGTACCATCCTTACACTGTTTTATAGATCCTTCATTTAAAGAGTTTTAACCTGCTGTTTTACGTGTTGGTTTGGAAATACAAGCACAGCCAACCTGAACAGACTGGGAAGAATTCTTAAATTCTGTCGCAAAATCATAGGACAGCCACAAAACAGCATGACTGCCCTGTACAAAATTAGGGCACTTAAGAAAGTGGAGATTATTTTATATGATTCAACCCACCCCCTGTAGACAGAGTTGAATAACCTTTTGGGTCCACTTTTAAAGCTCTTAATGTAAAGTAATGTCTCAGAGTTTTGTATTGTATGTACTGGGTTTTTGTTTGCATTATTGACTTTATCTGGCTGCAAAACCAATTTCCCCCTGAGGGATAATACAGTTTTCTACTTCTGCTATGTAGTTGAACATCTGAATATTGTAATATCATGCGAGAAATATCTGTCCACAGAAGCAGCTGCTGGCCACACAGAGTAAATTCCAGCAGAGAATCCAGGAGAGAGAGAAGGAGCTGCAGGATCTGAGACAGGCTGTGCAGTCACTCAAGGTGGGTACTGACCAGAGGAGAAGACAGTGTGCTGCTGGAAGAGCCATTTCAGGGCTCAGTCAGGGCTCTCCTCCAGTCAGCCAGTGAGGAGCCCAGTGTTGGGCCACTTTCCAGTTCTGTGAGGCTCAATCCCACTGAGCCACACTGTGGGGAATAGGCTGAGTGAAAGGCTATTGTTCAGTGTCACACAACACGAGTGTGGTCAGGTGAGGGCTGGCGTGTGTCCGGCAAAAACAAACAGTCAGAATGACAAAGTGACCAATTTTGTGGCCAATTTTGTGGTCCTAGAAAAGTGCTAAATTATATACAGTGTGTTCCACCACTCCATATTTAGAATGATCCAAACAGAGACAAAAAATATATATATATATATATGCAACAGGAGAATAAAAAAATAAAAAAAACACACACACCAAAGAAATCAATAACTGGACCACATTGCTGGCTCCACTCTAAGCTGAATTATCACCTTCCTTCTCATCCAACTCCTGCAATTCTGCCTACTCCCTCCCTGGTACAGTGGTCTGGGCTGTGTCCGAATCAGAGCCCTATCTACTGCACCGTCTCCTGCGTACAGTGCACTGTGTCCGAATCAGACCCCTATCTACTGCGCCCTGTCTAATGCGTATAGTGCACTGTGTCCGAATCAGAGCCTTATCTACTGCGCCCCGTCTCCTACGTACAATGCACTCGCAGAAGTGTGCTGTTCAATGTGCACTGTGTAGCACACTACGTACAGTCTGGGAAAAATATCAGCAATACCATTTTCCATCCATACTGTTGAAGTGTCGTAAGCAGGTCGTAAGACGTCCCACCAGTGTTGCCATGTCCACGGTTTTACAGCTAAATTGGGCAACTTTCAAAGTGCAGTCACGGGTAAAAATGTGAAAATATGATGATTTCTATTTAAAATACATTGGTTTCAGTGAAAAATATATTTTGGCTAGTTTTGAGTCGCCATTTGGCTGGAAAGTCTTGCAAGATCTGGCAACCTTGCGTCCCACCTTTGCACGGCCATGTCACGTGTTGTTTTTGTTGTATTTGAAGGAAAACGTCAGCGAAGCTGTGTCTCATTTTTTTAAAACAAAGCTGCACGTCATATTTATGCGACCAAAATGTTTGTGTACTTCTTGAAAAGTGTGCTCCCGAATATACTCAGCAAAACCCCGGAAGTAAGTGTGTCATCCCCGGAAGTAAGTATACTATATTTAGAGAATATTTTGCCTACATAACGACTTTTTAACCCTGTCTACTTAACAAGCCTACCTAATAGGAAATCCACCGGCAATCCATCGAGGTTCGCCATCTTTAAGGACATTCCAAACCGCTAAATGTTCCTCGGAGGAGAGAGGAGTGGGGAACGAGGAGGCTACCGGAGGATGCTTCAGTGAGGAAGCATGAATGTAGCCTGGTTAGACTGCTACAACGGCGTAGATGAGAAGATAATGGGAATCATATGTCGGAAAGAGAAGAAAAATGTTTAGAAAGGGGAGCTAGTGGAGAGGAAGGGAATATGGAGAGGAGAAGAAACTGTAAATCTGGAAACAGCAACTGAAATCATGTCGGGTTCACCAAATTGTAAAACTTGGAAACAGCAACTGAAATCACGTCGGGGTCACCAAATTTGTAAATCTCCGCGCAGCTAGACCAATGAGGGAATGGCTCGGAGCGAAGGTTTAAGCGTGATTTATTCCGCTGTTGCTGTGGGAAAAGGGAAAAGTTATGAAAGTTAATAAAGAAATAATAATGTTCTTGCAACCGGGTGAGACTGCTCTTTAGATTCACGGGATCAACTAATAAGGGACCACATATTTAAGTCTGGTCTACCCTGACCCCGGTTTATCCAAAAGACAGCCTGTGTGCATTGCCTTAAATCATCAGCCACCAACGCTGATTCTGTTCTCGTTTATCTGACTCCATTATAATTTAGAATTTGGGATGTAAAATTTCCACTTGATTTGCTAAAGGACTCTCATACTTTTAAGACGGTTCTCTGAACTGGATCTGTCTGTTCCACCGCGCATTACATCCGGCCGGGTATGTACACGACTCACAGCTGACTAGATATCTGCGGTTATCTCAGAGGTTGCGGAAGAAGCCACTTCGTGAGGTATAGACTATGGTTAAGACTCAAGGACCGACAAAATATATATTGACGACCACCGTTCTCAACATGTATAACCGCCAGGCGTAGGTGATCTACTTTAAGACATAGTTCTACGGGTGCAATACTCCGTGATACATTAAGCTTAAATAGTCAACCTCCCTAGACCAGCTGAGGGGGTAACCATGACTGAGGAAATTAATCTAACCATTACCGGTGAACAGAGATAGTACGTCAATTTTCAGAGAAACCACACAAATCAAGTTTCACTAATTTATTACCAGGTAGGTTATTTACTTAAATCATCAATACACAGTTACAGATTAAACAGCCAAAATTAAATATATAGTACAGAAGAAAAATACTTTGTTATACCTGGCAATCGCTACACACAATGACCTGAGGTTAGATGTGTGGGAAAGTCTGAATACAGCTTCCCAAATGGCTTTGTTTCCTTTGCATAAATGCTCAAATTCTGCGTCTGATCTGGCTGCAGACGGTCATAAAACCATAAACTGCCAGAAAGATTTAAATGGTACTTTAGTTCCCCCTTCTAGGAGGTTACACAGAGAGGTTTTCTGCAAGGAAAATTCCACAACGGAAGCTTACGCCTGTGTTATGAAATATACATTCCATCCATGGTGAACATTTAGGACATGTAGACCATTGCACCACTCACACCAAGACCATCACAATGATATCAAACATGAGTAGGTCTAAGTTTTTGTTGCCATGAGAATCCCCATCTCTACATAGTTTTTCAGATGTGATTAATATTAATGCCACAAAGGTCCCAGAATTCCTGTTGAGAATATTACATTTACACCCTAGTTGTCCCTGTTAATTCAGGTATGTTAACTGGATGTATTTGCTAATGTAACACTCAAAAACTCAACAATACATGATTATCTCTCTGGAAAAAGAGTGTATAATGTATGTTCCAGTGCCCAGACTAGTTCCAGTGTATCACATCTGTATGTTTTTAGGCTGTTTGAGGACAAAAGCACTCTAAAGCCATGTGGTGTTGTGTGTGAAAATATGTTAATGACAGAGATTTGGCCTGCCCTGATAACGTCAGATGGTGGCACTGTTCGTATGCTGGATTTTACCACAGTCCAAGCGTTATTTCCAGAATAATTAAATCCTGGGACATCCTTTGACGTCATAAACTTCAAGCCAGATGGTCCCAGCAGACTTTACGGCACCGAAGTTCTGGTTTATAACGTCCTAGAGTCGTTACCGGCTTTCAGCCCCGATGGTATGTTTCCAGGTGCCCTGGGATCTCAATTCCAGTCTTACAAAACCAACACGTGACTGCCTTTTTAGGCTATGGCCTAGTGTGGACCCGTGGCTTTGTCACATACAGCCCTCCTCTCTCTGTGCTCCTAACAGCGCTCTGCACAGACAGCCCTCCTCTCTCTGTGTCTCCTAACAGCGCTCTGCACATACAGCCCTCCTCTCTCTGTGTCTCCTAACAGCGCTCTGCACATACAGCCCTCCTCTCTCTGTGTCTCCTAACAGCGCTCGGCACAGGCAGCAGTGGAGGACAGCGAGAGGATCTTTATTGAGTTGATCCGCTCCATTGAGAAAAGGCGCTCTGAGGTGAAAGAGCTGATCAGAGATCAGGAGAAGGCTGAAGTGAGTCGGGCTGAAGGACTCCTGGAGCGACTGGAGCAGGAGATTGCTGAGCTGAGGAGGAGAGATGCTGAGATGGAGCAGCTTTCACACACAGAGGATCACATCCATTTCCTCCAGGTAACATCACTGGCTCTCTGATGGTCTGCACTATGTACATTGTACATACATGTTGAGGTATGTTTCTCATTTACAAATATCTGCTCCTGGCATCTGCACAGGAATCTGTATTGACTGTTGTCTGTCTGTCTGTCTGTCTGTAGAGCTGTCAGTCTCTCTGTGCAGCTCTTGGGCCTGGAGACTTACCCAGCATCACTGTCAGTCCACAAATCTCTTTTGAGGCTGTGAGGAATTCTGTCTCTGAACTGAAAGAGCGACTGGAGGACGTCTTCAAGAAGGAATTCGTCAAACTCTCTCAAACAGGTTAGAACTTCTGAAACAACTTTTTCCCAATGATTTCTTTCATTAAAAATAACAATTGTTGATCTTTTGTGAATAGAAGTACAGTGTTGTTGATACTTTGTGTAGCTGTGAGTCTGACAGGAGTGAGCAGAGACTGTTCCTCCATCACCCAACCGTAGCAACTTATTTTATCCCTACAGGAACCCACCTGCCACAGTACAACACCAGACACGGTAAGTAAGAATTTATAAAAGGTTTACAGATGACAACCCAGTCAGAACCAGACCCACGCTGGGTTTAAAAATATTTAAATGGGGCAAAAAGTGAAGCATGATAACTTGTCAATAAAACAGGGGTCATAGCTGGGGCTTGTTTAAGTTGAGCAATCTTTGTAATCTGAAGAAACCTACTATAATGTATATTCAGGTTTTTTCTAATGCATATACCTTTTAAATGTCACTTTATCTCCTGTTATAACAGTTAATAGCAGCACAAAGGTTTTAGTGTTTCTGCATCTTATAGCTGATCCTGTGCAGTAAAGCAGTCTGCACTGCTGTAAAACAGCAGCAGAGATTTGTGAGATGGGCGGAGAGATGCAGCATTCCTGGGGAGTGGAATCTCTTCTCATTATTCCCTTTGATTGAGATGAAAGCACATTCAGGTCTTCCTCATGCTTTCACATGGCTGTCTGATGCTTCTTTACATAAATATGTCATCCTGCAACTTCCAGTGACATCACTGGGAGAAACGTTGGTGACTCTACTGTACGACACGTATCTCTGGCCCTGTGAAAACTCGTCTTTTTCTGCCACATATATCCAAGTTATTTACAAATGCAATATGTTACATTTGATCACTTTAGTCTAAAAGTAAGAATTTAGGATATGGGTGAGATTTGTGATATGAATCGCATCTGGAGGTAGTTTGGGTTGGGTTCCGCTGGTATCGGATCTGAATGTAAACGCTCGAGTGTGTGTCTTCTCCTGTCAGCCTTCTACTGACAAAAAACATCCCATAATAAGTGTGTGGGAGTGTGTATTGGATATGAGTGTAAACAGGGCCTCTGCTACCTGCCCTCTCTCTGCTCGCCATGGCAACCAGGGAAATTTCCAACTGCCAAAAACTACTGAACCTTCAGCTTCACCAAGATGATATGTGATATTAATCAAACTTTATATTTAATATTTACATTATTCCTGAATGAGCTGCAGTTTCATTTACGTGCACTTTATTTATTAAAATAGATTTAAAATTCTCCAGGAATTATGATATGAAGGTTATCTTTAGGAGCTCATCTTTCTTGTGATCTCTCTCTACAGTGGAAGACGTCCATATTCTAGAGCCCAGGACCAGAGAGGACTTCTTACAATGTGAGTCTGTATTTAAACATAAATTAAAACAATTAAGCAACATGAGAATATGAGGTAAGACGAAGAAAAATATTATTGAAAGTATTGTGGCGGCCTTGAGATTACCAACTGGCCAGCTAGGACCGGGTAGTGAGCCGCTACCTGGTCGATGTGTACATAAATGTAAATAGCGTGCTGTGTGTTCTAATTGTGTCGTTAGCTTGTTAGCCGCGTCTTGTGTCAACTGTTTTGGTTTAAACGTAACTGTCATTTGTAACTGTGTGTTATGTGTGGCTGTGATTGGCTAGGAATCTGTAAGTGTGTGCGCCAATCACAGCCGACTAGTTCCTTTATAATGCGGTATCTGAAGCGATTCGGTGTTAGTGAAAAAGTGTTTTAGGGCTAAGAACATTGTCTTAGGGCTCTTTTCAGAGCTGGTAAGGTAGCGCTATTAAAACGAAGCTCAGCTTGAGCGATTCGGAACTGCAAGCCGCTGTCTCCCTCCCTGATTCTCCGCGCTCGCTACATTGGTGTCCGGAAGTGGGATGCAACGAGCCCTGCTGAGGGAGATAGGGGAACAGCTGATCCGCAGGAAGGCAAGGAGAGCCGGGGCTATGACCAGCTCCGAGTGGCAGATTCCCGCGGTGCGAGTGTCCAGGCGACCGGACGGCTTCAGCGGGAGACGGGAGAATCCGGCGTCGGTAAATCGCGACGGCCCGCTCGCCAAACCGACAATGCAGCTGAAGCTACCGCGTTTTAACGGAACTGCGTCACTAGAGTCGTACCTAGCGCAGCTAGAGCTAGCAGCTCAGCTGGGTGGCTGGACGCCGGAGCAGACAGCGGGACACCTGGCACTCGCCCTGAAGGGCACAGCGCTGGAGGCGATTCTGGACCTGCCGCCGGTGGAGCGACAAGACCTGCAGGCTCTGACCGCAGCACTCCAACGGCGGTTCACCCAGCACCGCTCCGCCGAAGCAAGCCGGGAAAAACAGCTGAGCCGCTACAGCTATGAGGAGGAGAGCTGGGGGAAAGTGGCGGCCGACGTGCAGCAGCGCAGGAGAAGCTAGCGCTGCATGCATTCCTGCGAGCCCTCACGCCAGAGCGGCTACGTGACCACGTTAGCCTAGCCCAACCCAACCGGGTTCCATAAGCGAGGCTCGAATGATGACAACTCGGGCGGAAGACACCCTAGCAATCCGGCCCACTCCACAACCAACCCGCCAGCACGTCAGAGTGGTCGACGGCGAGGAGGTCCGCTGGACACGCACGCCACTACAACGGCCAGCGAGGCTGCAAGGCCGGTGCGACGAGCCGGGCCATATCGCACGCGACTGCCCAGCTCCAGCACCAAAGCCGCCAAAAGTAACGACCAGGTGAGCCCAAATGTCGCGGTGGTCCAAGCCAGCGGCGACGCGGAGAGGTGGCTGCCGCTGACGCCCATGGAGCTGCGAGAGGCCCAGGAAGCAGACGGAATGCTGGGCAAGTTGCGGGGCAGCACCCTGAGCGGTCGGCAGAGAGCCCTCGGGAGGAGTACTACCACCGGCTGCAGGACCGCCTCTTTCGCCCGCAAGGTCAAGGCTTCCACCGGCTTTTAAGCAGAAGCGGCGGGTTTATTGCCCTGAGCGAAAGAAGGGCCTGTCGCCCACGCTGCGAGCGAGCTGGCGGGGAAGTTGTAAAACCGCTTTCTGAGGTGGTTTATCGCATCAGGATGCCAGGCCGAAGGCGCCTGGTGGTGCTGCATCAAGACCGGCTCGCACCTTACAGGCCCCTGATGCAGCTGAGCCGAAGGTAAGACACCGTGTTACCCAGTGAGCCTGAGCCCAGCGACACTCCGCTGAGTGCTACCGGGAGACCTAAACGACACCGGCGGCCCCCAGGCCACTTGCGGGACTTTGATGTGAGTTGTGGGTGGACTGCGGGGTAGTCGGGCACTTGTGACCCCTTGGGTGGGGGCAATGTGGCGGCCTGGAGATTACCAACTGGCCAGCTAGGACCGGGTAGTGAGCCGCTACCTGGTCGATGTGTACATAAATGTAAATAGCGTGCTGTGTGTTCTAATTGTGTCGTTAGCTTGTTAGCCGCGTCTTGTGTCAACTGTTTTGGTTTAAACGTAACTGTCATTTGTAACTTATGTGTGGCTGTGATTGGCTAGGAATCTGTAAGTGTGTGCGCCAATCACAGCCGACTAGTTCCTCTATAATGCAGTATCTGAAGCGATTCCGTGTTAGTGAAAAAGTGTTTTAGGGCTGAGAACATTGTCTTAGGGCTCTTTTCAGAGCTGGTAAGGTAGCGCTATTAAAACGAAGCTCAGCTGGAGCGATTCGGAACTGCAAGCCGCTGTCTCCCTCCCTCATTCTCCGCTCGCTACAGTATTTTCTATATTCATGACATACTTGTTTTGGGGGCGCATCTGGAGACTTGACAGTATATGCAGAGAAGCTGGAAAAGGCAGGTCCAGGATATCAAGGTGGAAATGGCTCTTCCACAGGTTTCCTTTAGAGGACGGGTGTTGATTTTAAACAGCCTGGTAGCATTAGCATTGTGGCATAGGTTAGCGGTGCTGTCTCTGGTGCAGTTGTGCTGTATTTGCCCTTGTTTGGGGCAGTACTGTTCTGGTAAATGGACTGCACTTATATAGCGCCTTTATCCAAAGCGCTTTACAATGGCCTCTCACACACCAATGGCTAGCCTGCTTATTGAGAGCAGTTTGGGGTTCAGTGTCGTGCCCAAGGACATGTGGACAGGAGGAGCCGGAGATCGAACCGCCAACCCTGCGATCAGCGCCCCGCTCTACCTCCTGAGCCACAGCTGGTGCTGTATTTAACTCTCCCCGCGGTTGGATTGGCGCATGAACGCGGCTGCGGTTACAGATGATTGGCCGTTCCTAATTGTGGAGGGAATTGGACATGCTCAGCCCCACATTGAGGGGGTTATTATAATAACATAAGAAATAATTAAAATATGAAATTAAAATGTTTGTAAAATATGTAAGTTTATTATAATGATCACTGAGCTCTCTTCTCTCTCTCTTCTTCTCCTCTATCAGATTCCTGTCGGCTCACACTGGACCCCAACACAGCGCATGGATACCTCCGTCTGTCTGAGGGGAACAGAGAGGTGACCAGTGTGGGAGAGAACCAGTCATATCCTGATCATCCAGAGAGATTTGACTACTATGCCCAAGTGCTGTGCAGAGAGGGTTTGTCTGGACGCTGTTACTGGGAGGCTGAGTGGAGTGGGGATGGGGTTTCTATATCAGTGTCATATAAAGAGATCAGCAGGAAAGGAGCGGATAATGACTGTGTTCTGGGAGGTAATAACAAGTCCTGGAGTTTGGACTGCTCTCCCTCCGGTTACTCCTTCTTGCACAATAATAAGGACACTGAAATCCCTGTTCCCTCCTCCTCCAGAGTAGGAGTGTACCTGGATCACAGGGCAGGAACTCTGTCCTTCTACAGTGTCTCTGACACAATGACCCTCCTGTACAGAGTCCAGACCACATTCACTCAGCCCCTCTATCCTGGGTTTTGGGTTGATTATTATGGATCTTCTGTAAAACTGTGTTCTGGGATGAGGCAGAGAGTGAAGGGAAGATCAGCTGTAATTAAAGAGAAAAACACTCAAATGAGACAGAAAAAGAAAGGAAATTAAAATGGATAAAACTTGTTGTTTTTCTAAATGTTTGTCGCAATATTTAACCCTTGTGTTGCTCTCAGGTCAAAACTGACCCTTTTCTGAGGTCAACAGTAAAAGTCCTCTAAATGTAATTTTCTCAGCATATAATTTGATGGCTTTTCCTGGAGTGACCCTACAGTTAAAAAAGGTAAATTATTGCACTTTTGTACATTTTCATAAAAGCGTTGCATCATCCAGGTACAAAGATTGTTTTATGAGTCTTATGAACCCTGCAGTTATGAAATCATATGTCATCATAATTAAGTTCCACGCATCTATTACAGCAAAAAGATCAGTTATTATGTTTGTTTTCTAGTAAAAATGAGGTGTAGACTGAAGAAATCCAGTCTGTCTGGACTGTGAAGAAGGAAAGCACAATTACTGACTGGTTTAGTGAAGAATGGGTTATTTCATTATAATTCAGTGAGGGGGTCTGGTGAGGGGGGTCATTTTTGACCCTGTGGACACGGGGTGCAGATATAAGATGAAGACAAGGGTTAAACAGCCACTCTTATGCACGTGTCCAATATTATGTACGAGTGCACAGTAAAATCTACATGTTCAAAAGTGTTCATTCAGTTCTAGCAGAAATCAAATGTCCTCCAAGTTGATTTAACATTAAAATTTTCCAAACTGAATTCATAACACTGAACATTTTATTGCAAAAAAAAATGAAATAAAAATAAAATATGACTGTTTTTAAAATGTATTAATTCAAGTGGTATAAACACTTTTCTGAGTTTTTGGGGAATCTGCTGCAGAAATTATAAATGTAAAGATTTTTGAAACAAAATGACATAAATGTACTGAATTAAAATTGCATAAATAAATGAAATCTGCTTAAAATGGAACAAATGTATTTATTTTTTGGTCACAATATTAATCTCATGAGTTGTGAGTGATCCAGCAGAACCTCTGGTGCCGGTCCAGGTGTGTCCCTCATTAACTGTGTTTCCATGGCAACACATCCTAATAACAGTCTCCCTTTGGGAGGAGTGATCTGAGCTGATATTTAATCACATGTCAGAAAACACAGGAACCTGAACAAACCTGCTTTTAGCCGTGTGTAACTTTCACCCCGATTGCTCTTATTATTAGTGTTTGTGCTTTTGTTTTGGCCGGTGTGGGTTCAGACTTTTGTTCCATCCAAGCAGTTACACCTGATTCTACTAACTAACCACTAGAGTCTTTGCTAAGGGCCTTTATTAGTGGAATCAGGCGTGTAACTGCTTGGTTGGAACAAAAACCTGCACCCACACCGGCCCTTACTGGATAAGATTGAGGCCCCCTGGCCTAAGGGGAAATTGAGAGGTGCGGAGCACTGAACGGCATATTGTGCCCCGTCTCCTGTTTCCAGTGTACAGTGCACGGTGTCTACTGAGCCCTGTCTACTGCACCCTGTCTCCTGCGTACAGTACACTGGCAAAAGTGTGCTGTTTAATCTGCACTGTTTAGCAGTCCGTGAAAAATATTAGCGATACTATTTTCCAATTGTACTGTGGAAGTGTCATAAGTAGGTCATTAGACGACTCATCTGTGTTGCCATGTCCGCGGTTTTATAGCTAAATTGGGAGTCACGGGTAACAATTTAAAGTTGCAAAGCACAAACTTATTTTAAAAAGTAAAAATAAGATTATTTCTATTTGAAATATGTTGGTTTTAGTTAACAATATATTTTGGCAAATTTTGAGTTGCCATTTGGCTCGAATGTCTTGCAAGATCTGGCACCTCTGCGCTGCCATGTCATGTTGAAGGAAAACATCAGTGATGCTGCGCCTCATTTTTTTTAAAAGCTTCACATATTTATGTGACCAAAACATTTGTGTACTCCTTATAAAGTGTGCTCCCGAATGTACTCAGCGAAACCCCGGAAGTAAGTGTGTCATCCGGGTGTTTCAACTATACTGCAATTTGAAAAAACGACTTTCTTGTCCTGTCGCCTCACCAAGGCTACTCAATAGTGTGGAAGAGTATTGATTCGGACACGGACCTGGGATGCGTCCCAATATTCTTCGCTCCTCACCTCATTTCCTCCACTCCCCTCCTACCCGGAAGTATGCAAGACTGCCTCAACGTTTCCAGTACAAGTATTTGCATTTGCCTATTCTGGATATGTACCTGGCATTGTGGTTTGCGTCAAGACATTAATTAATATGTAACCATTAATACAAAATTAAGATGTAATCAGCAACATTATATTAAAACACAAAGATCCATTTCCGGTGCGCGGAGAAGAGGAGGTGGTAGTGGAGGAAAGGAGGATGCATCTTTCGACTATTGGGACGCATCCCGGGAGATTATTATTCGGCCTTCTGTCCCTTCTTGATGATGTCACACTTTGTATTCCTGAGACTAACACTGATGTTCTCCCCTTCTGTGCATCACTCTGGATAAGATCATCTGCTCACTGATTGTAATGTAATGTGATTTTTAAGTAGTTTGGCTAACATTAGGTGTGCAAGAACAGGCAGTGCAGTAACTAGCTACCCCTTGCAATATACTACACTATACCAGCCTATGCAATAAGAGTACATGGGGGAGTGGCTGACTGTTACTCAAAAACACAAAATACACACAAGGCATGAATGCTCATTCACTCCTGCGGGCGGCAGTGTAGTATAATGGTTAAGGAGCTGGACTTGTAACCGAAAGGTTGCAGGTTCGATTCCCAGGTAGGACACTGCCGTTGTACCCTTGAGCAAGGTACTTAACCTGAATTGCTTCAGTATATATCCAGCTGTATGAATGGATAAATGTAATAAGAAGTTATGTAAGTCGCTCTGGATAAGAGCGTCTGCTAAATGCCTATAATGTAATGTAATGAGGCTTTACACTTCTGCATTTTGTATCTTAAAAAATATTTTATATTGTGATTGTTTAAGGTATGGAAATGGCAACCAAATAAAATTTTCTTCAAAAATGATGATAAAGTTTCACTTGACTTGATATTAGTGCCACTGACAGAATCAGGAGCAGCAGGACCGTGGCTGGACTCCACTGGACAGGCCAGTCTGTCAAACAGCACTTTTAAACATTTAAACCAGGAGTAAATACCACTGTTTTTGTAACCCAATCTTTGCACTGCTCTCTAGTGCAAGAAAGAGTTTAACAAGAACATATTAAGGAATAAAGAGAATGGGTAACTATAAACCATAAAGAATATATATACAGATGTTGACATCTTAGAAAGACACTTTTCCCTGATCATTGCTGAGCTGCCGAGGCTGTCAACTGTAATGAGTATGACAGCGACCCCATGTGGCCATGAAGAGAAGTGCATGACAACGCAAGGTTTTTTTATTTCTCTCTATTTGTGGGGAAGAAGGCTTTGTCCCACTGGCAGCTAGAGGCTTAACCCTCAGATTATCTTGACATTTTATGACACCCAATTGACTAATCTTTTATCCCTAAAAATGTAAAATAACACATTAAAAAAACTCTTCTCATTTTAGAGCCTGAGGTAAGTGGACGTCTGTGAAGTTTAAAATACAGCTACGCCACAAATGACCGCATACAACACCTTTGCCAGGGTCAGAACTTTGAACCTGATTATGGCTGCAACTGGCAGCCAGTGGAGTGACCTCAACAGGGGGCTGACATGTGAAAATTTCGGGAGGTTGAACACAAGCCGGGCAGCTGTGTTCTGGATCAGTTGAAGAGGCAGGATGGCGTAGGCTTGCGAGCAGGGAGTTACAGTAGTCCAAGCGTGAGGTGACCATAGTCTGGACCAGAA
Organism: Ilyophis sp. 1 JC-2022; assembly: GCA_022702515.1. Classification (NCBI taxonomy): domain Eukaryota; kingdom Metazoa; phylum Chordata; class Actinopteri; order Anguilliformes; family Synaphobranchidae; genus Ilyophis; species Ilyophis sp. 1 JC-2022. The sequence goes on from CM040395.1 coordinate 149,759,486, forward strand.
GCTGGGTGGAGTAGGTGGTCAGGTATGGTCAATTCAATGACATCACATCACATAGTTCACATCGTCCATGCTCATATCAGAGAAAAAGCTTTGAAAATTGCTCAACATTTTCAGAAATTCTAAAATATTAGCCTAAAAGTTCATTACAGTGGACTACCCCTTTAATTTAATTGAATAATTTCTCTCTTTAATTACAGCTGATCTTCGCTCTGTATCATCCCAGAACACACAGTTTTACAGAGGATTTAGTATAAACCCCAAACCCAGGATAGAGGGGCTGAGTGAATGTGGTCTGGACTCTGTGCAGGAGGGTCATTGTGTCAGAGACGCTGTAGAAGGACAGAGTTCCTGCCCTGTGATCCAGGTACACTCCTATTTTTGGAGGAAGAGGGAACAGGGATATCAATGTCCTCATTATTATTGAGTCACTGAAGGGAGAGAACTCCAGGACTCATTATTCCATCCCAGACCACACTCTCCACACCCTCCTTTCCTGCTGATCTCTTTATGGATTGTTTTTGCAGTTCTGTGGCAAAGCCCTTCCCATTCGGCTCCCTTGCTCACTAAAGAGGCTTTTGCTCCCAGGTAGTTTTTTGTCATATCTTCCACCCTGCAGGCCTTGGACAGTTTGTGAGAGGGGAGTACAGGAGTTAACAGATGTAGCTGACTGGTTAAGAACACAAATACTTATTTATTCTACCACTACGGTGCGATAGACGTTTGCGTTTATCACACCGTAATTAAAAATAAAACGCATATTGCATTGGATTTCATGTTCTGTGAAAAATACCGAGATACAAAATGGGGTGCATTGTTTTTCAATCCAGTACGCAGTTTTCATGCCACAATTAAATGTAGTACTGACCTCGGAATGTAATCCACATACCCATTGCATTTCGCTCTGTGACCATAGAGCGTTGCTCTCAATGTGACAAAATGCTAAGTAATTGTCGTTATTGTATTTATTGTGGCCTATAATTGATTTAAACGTCTGCACGTGGTTTTTGTGGCACAATTAAATGTACACTTGTGAATGTAATTGATGTGCCCACTGGATGCCACACAATTCAAAGCAATCCTCATGATTGTATTTATTGAACAGCAGAGTGGTCTGTCACTGCTTGTATCAGCACCACGGCATTTCTGTGCCTAAATGAAATGTAATAAACTGAAATCATAGTCTCGGATGTCAGAGCAAGTCGGCGAGACGCAAATTAAGTAAAATAAATAATTACATTACACAGGGGTAGGTCCGTACATTGATCGGAACTAGGAAGTACAACACTGAGCTAAAATAAGGAGAGCACTCCATGCAATTTGAATTATCATTTTCATTTAGGTGTCTTATCTACTAGCTAGCTAGCTGAACAAATAAAAGATTTCATAGGAGACATCGGTATCAGTGAGAATAGCTGTCAAATTAATTTAATTGGCTACAATACTTCACATGGTTGAGTTTGTTTTACATAATCTTTTCCATGAGGGGCGAAAGAGTTATGTAGCTACTGTGTACGGACCTACCCCTGTGTAATGTAATCTAGCTAGCTAGCTACATGCAATCTGATAGGAGTTTTGTGCAATGACTGTTTAAAAAACTTGCCATCGCAAGATTAGCGTGGGGTTAACTTTACAACCTAAATAAACTCAAAACTCGGTTCTTTTAATTAAATTTACCATGAATCCACTTCTTAAAGATAATGTGCAGTTTTGGCCACTTGTTCTAAAAGTGGCGCTGATGAGCCGACACACACATACTCGCCGTGTTATGTAGCACCAAAGAAGAAGAAGTTTATTTTACGAATCGCAAATTAAGCGCGTGAATCGACACGGTGAAAAACAGCGGAAAATTTGTCTCAAAATTCTGTCCGTAAATCCAAGCAGATCAAGCGTGTCTTTCGATCGGCAAATGTAGATTCGCCAGTTCGCAAGCCAAGCTTTTGATTTGTACATGTGAACATTGGAAACATATCTGTAAATGTTATTTGCATTTGTGAATATAATTTTTGCATTCATGCAAATGATGATTTACGAAACACAAGTTGAGAGGTGTTTGTGTGTGGATGGAAAACACATACTTGTGGATTATTTTTACGAAACACAAATTGAGAGGTGTGTGTGTGTGGATGGTAAATACAATTGTGGATTATACTTTTGTGCTTGTTTATTTTTGATAGAAATCTACCTCCATACTACAGGCCACCCCCTTCGGGGTACGCGTGTTAAAAGATTGTTTCATAACTTGCTGACCGTTAAATAAACGATTTGGTGCAATCATATTCCACGACATTGTTATAAAGAATAGAAAATGATCCGCCCATCAATCAAAAGAAAAAAAATCAGGAATAAAAAAATTGTTGTAATGCGCATGTGTTTTGAGCCTCAAAATGCCTTCAGTTCAGCGCCTCTCGCAAACTAACGCGTGATTCCTGAGAGAACATGTGTGACGACAGGAGTGCTGAGGCTGGAACTGAAACGAAAAACCATGACCAAGCCATCTAAAAAGTACAGAGATATACAGAGTGCACGCCGACTCGCCTAGACTTGGCCGCTTGTTCAATAACACAAGTAAATTCACGTATTTGGCAGCAGCTGGAAGAGGATGGATAATGGTAGAAAGACAGTTGTTGTGACCGGTAAGGGTATTGTTTAAATAGTCAGTTTAATACTAGCTAGCGAACACGAGGCTACTACCGGACCTATCAGAACACGAGTTACCGAACTTAAAGAAAGGCAGCGAGTACGAGTTATGTACATTATTCACGGTCAATGCAAGTTATTTCCTTGAACGTCAAAGGCAGTTTCCTTAGTAACATTGTTCGCTAATTATCTTTCGCTAGCTTGCATAGGGAAAGATTTTGAGAGCGAATACACAGCACGAAGTAGCCGAGTTAACGTCAGTGACATTAATACATGTAACTTATGCTGAATGAGCTATGACAGTAGATAGCAGTTTGACATTAAAAAAAAAGTCTTATAAGCTTGTTACGGGCGACGTGGTGTCGTAAAATGTTGCTATGTCGCTCACACTCTCACTTGCACGAAAACTAGCTTCTGTAGCTAGCTAAAAATAGCATGAGATTTAGACTTTGTTCGGAACCAGCCTCACTAGCTAACGTAAGCTCGTTATCTAAATATGCAACCAGCCAACCAGACTTTCCTTTTACGCAAAGTAGATAAATATTTTAAGTATGACAGTGGTCCGTTGTGGGTATTTTCTTTTCTTTAACATCAACAATAACTAGATATATGACAGTAGAGCAAAAATATTTTTAAAAAAAAATGTTAAAGTAGGTAAAAGTAGAGCGTGAGCAGAGGGGTCGTGTTCAGTGACAGACAGTGCAGAATTAGGTTAATAACAACTAGGAGTGTGTCCCAATACTCGAAAAATGCACCCTCTCTTCCTCCACTACCACCTCCTCTCCTCCGTGATTCGAAAACGGATCTTTGTGTTTTAATCTAATGTTTTATTTATTTATTTATTTATTTGACAGGGACAATGCAGACAAACATAGTTACAAGCTTGTAGCTGATGTGATGCATGTAGAGTTTATAGCTAAGTGCTAGTTCTCAACTCCAGTCCCCGGTTGCTGATTACATCTTAATTACGTATTAATGGTTACATATTAATTAATGTCTTGACGCAAACCGCAATGTCAAGTACATGCAAATACTTGTACTCGAAAAGTTCAGGCAGTTTTGCGTACTTCCGGGTAGGAGAGGAGAGGAGTGGTAGTGGGGGAGTGGAGGAAAGGAGGTGGGGAGTGAAGAATATTGGGATGCACCCTAGGCCTCCGAATTCGGTGTCCGAATACGACCCCTACACCCTTTTGAGGGTACATATTTCAATCCACTTTGTTAAAAAGATTTTGATTGGGCGACTTTTTCCTCCCAAACGGGGGCACTTAAAATATGAACCCCTTATTTCCGGGGTTTTGTTGAGGGAATTCAGGAGCACACTGATCTGCAGAACGGTGCACTCATCCGACAAGTTAAGTAAGTAATTCGGAAGTAAAAACTTTAAAGACGTAGAGCGTGTATGCATATCTATGGCCCAATATAGGTTCATATTACAAACTAGTCTTTTTTTAAATCTTTGTTAATTCTATCTTCATACACGTTGTAACAATCGTCATATATTAACTGATTGATATTTTAAATAAAAATAAACAAATAAAAATAAATATTACAAACTACTTCCTCACTAGTTTGGAAAGAGTTTTGCGGAATTTCTTTCGCACACTGCTTGCAAAGTGAGGGGAGAGGGCACATAGTAGACAGGGGTCTGAGTGGACAGGGGACAGGGAACAGGGAATGGGTTGTATTCGGACACAGCCTAGGTTTTTTTTTTTTTTTTTTAGCACATGCAAAACCAATAACATGACTAATGATTGGTCATGGTGTTTGTTTTGCACCAATCATTCGTTGTGTTATTAATTTTGCATGTGCTAAAAGGTTTTGCAAGGTCTTAGTAAATCAGCCTCATAATGTTTTGTGACCGCACACAACGGCAGCGGTTCATTGGCCGGTTGGCGTCACCTGACCTCACTGTTCCATTTGGGTTTCAGGCTTTGGGCCATTTGGGCACCACACGGTGAACGCCAGCTGGGTGGCAGTAAAGGTGAGCTGAGACCTCAAAGCTGCTGAATTTGTACACAGGGCCAGATCTGGGCCAGATGCAGCCCACCATAGCTTTACCGCTAGCCCTTTGATCATTAAGAAGAAAAAGAAAAATGAATAAAAATCATTGTGCCAAATGTCCAGGGCAACATCTCCAGTGCCAGCATCCCTGGCACGAGTGACTGAGTAATAAGTGAAAGTTGTGCGTGTTTTAAGGAGGTCTCACATGACCTTTGCACACATGCACAGAAGAGCGTGTTCATGCACTGTTTTAGAAATAGTATGTGAAATAAAGTTTGGCTCCAATGCACCATTTTTAAAACAGAATCTGGCCCCCATGCAGATGAGAAGGGCTGTGCCGCTCCTGCCAGTGCAAAGCTTACTGTGGTCAGGTGGCTGTGATCTGAGGCTTTAGTGACAATATTAATATTAATATAATAAACTTTATTTGTATATCACCTTTCATACATAATTACAGCTCAAGGTGCTTTACATAAAAGTCCAGATTAAAACACGAATACAGGTGACTGGGCCGTCAGTATTACAGGTTACTGGGCCGTCAGTATTGCAGGTTACTGGGCCGTCAGTATTACAGGTTACTGGGCCGTCAGTATTACAGGTGACTGGGCCGTCAGTATTACAGGTTACTGGGCCGTCAGTATTACAGGTTACTGGGCCGTCAGTATTACAGGTTACTGGGCCGTCAGTATTACAGGTTACTGGGCCGTCAGTATTACAGGTGACTGGGCCGTCAGTATTGCAGGTTACTGGGCCGTCAGTATTACAGGTTACTGGGCCGTCAGTATTACAGGTGACTGGGCCGTCAGTATTACAGGTTACTGGGCCGTCAGTATTACAGGTTACTGGGCCGTCAGTATTACAGGTTACTGGGCCGTCAGTATTACAGGTTACTGGGCCGTCAGTATTACAGGTTACTGGGCCGTCAGTATTACAGGTTACTGGGCCGTCAGTATTACAGGTTACTGGGCCGTCAGTATTACAGGTTACTGGGCCGTCAGTATTGCAGGTTACTGGGCCGTCAGTATTGCAGGTTACTGGGCCGTCAGTATTACAGGTTACTGGGCCGTCAGTATTACAGGTTACTGGGCCGTCAGTATTACAGGTTACTGGGCCGTCAGTATTACAGGTTACTGGGCCGTCAGTATTACAGGTTACTGGGCCGTCAGTATTGCAGGTTACTGGGCCGTCAGTATTGCAGGTGACTGGGCCGTCAGTATTACAGGTTACTGGGCCGTCAGTATTGCAGGTTACTGGGCCGTCAGTATTGCAGGTTACTGGGCCGTCAGTATTACAGGTTACTGGGCCGTCAGTAATACAGGTGACTGGGCCGTCAGTATTACAGGTTACTGGGCCGTCAGTATTACAGGTTACTGGGCCGTCAGTAATACAGGTTACTGGGCCGTCAGTATTACAGGTTACTGGGCCGTCAGTATTACAGGTTACTGGGCCGTCAGTATTACAGGTTACTGGGCCGTCAGTATTACAGGTTACTGGGCCGTCAGTATTACAGGTTACTGGGCCGTCAGTATTACAGGTGACTGGGCCGTCAGTATTACAGGTTACTGGGCCGTCAGTATTACAGGTTACTGGGCCGTCAGTATTGCAGGTTACTGGGCCGTCAGTATTACAGGTTACTGGGCCGTCAGTATTACAGGTTACTGGGCCGTCAGTATTGCAGGTTACTGGGCCGTCAGTATTGCAGGTTACTGGGCCGTCAGTATTGCAGGTTACTGGGCCGTCAGTATTACAGGTTACTGGGCCGTCAGTATTGCAGGTTACTGGGCCGTCAGTATTGCAGGTTACTGGGCCGTCAGTATTACAGGTTACTGGGCCGTCAGTAATACAGGTGACTGGGCCGTCAGTATTACAGGTGACTGGGCCGTCAGTATTACAGGTTACTGGGCCATCAGTATTACAGGTTACTGGGCCGTCAGTATTACAGGTTACTGGGCCGTCAGTATTGCAGGTGACTGGGCCGTCAATATTACAGGTTACTGGGCCGTCAGTATTACAGGTGACTGGGCCGTCAGTATTACAGGTTACTGGGCCGTCAGTATTGCAGGTGACTGGGCCGTCAGTATTTCAGGTTACTGGGCCGTCAGTATTACAGGTTACTGGGCCGTCAGTATTACAGGTTACTGGGCCGTCAGTATTACAGGTTACTGGGCCGTCAGTATTACAGGTTACTGGGCCGTCAGTATTACAGGTTACTGGGCCGTCAGTATTACAGGTTACTGGGCCGTCAGTATTTCAGGTTACTGGGCCGTCAGTATTACAGGTTACTGGGCCGTCAGTATTACAGGTTACTGGGCCGTCAGTATTGCAGGTTACTGGGCCGTCAGTATTGCAGGTTACTGGGCCGTCAGTATTGCAGGTTACTGGGCCGTCAGTATTACAGGTTACTGGGCCGTCAGTATTACAGGTTACTGGGCCGTCAGTATTACAGGTTACTGGGCCGTCAGTATTACAGGTTACTGGGCCGTCAGTATTGCAGGTTACTGGGCCGTCAGTATTGCAGGTTACTGGGCCGTCAGTATTACAGGTTACTGGGCCGTCAGTATTGCAGGTTACTGGGCCGTCAGTATTGCAGGTTACTGGGCCGTCAGTATTGCAGGTTACTGGGCCGTCAGTATTGCAGGTTACTGGGCCGTCAGTATTGCAGGTTACTGGGCCGTCAGTATTGCGGATGTAGTCGCTGGCGCCAGTGTCATTTTGGTTTGGTTCCGCTCAGGATCAGCTGGGGCCTACACTCTAAAACGATGTGTTGATATCCAGCTCACTTTTTGTGTTACTACTTTTGCGTTACTTTCAACACATGTTTTGCCAAAGTTACTGCTTTTATCTTACGTACACATTTTCTGTCAAATTACACAATTTATGTGTTAAAAAGGGACTTTTAAACACAGACTGTGTTGAAAAGTAACACTTAACTAGACACAGAGGTGTGTTAAAAAATGACATACGTGTTGTTTTTAACACATCTGTTTTGTGAGAGTGCAATGTTCTGAGCCTGCGCAAGAGTGCTATTTGAAGCCTGACCCTGTAGGAATGTGAGCGACTGATCCACCGCGTGTTCCTAAACGGGAAAGCCTGACATGGGACCAACAGGCCGTTTCAGTCGCTGAACATTAATGCGTTAAAAACAGACGTTTCTGCTTCGTGATGTTAATTCTACACATGAACACAGACACAGGAGGTCCCTGTTTTTCTTTACCTTTTATGTTTTTGTGTTTCATCACAAGTTTGAATCGCACAGATTTTAGCTGAGTTTAAAGTAGTTGTATATAGTGCAGAGAAAGAGAGATAAATGAGAAGGGAGATAAAGAGAGTGAATGATAGGGAGAGACAGAAAGTATAGGGTAGGAAAGTGGAGAAAGAGAAAGAGGGAGAGGGAATGAGAGAGAGAGAGAAAGGGAAACAGAAAGAGTCGCTGAGTGTGTACCTCTCCTCTCTCTGCAGGAGCTGAAGCAGCTGGGTTTGGGTCCAGATGTGGACCTGTATGTGCATGAGGTACCCGTGGAGTACCAGACCGTCCAGAGCCTGGTGCCATCGCTATGGGAACAGTACCACCCGCAGGTAGCCACTCGGGACCGCTCACCGCTGTTCCCGCCCACACCTGCTCTCCGTAATTAACCACAGTCCCTCAGGATGCAGATCAAGGGTTTGCAAAAAAAGCAGGAACTTTTTCTTTATTTGGAGGGAAAAAATGGTTTCATTATTTATCTCACATTTTTACTTGATTAATAGAGTGTGGTTTAAATAATCAGTTACAAGGGCACAATAGAGCAGTCTCTCCAGGGACTTGAACCTGCATCCTCCTGGATTTAAGACTGGTTCCTTAACCCCTTCTCCACACTGCTCCACACTCCTCCACACAGCTCCACACTGCCAGCATCATGTCTAAGAACATTTACATTTATTTCCGTCTCTCACACGTGTGTGTTTGTGTGTGTGCACGTGCGTGCATACATGTGTGTGTGTGTGTGTGTGTGTGTGTGTGTGTGTGTGTGTGCCCACGTTGGGGGCAGTTGGTGGTCCATGTTGGCGTTTCTGGGGCAGCCACAGCCATCACCCTGGAGAAGTGTGGGCATAACCGTGGCTACAAGCGCCTTGACAACAGCAGCTTCTGCCCGGATACCCACTGCTGTGTGGAGGGCGGAGCTGACTGCATCAATTCCGTCATCGACATGGAAACGGTCTGCAAGCGGGTGAACACCTCTGGGCTGGATGTGTCTGTGACTGTGTCCAAAGATGCTGGAAGGTAGTTATGACCCCCCCCCTCTGTCATACTTTGAAAATTAATATTTTATCTCAGTCACCGAGAGTCTCAGAGTCTCAACAGACACGGGGAACAGAGGTCATTTGGAACTTTGAACATTATGTGAAAACCCAACAATGTTTTAGCCTTTTAAAAAATTGTAATCATATATTTTATATTACTGGAGCCTTATTTTTTAAATAGGCGGCTTGCTCTCATTTTGCTGTTAGAATCCTGAGCTTCGGTCAGTAACAGATGATCAAACCGGCGAGAATCAGGATCTCATTTTGAATAGTTTTTTTTATTTTTTTTCCTTTTTTGTCTTTGGTCTTTTAGGCAAACTGACTGATCTTCTCCTTCTTATTCATATCAAACTGACTGATCTTCTCCTTCTTATTCATATCAAACTGACTGATCTTCTCCTTCTTATTCATATCAAACTGACTGATCTTCTCCTTCTTATTCATATCAAACTGACTGATCTTCTCCTTCTTATTCATATCAAACTGACTGATCTTCTCCTTCTTATTCATATCAAACTGACTGATCTTCTCCTTCTTATTCATATCAAACTGACTGATCTTCTCCTTCTTATTCATATCAAACTGACTGATCTTCTCCTTCTTATTCATATCAAACTGACTGATCTTCTCCTTATTCATATCAAACTGACTGATCTTCTCCTTCTTATTCATATCAAACTGACTGATCTTATCCCTCTTATTCATATCAAACTGACTGATCTTCTCCTTCTTATTCATATCAAACTGACTGATCTTCTCCTTCTTATTCATATCAAACTGACTGATCTTCTCCTTCTTATTCATATCAAACTGACTGATCTTCTCCTTCTTATTCATATCAAACTGACTGATCTTCTCCTTCTTATTCATATCAAACTGACTGATCTTCTCCTTCTTATTCATATCAAACTGACTGATCTTCTCCTTCTTATTCATATCAAGCACGTGGACTTTCCCACAGTGCCATATTTTCCCAATAGTGTGAAGATGTAGCTGGTTTTGATTGGGTGTTGAGTTCAGTGGAAGGTGTGACTGCTCACTGTTTAGCGTCAGTGATTACCTGAGGTCTGTACATTGAGCGCTCAGTAACCCTGAGGTCTGTACATTGAGCGCTCAGTAACCCTGAGGTCTGTACATTGAGGGCTCAGTAACCCTGAGGTCTGTACATTGAGCGCTCAGTAACCCTGAGGCCTGTACATTGAGTGCTCAGTAACCCTGAGGTCTGTACATTGAGCGCTCAGTAACCCTGAGGTCTGTACATTGAGCGCTCAGTAACCCTGAGGTCTGTACATTGAGCGCTCAGTAACCCTGAGGTCTGTACATTGAGCGCTCAGTAACCCTGAGGTCTGTACATTGAGCGCTCAGTAACCCTGAGGCCTGTACATTGAGCGCTCAGTAACCCTGAGGTCTGTACATTGAGCGCTCAGTAACCCTGAGGCCTGTACATTGAGCGCTCAGTAACCCTGAGGTCTGTACATTGAGCGCTCAGTAACCCTGAGGTCTGTACATTGAGCGCTCAGTAATCCTGAGGTCTGATACACAAGAAGGGAAAATGCTGTTTTTGGCCTTAAACAGGAGGGCTGAGCTGGGGTTTTGAGCTGAGGGTGTGACCACACCTATACCTGTATACCTGTCTCTGCCCCACCCTGTCTCTCTCACATGTACCTGTGTGACCACACCTATACCTGTATACCTGTCTCTGCCCCACCCTGTCTCTCTCCCACATGTACCTGTGTGACCACGCCTATACCTGTATACCTGTCTCTGCCCCGCCCTGTCTCTCTCCCACATGTACCTGTGTGACCACGCCTATACCTGTATACCTGTCTCTGCCCCACCCTGTCTCTCTCCCACATGTACCTGTGTGACCACGCCTATACCTGTATACCTGTCTCTGCCCCGCCCTGTTTCTCCCCCCACATGTACCTGTGTGACCACACCTATACCTGTATACCTGTCTCTGCCCCACCCTGTCTCTCTCCCACATGTACCTGTGTGACCACGCCTATACCTGTATACCTGTCTCTGCCCCACCCTGTCTCTCTCCCACATGTACCTGTGTGACCACGCCTATACCTGTATACCTGTCTGCCCCGCCCTGTTTCTCCCCCCACATGTACCTGTGTGACCACACCTATACCTGTATACCTGTCTCTGCCCCGCCCTGTTTCTCCCCCCACATGTACCTGTGTGACCACACCTATACCTGTATACCTGTCTCTGCCCCACCCTGTCTCTCTCCCACATGTACCTGTGTGACCACGCCTATACCTGTATACCTGTCTCTGCCCCGCCCTGTTTCTCCCCCCACATGTACCTGTGTGACCACACCTATACCTGTATACCTGTCTCTGCCCCACCCTGTCTCTCTCCCACATGTACCTGTGTGACCACACCTATACCTGTATACCTGTTTCTGCCCCGCCCTGTTTCTCCCCCCACATGTACCTGTGTGACCACATCTATACCTGTATACCTGTCTCTGCCCTGCCCTGTCTCTCCCCACAGGTACCTGTGTGACCACACCTATACCTGTCCCTCCCCCCCACAGGTACCTGTGTGACTACACCTACTACCTGTCTCTACACCTGAGCAGCGGCTGCTCCGCCTTTGTGCATGTGCCCCCGCTGGAGCAGCCCTACAGCGGCGAGGAGCTGGGACACGCCCTCAGAGCCATCCTGCTGGAGATGCTGGAGCAGCTGGGCCAGGACCGGGAAGCCAATCACTGTGAACACAGGCACTGAGAACCCCGCCCCCTCACAGCAACACCACGACGACAACCAATCACCAGACAGATGACACCCGTCCGGCCCATCCCCTTTTATAGACACGTTACGGCAGCAGCCAATCCCCAATCAGCCCAAGTTCCCCATGCACAGGGATTGGACTCAAACACAGCGCTGCTCTGAACAGGCTGTGATACAACCGAACCTCTCCCTGCACAGTGTCCCTCTGTGGGTGCTGTGTGTACAGACACACAGACGGACAGACATCTCTCCTGGAGGAGAACGGCGACTGCAGCAGTGAAGTCACATAGCTTTCCTGACGGTGAGGCTTTCTTTGGCCTTTATGGAGAGTCTTTGGGTGTCTGACACGGCCATATTGTTTGGGGCATCTGACACGGCCATATTGTTTGGGGCATCTGACACGGCCATATTGTTTGGGGCCTGTTCCTGGGACCCTTCTTCAGACATGTGGCCCCTCATCCAATAATCTGTGGAAATCCACGCTGGGTTATTTAGAGATTTCACTACTTTGACATCTATTGTTCACTGTTCTCCTTCTATTTGTATGTGTGTGTGTGTCTGGTCTAATCAGGTGTCATGTGGGTGTTTCCCCTCGACTCACTGATTTCCTCTCTGTGTAATTGTATAAAATCAGCCAGCGATGGAATTATCTGCTGAAGCAAACATAGCATTTTAAAATGACTATTAGGTTTGCAACATCTCAAGTTCGATTTTTGATGGAAACATTACAGGCTTTCTCCATATCGGTGTATCACCTCATTCCAGCTGAGAGACAGACTGTCTCTGACACCGTCGGTGCTTCTCTTGAAAGAAATGGGTAGAACTTGAATTGAGGAAGCTTTGTAGAAGAATATACTGCTCTCTGTTACCAATGAGGTTTAAATCTGGGACAAAGCTTCCCAAGCATGCAGTCTGGAGCGTGTGGGACAGAGCTTCCCATACATGCAGTCTGGAGCGTGTTGAGAAAACAAACAGTAATTGTATTTACACTGCTTGTGGTGCTGTGCTTTATCACATGTAAATTGCACATGTAGCTCATTTGCAAAGTCACAATTTTCAGGTGCAGATTAAATGTATAAAGAAAAAGGTGTCATATAGGTGGATATAGGATCAGAAACTGTCGTCAAGCAGAAATATATATTTATTCAGACAAAGTTACATAGGCACAAGCACTTTTTATTTTTTGCACTATGTAACTTTTTGTCTGAATAAATATATATTTCTGCTAGATGGCAGTGTGATCCTATATCCACGGAGTGCTCTTGACACCTTTTTCTCTGTATAGATTTCTTTCTGGATGTACCAGTGATACCTCCTGTCTACTGAGCGCAACCATTCTTTTTTTCAATCAGATTAAATATATGACCTTTATTTTGCTGAGATTCTCCTGTGACACTTTTCAAATACTCTCGTAAATAAAATTTTAAAAATTATTTTGACAACTAATTTCTGTTCCAGAGTGGTACTCTGAATGAAAACTCAAAAGTGTTTTTATTAATTAATTTATTTTATTGTTCATATGTTTTTTTTCTTGTTCTCCCAGCTCAAACCCAGTAATATTCATCATCAACAACCTCTCATCATTTCGTGATCACGGTCATCTTTTAAATGGTACCTAGATTCATGAGTCCTGCACAGGCAATATATTTACCCCTGAATCTTTAATGTCATGGATTTGGAGCTGAAGCATGTACTTAAACAGGCAGCTGCTCCCCACCAAGGTTATTATAGTTTTAAGTTTTTTATTTAGTTTTTATTTTTATTCAAGTAAAATTATATATCAATTTCACTTTCTAATTTAGTTTAGTTTTAGTTAGTTTTCAGAGTGTGTTTATAGTTTTAGTTTAGTTTTAGTTAGTTTTCAGAGTGTGTTTATAGTTTTAGTTTAGTTTTAGTTAGTTTTCAGAGTGTGTTTATAGTTTTAGTTTAGTTCTAGTTAGTTTTCAGAGTGTGTTTATAGTTTTAGTTTAGTTTTAGTTAGTTTTCAGAGTGTGTTTATAGTTTTAGTTTAGTTTGTTAGTTTTCAGAGTGTGTTTATAGTTTTAGTTTAGTTCTAGTTAGTTTTCAGAGTGTGTTTATAGTTTTAGTTTAGTTTTAGTTAGTTTTCAGAGTGTGTTTATAGTTTTAGTTTAGTTCTAGTTGTTATTTTTATTTCAGTTAAGAGTCAATATTTGGGTGGAGGGAGAGAAAAATAGATAGTGGTTTTGAATGTTTCAAATGACAGTTTGTGCAATCTGGACTATCCAAACAAAAAAGGTTCTGTGCTATCAACAGTCAGGAGGAGGATCAGAAACTGAAACTAGAAATAATTCATGGTCATTTTAATTTTATTTCAGTTCGTTTTGCAACATTACAGTTTTATTTTAGTTTTAGTTTAAGTCATGTTATTTATTTATTTTATTTCAGTTAATTAAATTGTTTTTAGTTTTTTTTTGTTTCAGTTTCAGTAAACGATAACCTTGCTCTCCACTGTAGTTAACATGTTGGGCTCCAAAGACGGGAGTCGGAGGAACAGTCTCTGGGAACCTGCTTCCTGTTCCTCTGAGCAAGCTGGGTTGCAGGCACTCGACAGACCAGCAGGGGGCACTATTGTGCAATAAAAAAGCCAGGGTCGTAACCGAATACGACCCCCGTTCCCTGTCCACTGTCCCTTGTCCACTCAGACCCCTGTCTCTATGTGCCCTGGCCCCTCACTTTGCAAGCAGTGTGCAAAAGAAATCCCGCAAAACTCTTTCCAAACTAGTGAGGAAGTAGTTCGTAATATTATCAAACCACGCCCAAGCGAGCCCCAAGAAGCTTGCCGCTGCCGAGGCAGAAGCAATGGTGGAGAATGCGGCACGCATAGCCTCGTCTCGGCCAGTAAACAACAAATCACACGCTGTACAAATAGTTACCCATGCCGTTTATTTTTAATAAACTATATATATTTTTTATTTTATAAACTAGCTAGCTACTTGCTAAGCTCGACTGAAAAACAAACTATATAAAAAACTTTTTAAAAAATATACCAAAAATAGGTTACTATAATTTACTAGAATATTCAAAAAAGTTAAACTGTAAGCTAGCTATATATATATCGCTTGTTCGCTCGCTCTCTCTCCTTTCTCCTCTCCCCGTCCACGGCACGCAGATCAACCGCTGAGATTCGCTTTTATAGCTGGGGCGTAGCCCGCCCTCGCTCTAAAACTTCCGGACGTAGCTGTACAGATTTCTATTTCGTCACCGAGTACCGAATACGTGGCCAATCACAGATTGAACGTGCAGTACCTAACGTTTTACCACTAGAGACACTTTTCAGCCAGATTCTTGAAGTAATTTATGCAGTAATCTGTTAAGATTTGGACCAGGATCAATGAGTAATACTTAGAAAAACCCAAATGTATCAGTTATCATCTAATATAAGTGGTTTTAGTGCTTTGTTACCCTTTAAGCACTGTGATTATCTGCAGGTAATTAGATTCCACCTCAAGAGAGAGAGAGCCTGGTGGCTGCCAGTGCTGTTCATCGTCATGGATCTAGGATAGAGCATGATTTGCTTAAAGACAGTTTACAGTTTGGCTTTAGAGCCTGCGATGGCTGATGTCTTTGAGCCGACGCTGTAGCACAGATCTGGTTTTCACGCTAATTTCCACTGCCTCTCAAAGATATCGGTCATTTCCACTGCTTCTCAAAGGTAGCGGCAATATCCACTGCCTCTCAAAGGTAGCGGTCATTTCCACTGCCTCTCAAAGATATCGGTCATTTCCACTGCTTCTCAAAGGTAGCGGCAATTTCCACTGCCTCTCAAAGGTAGCGGTCATTTCCACTGCCTCTCAAAGGTAGCGGTAATTTCCACTGCCTCTCAAAGGTAGCGGTCATTTCCACTGCCTCTCAAAGGTAGCGGTCATTTCCACTGCCTCTCAAAGATATCGGTCATTTCCACTGCTTCTCAAAGGTAGCGGCAATTTCCACTGCCTCTCAAAGGTAGCGGTCATTTCCACTGCCTCTCAAAGGTAGCGGTCATTTCCACTGCCTCTCAAAGGTAGCGGTCATTTCCACTGCCTCTCAAAGGTAGCGGTCATTTCCACTGCCTCTCAAAGGTAGCGGTCATTTCCACTGCCTCTCAAAGGTAGCGGTAATTTCCACTGCCTCTCAAAGGTAGCGGTCATTTCCACTGCCTCTCAAAGGTAGCGGTCATTTCCACTACCTCTCAAAGGTAGCGGTCATTTCCACTGTCTCTCTAAGGTAACGATCATTTCCACTGCCTCTCTAAGGTAGCGATCATTTCCACTGCCTCTCAAAGGTAGCGGTCATTTCCACTGTCTCTCTAAGGTAACGATCATTTCCACTGCCTCTCTAAGGTAGCGATCATTTCCACTGCCTCTCAAAGGTAAAGGTCATTTCCACTGTCTCTCAAAGGTAACGATCATTTCCACTGTCTCTCAAAGGTAACGATCATTTCCACTGCCTCTCTAAGGTAACGATCATTTCCACTGCCTCTCTAAGGTAACGGTCATTTCCACTGCCTCTCTAAGGTAACGGTCATTTCCACTGCCTCTCTAAGGTAGCGATCATTTCCACTGCCTCTCAAAGGTAAAGGTCATTTCCACTGCCTCTCTAAGGTAACGATCATTTCCACTGTCTCTAAGGTAACGATCATTTACACTGTCTCTCTAAGGTAACGGTCATTTCCACTGCCTCTCTAAGGTAACGGTCATTTCCACTGCCTCTCTAAGGTAACGGTCATTTCCACTGCCTCTCTAAGGAAACGGTCATTCGGCTTGGAATGAAAGCTGGAAAAGGAAAAGGATGTGAGCGATTTCCAGGACACAATTTTCAGGATTGAAGAAGCCTGTCTGTTTTGCGATGAGCAGTGCCTTTACAAACCAGGGTGGTATTTCACAAAGCAGGATTACCGAGTTAGCTGGATGACTGCACTGAGTAAAACCTAGAACAGCTCTTTTTTTACTTCAGTCCATGTTTCAGATTTGGGAGGGTTCCACGTTTTACTCAGTTCAATTGTCCAGCTAACTGTAATCCTGCTTTCTGGAATACCCCTCAGGTTGGTTGAATAATACATACTAAATATTTATATAATGGCTTACATAAAAAAGGCTAAAGTCCAAGTGAATAATACTTGTGTAAAATAGATACAGTACCTCCTATTCTTTCCTATTTTAAGTGTGTACTTATAAAATAAAATGGTACCTGGATTTATATTAAATTCCTGCACAGGAGATATATTTACCCCTGAATCCTTGGTGTCAGTCATTTGGAGCTGAACCATGTCTTTAACTAAAGTGGCTGTGACATTGCTATTGAATTGAAAGTGTTTCTAAATACAATAAACAGTATTCGAAGTTCTTGTTAATTTTGTTTATTCATTTTTGCATGTTGTTTCAGTCAAATGTTGTCTTTAAAAAAATCTTTGATGGAATCCTCAACATCATCATCTACCACCACGTTACACAACAGAGAATCCACGTGCACGAGATCTGGTTGCTCGTGAGCTTTTCCACCCGAGCTCCCCAGTGGTGAAACGAACTCCCCACTCCGCTGCGTTCAGCTGAAACACTGCCGTGGTCTTAAAACGCATTTTTTCACACCACCTATATAGGGCCAATTCCATAGTACTTGCTTCCTGGTTTTTTTCTATTTGTGTTTTTTTCTATTTATAGTTGAATGTATAGCTGACTGTATTACATGTCAATTACTATGGATAGCTCCTAGGTTGTGAGAAAGTTGTGCTTTGTCGGATTTGCTTTGAAGTTGCGTCAATGACCTTCAATGTGAACTTATTGTACCTCGCTTTGGATAAATAATTGTAATGTAATGTACTGACTGCTTGGCAAGTCCGCGGTTCGATAACACCACTACAGTCTATGGTAACATGTTTCCTGTCAGCCAGCCAATCATCTGTGGATACGTCACTGTCATTCTGCGCACTACGTTTTGCGCACTGACTGTGGCGCTAGGAAGGTGCGTCACAACTTGGTGTGGGAGTTGAAGCTCGAGAAGCTGGTGCTTTCAGTTTAATTTTTTAATCGGGTTCAAATAATTTTTTTGTGTCGTATTTATCACGGATACCAGTGCCATTCCTATCCGCGACGGGAGAGCTGATTTTTGGGACGCTCTGTGGCTTCGACCCACATAAAAACGACTGCGTAAAAAACTACCGTTGGGGTTTTGTGTAACGTTTAGAGATGAGCGTGGAGGCGTACGGGCCGAGCTCGCAGACTCTCACCTTCCTGGACACCGAGGAAGCGGAGCTGCTCGGAGCCGATACCCAGGGCTCGGAGTACGAGTTCACCGACTTCACTCTGCCCAGCCAGACCCAAACACAGGGCCACACGCAGAGTCAGTCGGACAACCAGGTAACCGGGGAGCATTTCGTTGGGTTGTAGTTTACATTTAAAAAACCGCTCGCTTTGGTAGCTTCGATGCGAATGTTTGTTTTCAAGCACGCCTGCTAGCTAACGCTATCCAGCCACTGCTCCGTGTATACAGGCTACGTTAGCCTAGGTAGCTAGCCAGCCAGGTTCTTATTGTCAGGTAGCAAACGTTAGCTGCTAGCTAGATGCTTTTTAAGTTCGTTATTTTTTTCACGCTGTTGTCTAGCTAGCTGCCGTTAGGCTGTTGCTCTCGCAACTTTGCACGCTAGCTAACGGTTAGCGAACTTGCCAGGTGGCCCTTTTTATGTTTAGCTATAGTTTTAGCTGGATAATTGAGCTCGCTAGCTACACCCAGCTGTACACCTACAGGCTACATGGGAGATGTGACTGCAGTCTGGACACCGCCGTAGTACCGCCTGCGCAACGGAACTGAAACTTGTTGTGTGTTTGCAAAAGCAGGGCTGTCATTTTCCTCTTGCGTTTCCGATGTCACGATCTGGGCCCCGTTTCCCAGAAGCATCTTAAGAGTTAAGATCATCTTAGAATGTATTGTGTGTGTGCTTTATTCATTTTATGATCAAAATGATTAGTATTTACTGACATTACATAAAACAAATGATAAAAATAGAGGAAGACAGACAACAAACAAATGATAAAAAACAAACAAGCAATGAAAGTAATATAAAAACAAAGCGGCCTAAAATGATCTTTATCTAAGATCCTTTTGGGAAACGGGGCCCAGATCGTTATGTAGATGTTGCGTTTCCGATGTCATAACGATCTGAGTAAGATGTTGCGTGTCAGACAAATAGAAAGGCGATTACCTAAAAAGTTTTTGTAACTAACTTTCTAGCTTGTAACTTTCACTATTTCAGACTTGTAACTTTTCTGGCTTGTAGCTAACCCGTCCGTCGCCTAAGATCTAAACAAGAATATTGAAATTGAGTGTGTAACGTTACCACCTTGCGAACTGTCTTGTTTTACTGTCAGTGTCAATACATTAATAATTCACGTTATTTGAAGCTACATCAATGTTTACGTTGTAGCTAACGTTGACTGCAAGCTACATGTGATCACACCGCAATATGTAATTACATGCTAATGTTTATAACAGCAATTGTTAAATTTTTAGTGGTTTCCATATGCATGTATTACTTAATTACTTAAACTTGCTTTGTAATTGTTTTCATTATTCTATCTCATTATTTGGGAGTTTTAATGGATTATTTTGTGCGTTGGTTTAAATGGTTGGCCCGTTTCCAGTCCATTAGGAAAGTAATGATGGAGAAATGACTGCTGATTTTAAAAAGAGAAACAAACCCGTTTTCATCTCCACACATAATGAAGCTTCACGGCAGTGTTGGGGTTTCAGACCAGCCGTTTGAAAGAGGATGTGGCTGTTTGTCGCTTCCGCAGGTGGCTGTTACTGACGGGTTGCTGCACAACGGTGGGCTTGAAGACGTGGTCTCGAAGAACAGCCAGCTCCTGGCCGAGCTCAATTTTGAAGAGGATGAGGAGGACTCGTATTACACGAAGGCTCTCCCCGTGCATGCGTGCAGGTAGCGTGACCCTTTTCAATGGTGTCACAGAACTCCCTGAAGTCCTGGCCCTTGTATGATGCTGGAGATCAAACCATTCTTGATAACGACTTAAGACATACTTTAAAATACAACGTTAGTCCTCACTGGTGACTGCTGCTTCGTAATCATTGTGGCTAGTGGAGGTGGTTTGGACCCAAAAAATAAGTAGTTTGTTTGATGCAGTATAGTTTTATTCACGCAGTTAAAAAGTAGAGCAGATTTTGTCTTGCAGAGACATTTTACCGTTTAGCCTTGTTTAATGTGAAACTACTAGCAACTTTGATGGCTGATCAATTGGTTTTATGCACCACTTCATAAATCGTCCTCACCCACCAGTTGGATGAGCTTGATGGTCAAACCTTTTTCACCGCTCTTTGATCAGGAATATCTCTGGGACAGGAAGTGAATGACTGCAGTAGTTTCACAACATCTCCTTTTAGGGTGACAGGGGTTTGGGGGTCACCTCACCCCTGCCCCAGTCTCCATGGAAATCTGATGATGTCATGATTGTGTCTCTCTTTAAAGCTACTGTGGAATCCAGGACCCTGCATGTGTGGTCTACTGCAACACCAGTAAGAAGTGGTTCTGTAATGGCCGTGGAAACACCTCCGGCAGGTAGACCCTCCCCCCCCGTCACTGTGAGACTGTGGACCTGCCATGATTATATGTGTGCCTCACCTTTGTTGTAGAACTGGTAGCATCCTAAACGCCTCTCCATACATAACTCCGTTAGCCAACTGGTGATTGGTTGAGGATGTGATGTTGTTTAATGGTGATTGGTTGAGGATGTGATGTTGTTTAATAGTGATTGGTTGAGGATGTGATGTTGTTTAATGGTGATTGGTTGAGGATGTGATGTTGTTTAATGGTGATTGGTTGAGGGTGTGATGTTGTTTAATAGTGATTGGTTGAGGATGTGATGTTGTTTAATGGTGATTGGTTGAGGATGTGATGTTGTTTAATGGTGATTGGTTGAGTATGTGATGTTGTTTAATGGTGATTGGTTGAGGGTGTCCCCTTTTCAGTGTGTGATGGTTTTGGGATGGTCTCTTCCAGCCACATTGTGAACCACCTGGTCAGAGCCAAATGCAAGGAGGTGGCCCTGCACAAGGATGGGCCGCTGGGGGAGACGGTGCTGGAGTGCTATAACTGCGGCTGCCGCAACGCCTTCCTGCTGGGCTTCATCCCTGCCAAGGCCGACTCCGTGGTGGTGCTCCTGTGCAGGTAAAAACCAGCCACCTGCAGGCCCCAGAGCACTCTCACTGTAGCAGTGCCAGCCAATCAGAACTGCTCAGCGTACGCACTGTAGCAGTGCCAGCCAATCAGAACTGCTCAGGACTCTCACTGTAGCAGTGCCAGCCAATCAGAACTGCTCAGCGCACGCACTGTAGCAGTGCCAGCCAATCAGAACTGCTCAGCACTCTCACTGTAGCAGTGCCAGCCAATCAGAACT
Source organism: Ilyophis sp. 1 JC-2022 (assembly GCA_022702515.1). NCBI lineage: Eukaryota > Metazoa > Chordata > Actinopteri > Anguilliformes > Synaphobranchidae > Ilyophis > Ilyophis sp. 1 JC-2022. The sequence goes on from CM040395.1 coordinate 149,780,556, forward strand.
GCTCACCTGTGAGGTCTAGTAAGACCTGTAATGGTTCAAATTTCAAATGCTATTTACCAGTCTGCAGCAGTCAGGTAATTATTTCAGAAACATTAAGCTTTTTGACACCGGTAAAGTTAATGTAGAGTACTTTCAATAAAAAAAAAAATATGTTCACCAATGTTCAGAAAAAATTTCTTCTTTAAGATTGTACGTTTTGGGTTTGTTTTGGAAAATGTTCTTAGGGATCTGTATGAGTGTTTTCAGATTCTGCCCAGATCTAAAGAGTTAGTGTTTTAAATATGCTCTGTTACTCACTGCTTTAGTACTGGTTTTATTTAGCACATTGAGGCTAACTCTTTTTTTAAGGAAGTGCTGTACATTCACACAGCTGGCCGCTGCATTTACATAAGTAGTTAAGAGCCACCTTAAAAGGGTAGCACAGCTGCCTGTATGACTCCTGCCCTGCCCTTCCGTGACTGTAACATACTGAAATGTGTGTGTGTGTGTTTTGTCTGTGTGTCTGTGTGTGTGTGTTTGTGTGCGTGTGTGTGTTTTGTCTGTGTGTGTGTGTTGTGTGTGTATATATGTGTTATTGTGTGCCATTGTGCGTGTGTGCGCTATTGTGTGCCCTATTGTGCGCGTGTGTGTGCTGTTGTGCGTGTGTGCGCGTGTGTGTGCTATTGTGCGTGTGTGTGCTATTGTGTGTGTCTGTGCGTGCTATTGTGTGTGTGTGTGTGTGCGTGCGTGTGTTATTGTGTGCTATTGTGTGCTATTGTGTGTGCGTGTGTTATTGTGTGCTGTTGTGCGTGTGTGTGTGCTGTTGTGTGTGTGTGCGCGTGTGTGTGCTATTGTGTGTGTGTGTGTGCGTGTGTGTGCGTGTGTGTGCGTGCGTGTGTGTGTTATTGTGTGCTATTGTGCGTGTGCGTGCTATTGTGTGTGTGTGTGTGTGTTATTGTGTGTGTGTGTGTGTGTGTGTGTGTGCGTGCGTGTGTTATTGTGTGCTATTGTGCGTGTGCGCGCGCGCGTGCATGTTTGTGTGTGTGTGTGTGTGTGTGTGTGTGTGTGTGTGATCCAGGCAACCGTGTGCCAGTCAGAGCAGTCTGAAGGACATTAACTGGGACAGCTCGCAGTGGCAGCCCCTGATCCAGGATCGCTGCTTCCTGTCCTGGCTGGTGAAGATCCCCTCGGAGAGGGAGCAGCTGAGGGCACGCCAGATCACCGCCCAGCAGATCAACAAGCTGGAGGAGCTCTGGAAGGTCCCTACTCTGCCTCCTCCCACTGTGTTTCCAACAGTCTGGCCACGCCCCTTTACCTGTCAATCAGCCTCTGTCTTCACCAGACTGGAAATGCCCCTTTACCTGTCAATCAGCCTCTGTCATCACCAGACTGGACACACCCCTTTACCTGTCAATCAGCCTGTGACATCACCAGATTGGACACGCCCCCTTTACCTGTCAATCAGCCTCTGTCATCACCAGACTGGACATGCCCTTTTACCTGTCAATCAGCCTGTTGTCACCAGACTGGACACGCCCCTTTACCTGTCAATCAGCCTGTGACATCACCAGGCTGGGCACGCCTCTTTACCTGTCAATCAGCCTGTGACATCACCAGAGTGGTTCTCAGTCTTGGTCCTGCGGGCTCCCTGTGTATGCTGATTTTCTTTCCAACCACAATTGCAATCCCAGAATCTTTTTGGGATTGCTTAAATTTTTCTTAATTAGGTTCCTTTTCATGTTTAGAGGGATTATTTGCCCTCTTAAGACACATGTCAGAAATAGCTATGCATGCCACAAATAATAAAATTGTTCACATTGTGCTTATTGTGCTATATTGCAAACAATTACAAAACAATTAACTATTTATTTTAACTGATCAAATTAAAGACTGAGGTGAATGGGCTCCTAATCTGTCTTTTGAATTGTTCATCATTGACCAAATGGTTAGTTTTAGTGACCATGTGTCCACAATTTCACCAATTAGGAGCTTACTGATTCACCTGTCTTTAATTTGATCAGTTAAAACATTTTTTGTTTTACCTCTCTTTTTGTAATTATTTGCAATATAACACAATGTGAATATTGGACTTTTATTCTTCATGACATGCATAGCTACTGCTAACATAATGTGGCTTAAAGGGATAACAACATCATATACAGTAATTTGAGTGAAAACATCGTCCTTGTGCACTCTCTAATCATATGTGCATTTTCGTTTCCAACAACGATGCTTGTAAAGCTGTTGTTAAACCTTATTTGAGTGGATGTAGGCGGTTACTTTACAGCAAGTTAGCCTGGGGGCAATTGTATGCAATTGCAAGATGCTAATTGTTAGCATTGCTCCAATTCAGAATTTACAATAATTTAGCTACAACGGTGAGACCAGGACAGCTGAACACTATTTTGAGGGTGAGTAAAACAATATACATTTAAAAAAAATGGGTGAACTATTTTTTTAAGAGGAAAAATAATCCCTCCAACATGAAAAACCCGTAAATAAGAAAAATCAACAGCTTGTTAAAATTCTGGGATTGCGATTGTGGCTGGAATGAAAACCGGTATACACAGGGGTACCCCAGAACTGAGGTTGAGAATCAGTGGCCTATGACATCACCAGACAGAACACGCCCCTTTGCAGAACGTACCTTTGCCGCTTGCATCTGGTACATTTTTACAAAAGAACACACAGTAATTATAAGAATTTTATATCAGTTTTTGCCTGAGCTTCTTAACAAGCAATTTAAACCGCCATTCTGCAAGAAACAGGCTCTGCTGTGCCCCCTGCAGGAGAACCCCAGCGCTACGCTGGAGGACCTGGAGAAGCCGGGCGTGGACGAGGAGCCACAGCATGTGCTGCTGCGCTACGAGGACGCCTACCAGTACCAGAACATCTTCGGACCGCTCGTCAAGCTGGAGGCCGACTACGACAAGAAGCTCAAAGAGTCTCAGGTGGGACAGGGCTGGGTGTACCTGTGGGATAGGGGGGTTTATACAGGTGGGACAGGGCTGGGTGTACCTGTGGGATAGGGGGGTTTATACAGGTGGGACAGGGCGGGGTTTAGCTGTGGGATAGGGGGGTTAAGGTTGGGGCTGCTTGGGCACATGTGAGAATGTGTGGCAGTATATTGTGAGGAGTCTCTGCTTCAGTACTGGCCTGTAGCTCTTGTAACTAATGTGGTTTACGTTCTTGTTCCGTGTGTGTATGTGTGTGTGTGTGTGTGTGTGTATGTGTGTGTGTGTGTGTGTTTTTCACAGACCCAGGACAATATAACTGTCAGGTGGGACCTGGGCCTGAATAAAAAAAGGATTGCTTATTTCACACTTCCCAAGACGGACTCAGGTGGTAATATTTACTGTCGAATGTTTCTGTCCAACGCCATTACCGCTCGGAGTAATGCAACCCCATCTCATCTTCCTGCGTGTGCATGCGTGTGTGTGTGTGTGTGTGTGTGTGTGTGTGTGTGTGTGCGTGTGTGTGTGTGTGTGTGTGTTTGTGTGCGTGTGTGTGCGCGTGTGTGCGCGTTTGTGTGTGTGTGTGTTTGTGTGCGTGTGTGTTTCTGTGTGTGTGTGTGTGTGTGCGTGTTTGTGTGCGTGTGTGTGCGTGCGTGTGTGTGTGCGCGTTTGTGTGTGCGTGTGTGTGTGTGTGCGTGCGTGTGTGTGTGCGTGCGTGTGCGCGTTTGTGTGCGTGTGTGTGCGTGTTTGTGTGTGTGTGTGTGCGTGTTTGTGTGGGTGTGTGCGTGTTTGTGTGGGTGTGTGTGCGTGTGTGTGTGTGCGTGTGTGTGTGTGAGTGTGCGCGTTTGTGTGCGTTTGTGTGCGTGTGTGTGTGTGCATGTTTGTGTGGGTGTGTGTGTGCGTGTGTGTGCGTGCGTGCGTGCGTGCGTGTGTGTGTGTGCGTGTGTGTGTGTGCGTGTTTGTGTGTGCATGTTTGTGTGGGTGTTTGCACGTGTGCTTGTATGAGCGCATCTTGTGTTTTTGTTTTGTTTTAGTTTGTTATGTTTGTGTAATTTTCTCATTGGAAAAGCCATCACATTCACAACACAATTTAATTCACTTTCACTTCTATTGAATGCAAGCGGTTAACTTTCTCTCCTCTGTCCTCTCTGGGTTGGGCCTCCTGATTGGCCTTTTGCTGATTGACTGGGCCTCCTGATTGGTGCAGACATGCGTCTGATGCAGGGGGATGAGATATGCCTGAGGTATAAAGGAGACCTGGCTCCTTTGTGGAAGGGCATTGGACACGTCATCAAAGTGCCCGACAGTATCCTTTCATCTTAGGGATTATGGGTAACTGGGATAAAATGGGGGTCATCTAAAGCCTAATTTATACTTAAAATGAAGGTGTCGCACTCCTTTTGGCCTTTTTCTGTTGTCTCTATGGCAACGAGACGCCAAACTCTTGACCAATCGTTTACATTTGAGAACTGTCCAATCGCACTGCGCGGTGGCTGCGATATAGCAGAATTGTAGAGTATGAGTATTTGTATTTGACATTGTATGAGTATTTTACATTGAGTATGTGTGAAGCAGACTGTGTTTTCTTAGGTCTGATGTAGTTCCAGAGTGAGGTGGAACCTGTCTCACTAACAACTGTGCACTAAAAAGAGTGAATTTAAGGAGGTTGGTTTTCAGTGTGTTTGCTTTGAGAGCGCTTTCCTCAGCGAGATGTCTGCAAGACTACGGGGACGAGATCGCCATCGAGCTGCGAAGCAGCATGGGCGCTCCGGTGGAGGTCCCACACAATTTTCAGGTGGATTTTGTGTGGAAGTCCACCTCCTTTGACAGGTGAGAGCGCCAATTGCTGTTTGGGAGTTTACACGCGGCACGTCGTTTTGTCCTTCAGTGTTGTTCATGGGGGGGGGGGGGGAGCCTAAAAAATCATCCGGTGACTTGAAAGGTTTTTTTATTAACTTTTTTTCATTTAATCTTTTGTTAAATCGCAGATGTGCTGTTTCTGCCATTATCAAAAGTGTTTTCTTTAAAGAATTATAAAGACCTAGGCTGCAGTCCAATCCGTTAAATGTTCTGTCCTCCTGCACTTCCACTCGGCATTTCCTTTTGGGAGGATGTGACAACACGAGTAGACACTCAAACTGACAGGGAGGGGCTAAGGAATGAGCGCGGTGTTATATTTGAATTGGACCTTGAAAAGTCGCCAGAGCCAGTGAAGCCAGCAGACCATTGACAAATGAGTTTGTGCAAAACCTTCCAATAAATTGCATAAGACTGCAAGCTCCAGCCAACATCTCAATTTTTATTCTGGCAAAAGAGCAAACTAGAAAATGATTGACAATCAATTTATTGATAGAGAGCACTTTAAAATACCTCATAAGCAGGAATGGGGAATAATGCACTTTATGTGACAAAATAGACTATCTCCCAATAAAATATATTAATATGCTGCAATCAAAACGGTGGATGCATAGATTGCTTTGCAGGTGGTACAGAAGTATAAAACAACCTGTATTGACTAAAATCTAAGCAATATGTAGCTATTTGAAAATTGTCAAGCGTGCACTGATTCATGTGAATGGACTGCACTTATATAGCGCTTTTATCCAAAGCGCTTTACAATGGCCTCCCACTCACTCGTTCACACACACATTCACACACCAATGGCGGCAGCTGCCATGCAAGGTGCTAGCCTGCTCATTGGGAGCAATTTGAGCAATTTGGGGTTCAGTGTCTTGCTCAAGGACACTTCGACATGTGGACAGGAGGAGCCGGGGATCGAACCGCCGACCCTGCGATCAGCGGACGACCCGCTCTGCCTCTTGAGCCACAGCCGCCCCATACTGCATCCTTGTAGGCTATGACATGAAACTATTCTCTGGAGATATGTTTTAAAGCGATTTTTTATCAAACCACTAAATCAATGTTATTTCCTCATTTATTTATGCCGCTTTCTCTATTTTTGGGATCTTTCCTGGGAGAGAATAAATTAAATAAATTGAAATTTCCGAAACGGGTAACTTGGGGTTACAGTAAAGCATTATGGGAAATTTCACTTTCCGAAGTCTGCAGTCTTACATTTCTAACGGATTTGACTGCATCGCTTCTTGGCAACCACGTGGAAGTGCAGGAGGGCAGAACATTTAACCACTTAGGCTGCAGCCCTAGAAAACATAACCACTTGCTTTAAGTTTGTATTTCTGTGGTTTGCTAACAAATTGTCAGCATCTATATTCATGGTATTCTAAAATGGAAAAAGTGACAGTTAATATATGTGACTCACTGATTTTTTATTTATTTGGTGTTCAGGTATACTGAGGACCAAATGTGTATGTAATGTGTATGTATGTTGTTCATGGATTATGAGGACAGAATGTTTGTGTTTGTGGATTATAAGAACTGGAGGTTGGTATACTTGATTTTTAGAGATAATGAGGTATGTGTGTGTATGTGTGTGTGTTAGTGTTTTTGGTGAATGTGTTTGGCTTTTAGGGATAACGAGGACAATGTGTGTTTGGTGTTTATGGATAACTAGGACGGATTGTGTGTTGGTGTTTGGTGTTTAGTAGGGATGGTCCGATCAGGTTGTTTTTAAAGATCGACCGATACCAATTTCTATTTTTATTATTATGATTATTATTATTATTATTATTCTTTATAAAATGTAGGCAAGCAGCAGTCATGCAGACAGTCCATTACGCATCATGCAGGCAAGCAGCAGTCATGCAGTCAGTCCATTACGCATCATGCAGGCAAGCAGCAGTCATGCAGTCAGTCCATTACGCATCATGCAGGCAAGCAGCAGTCATGCAGTCAGTCCATTACGCATCATGCAGGCAAGCAGCAGTCATGCAGTCAGTCCATTACGCATCATGCAGGCAAGCAGCAGTCATGCAGTCCATTACGCATCATGCAGGCAAGCAGCAGTCATGCAGTCAGTCCATTACGCATCATGCAGGCAAGCAGCAGTCATGCAGTCAGTCCATTACGCATCATGCAGGCAAGCAGCAGTCATGCAGTCAGTCCATTACGCATCATGCAGGCAAGCAGCAGTCATGCAGTCAGTCCATTACGCATCATGCAGTCAGTCCATTACGCATCATGCAGGCAAGCAGCAGCCATGCAGACAGTCCATTACGCATCATGCAGGCAAGCAGCAGTCATGCAGTCAGTCCATTACGCATCATGCAGGCAAGCAGCAGTCATGCAGTCAGTCCATTACGCATCATGCAGGCAAGCAGACAGGTTTTGATTGACAGGGCAGACAGGCAGCATAGATAACTGATCAAATCAGTTATTAGGGGGTTTTGAATAAAATACGGGAGCGTGTTAGTGAGTGTCATTACTCACCTGTAAAACACCGGTAAAGATTTTAACACAAGAAAGTGACCAAAAACATCAATATTTCCAGACGGGTGAAGACATTGCTAGCGTAGCAGTGTGTAATCTCGCCACCTGATCTCAAACTCGCACTCTACTAGAACCGCCATTTCCTCATATTTTTAAGCTTAAACATTTATCTGTTAAATTGCTAACTGTCGATTGACGTAACTTTGATGATATGATTACATTACATTATACTACACTTCCGCCCGATTACGTTAATTATCCTCTTTCCAAGTAGCGTAAGTTTACACCCCCCAAATTGTTCCACATAAAAATACCGGAATAATGTCGCCTATAACTGGTCTTCAGGTAACAGTTCAAACATAAATTTTTCTCTGCGGAGTAAAACATCACATTTTCATTTTATTAATTACGTGGTAAGTTTGGGCTCATGGACTGACAGGGGACCACCACAGACTGAATCGATACGGAGGCGGAACAGACGGTCTATGTATTCAATTTAAAAATGGAAACAAACTGGCATACTACAATAATGATTTTGATGGCCAGTAAGTGACATTTCAAAACAGGACACACATCTGTGTCTTTGTTTTTTTAAATGTGTTTTTAAAGGCACACGTTATCAAAAAGTGGCGAGATTATGCTGCTATGGTTAAACTAAAAATGACATTGTGCTAGCAGCATTGTGAAAGGGAGAGTATTAAGCTTGCACGCAATGAGATTTTTTATTTAACGTTTTGTTTATTTTTTGCGTTTCTTTTCTCTCAATATTGACAGAGGCCTATATAAACAAGGCATAGTTAGATTATAAAGAGCATGTTAAAGATCAGTTAAGAGTATCGGTGACTGTCAGGGACTGCCGATCGAGTCACATGGAAGGGAAATGGGCCGATCGATGGGCTCCGTCCCGTCGTGTTTAGGGATAACGGGGACTACATGTGTGCTGGTGTTTGTGTTCAGGATGCAAAGTGCACTGAAGACATTTGCAGTGGATGAGACCTCGGTGTCTGGATACATCTACCACAAGCTGCTGGGGCACGAGGTGGAGGACGTGGTCATTAAATGCCAGCTGCCCAAACGTTTTACCGCCCAGGGCCTACCCGACCTCAACCACTCCCAGGTACGTCCCCTACCCGACCTCAACCACTCCCAGGTACGTCCCCTACCCGACCTCAACCACTCCCAGGTACGTCCCCTACCCGACCTCAACCACTCCCAGGTACGTCCCCTACCCTGCCCGACCTCAACCACTCCCAGGTACGTCCCCTACCTACCCTACCCGACCTCAACCACTCCCAGGTACGTCCCCTACCTACCCTGCCCGACCTCAACCACTCCCAGGTACGTCCCCTACCCGACCTCAACCACTCCCAGGTACGTCCCCTACCTACCCGACCTCAACCACTCCCAGGTACGTCCCCTACCCGACCTCAACCACTCCCAGGTACGTCCCCTACCTACCCTGCCCGACCTCAACCACTCCCAGGTACATCCCCTACCCTACCCTACCCTACCCTACACTACCCTACCTGACCAGGAGTAGTACACCAGAACCGGTTTCCTTTTTCTTTTTCTATGATTAGTGAACTCATGTTCTAATGGTGATGTGATGATGATATTCCGATGTGTGTCTGTGATTTTTTGGATGCCGGTGTGTGATGAAATGTGTGATTTCAGGGTACAGTTGTGTGATGTAATGTATTATTTTGGGGTTCAGGTGTACGCTGTGAAGACGGTGCTGCAGAGACCCCTCAGTCTCATCCAGGGACCCCCCGGAACAGGGAAGACTGTCACCTCGGCAACCATTGTATACCACCTGGCCCGGCAGGGAAGCGGGTGAGGAGTGTGCATGTGTGTGAGTGACGTGTTTGTGTATAACGTATAAATGTGTGTGTGTGTGTAATATATAAACGTGTGTATACATATATATATATATATATTATATATAAATGTGCGTGCGTGCATATAATGTATGAGTATGTGTGGGCGTGTCGGTATAATATAGAAATGTGTGTGTATATAATGTATGTGCGTGTGTGTCTATAGAAATGTGCATGCATGTATATAACGTATAAGTGTGGTTATGTGTCTATATAAATATGTGTGTATATAATGTGTATGTGTCTATAGAAATGTGCGTTCGTTTACGTGTATATAACGTGCGTGCGTGCGCGTATGTATATAACGTGTGTAACACTGTGCCATATCTACTCCCTCAGGCCTGTACTGGTTTGCGCTCCCAGTAACATCGCGGTGGACCAGCTGACTGAGAAGATCCACCAGACGGGGCTGAAGGTGGTGAGGCTGTGCGCTAAGAGCCGCGAAGCCATCGACTCGCCCGTCTCCTTCCTGGCCTTGCACAACCAGATCCGCAACATGGACAGGTGGGAGCTGCGGGCTTCAGTCCCGGCCAGGGACACAGCTGCTGTTTCTTAGAGCCAGACTCTGCTTCTCTGAACATCCCGCTGTGGAAATGCATTATCTGTGGGCTGGATTAGAGCCACCTGCTAAACTAATGAGCACTGCTCTTTACTCTGTACACAGAAGCTCTGTATCTGTGTTTCTGTATTCATTAGGAAAAAGAAAGGGCTACAAAGCTTCTGGGGAATCTCAAGGAGTGCTTTAGTAAACATAATATTCTCTTATTTTTATTTACACTTTATTTATTCAGGAAGTCATACTGAGAACTCTGAGGCAGTAGTTGATGCCGCCCGCTCTCTCTCTAATTGAGGCAGTAGAGGGTGCCGCTCTCTGATTGAGGCAGTAGTTGATGCCGCTCTCTCTCTGATTGAGGCAGTAGAGGATGCCGCTCTCTCTGATTGAGGCAGTAGTTCATGCCGCTCTCTCTCTGATTGAGGCAGTAGAGGATGCCGCTCTCTCTGATTGAGGCAGTAGTTCATGCCGCTCTCTCTCTGATTGAGGCAGTAGTTGATGCCGCTCTCTCTCTGATTGAGGCAGTAGAGGATGCCGCTCTCTCTGATTGAGGCAGTAGTTCATGCCGCTCTCTCTCTGATTGAGGCAGTAGTTCATGCCGCTCTCTCTGATTGAGGCAGTAGTTCATGCCGCTCTCTCTCTGATTGAGGCAGTAGTTCATGCCGCTCTCTCTGTTAGAGACAGTAATACTGAAGGGTTGTGGGTTCTGTTTTCCCAGCATGCCAGAGCTGCAGAAACTGCAGCAGCTGAAGGATGAGACGGGGGAACTGTCGTCGGCCGACGAGAAGCGCTACCGTGCGCTTAAGCGCACCGCAGAGAGGGAGCTGCTCATGGTAAAAGACTCCGCCGCTCCCTTACACCGCTTTTCCCACAGTGCCACTCTGCATACGCTCACCCTGGGTCACGGTTAATAAAATGGGTGTACGGCTGTTGTGATGTCATCTTGTCACTGGTAGAAAACAGAGGGGAGCTCCACCAATCACAGCGCGACAACACTGAGTGCACCCAGAAAGTAGTATCTACCAATCACCATTATTGTTGTTCTCCTGGGTTTTCTCAAACATACTTTGTGATTGGTGGAGCTCTTTGTTTTTTTACTATTAAAGCTGATAACAATTTAATTATTCTCGCTGTAAGGGGAGGGCCTTCACTGTGTGGTCAGGGGCACTGCCATCTCTCGGTTGGTTGGCCAAGGATGTCTAGCGAGGTGCATTATCAGCAGAGCCAGCAGTTTAAATTGAAGAGCCTCGATGTGCTGGATAGCCTGTTCTGGTGATGTGTTCCTGTGAAATTTAGTCCTGGGTGAGGGTGTATTTTTTAATGCTGTTACCTCACGGTCTCTCCCCCTCTTGGCAGAATGCAGATGTGATCTGCGGGACGTGTGTGGGCGCGGGGGACCCCCGACTGGCCAAGATGCAGTTCCGCTCCATCCTGATCGACGAGAGCACACAGGCCACCGAGCCCGAGTGCATGGTGCCCGTCGTCCTGGGAGCCAAACAGGTACGCCTCACCTGGGAATACACCTGAGCCTCCTGGAATATACACACGCACACTCACTATCTCGCACACAAACAGGTACGCCCCACCTGGGAATACACCTGAGCCTCCTGGAATATACACACGCACACTCACTATCTCGCACACAAACAGGTACGCCTCACCTGGGAATACACCTGAGCCTCCTGGAATATACACACGCACACTCACTATCTCGCACACAAACAGGTACGCCCCACCTGGGAATACACCTGAGCCTCCTGGAATATACACACGCACACTCACTATCTCGCACACAAACAGGTACGCCCCACCTGGGAATACACCTGAGCCTCCTGGAATATACACACGCACACTCACTATCTCACACACAAACAGGTACGCCCCACCTGGGAATACACCTGAGCCTCCTGGAATATACACACGCACACTCACTATCTCGCACACAAACAGGTACGCCCCACCTGGGAATACACCTGAGCCTCCTGGAATATACACACGCACACTCACTATCTCGCACACAAACAGGTACGCCCCACCTGGGAATACACCTGAGCCTCCTGGAATATACACACGCACACTCAGTATCTCACCCACAAACAGGTACGCCCCACCTGGGAATACACCTGAGCCTCCTGGAATATACACACGCACACTCACTATCTCGCACACAAACAGGTACGCCCCACCTGGGAATACACCTGAGCCTCCTGGAATATACACACGCACACTCACTATCTCGCACACAAACAGGTTCGCCCCACCTGGGAATACACCTGAGCCTCCTGGAATATACACACGCACACTCACTATCTCACACACAAACAGGTACGCCCCACCTGGGAATACACCTGAGCCTCCTGGAATATACACACGCACACTCACTATCTCACACACAAACAGGTACGCCCCACCTGGGAATACACCTGAGCCTCCTGGAATATACACACGCACACTCACTATCTCACACACAAACAGGTTCGCCCCACCTGGGAATACACCTGAGCCTCCTGGAATATACACACGCACACTCACTATCTCGCACACAAACAGGTTCGCCCCACCTGGGAATACACCTGAGCCTCCTGGAATATACACACGCACACTCACTATCTCGCACACAAACAGGTACGCCCCACCTGGGAATACACCTGAGCCTCCTGGAATATACACACGCACACTCACTATCTCACACACAAACAGGTACGCCCCACCTGGGAATACACCTGAGCCTCCTGGAATATACACACGCACACTCACTATCTCACACACAAACAGGTACGCCTCACCTGGGAATACACCTGAGCCTCCTGGAATATACACACGGACACTCACTATCTCACACACAAACAGGTACGCCCCACCTGGGAATACACCTGAGCCTCCTGGAATATACACACGCACACTCACTATCTCACACACAAACAGGTACGCCCCACCTGGGAATACACCTGAGCCTCCTGGAATATACACACGCACACTCACTATCTCACACACAAACAGGTACGCCTCACCTGGGAATACACCTGAGCCTCCTGGAATATACACACGCACACTCACTATCTCACACACAAACAGGTACGCCCCACCTGGGAATACACCTGAGCCTCCTGGAATATACACACGCACACTCAGTATCTCGCACACAAACAGGTACGCCCCACCTGGGAATACACCTGAGCCTCCTGGAATATACACACGCACACTCACTATCTCACACACAAACAGGTACGCCCCACCTGGGAATACACCTGAGCCTCCTGGAATATACACAACACACGCACACTCACTATCTCACACACAAACAGGTACGCCCCACCTGGGAATACACCTGAGCCTGCTATGACACACACACACACACACTCACTATCTCACACACAAACAAACCCCACCTGTCAGAATACAATACACCTGAGCCTGCCAGAACATACATACACACACTCACATTATCACTTACACAAACAGGTACGCCTGAGTCTGCCAGAATAAGAACGCACACTCACACACGCAAATCGGTATTGTAGGATAGACGCATGCATGATGGATGTAGATGGAATGTGCCCTGTTCTGCATGCAGATGGAACATGTTTCTGCATGCCATTTTCTACTGTCTTAGGGGTATGATGCAGGCTGGTATCTGTATTAGGCTAACTGCAGGCTGTGTTAGGGGTATGATACAGGCTGGTATCTGTATTAGGCTAACTGCAGGCTGTGTTAGGGGTATGATACAGGCTGGTATCTGTATTAGGCTAACTGCAGGCTGTGTTAGGGGTATGATACAGGCTGGTATCTGTATTAGGCTAACTGCAGGCTGTGTTAGGGGTATGATACAGGCTGGTATCTGTATTAGGCTAACTGCAGGCTGTGTTAGGGGTATGATACAGGCTGGTATCTGTATTAGGCTAACTGCAGGCTGTGTTAGGGGTATGATACAGGCTGGTTTCTGTATTAGGCTAACTGCAGGCTGTGTTAGGGGTATGATACAGGCTGGTATCTGTATTAGGCTAACTGCAGGCTGTGTTAGGGGTATGATACAGGCTGGTTTCTGTATTAGGCTAACTGCAGGCTGTGTTAGGGGTATGATACAGGCTGGTATCTGTATTAGGCTAACTGCAGGCTGTGTTAGGGGTATGATACAGGCTGGTTTCTGTATTAGGCTAACTGCAGGCTGTGTTAGGGGTATGATACAGGCTGGTATCTGTATTAGGCTAACTGCAGGCTGTGTTAGGGGTATGATACAGGCTGGTTTCTGTATTAGGCTAACTGCAGGCTGTGTTATGGTGATAATGCTTGTTAATGTTAAGACTAACTCTGCTCTCTGTGTATCTCAGCTCATCCTGGTCGGGGATCACTGCCAGCTGGGCCCGGTGGTCATGTGTAAGAAAGCGGCCAAGGCGGGCCTGTCCCAGTCGCTGTTCGAGAGGCTGGTGGTTCTGGGGATCCGGCCCATTCGCCTGCAGGTCCAGTACCGCATGCATCCGGCCCTCAGCGCCTTCCCCTCCAACATCTTCTACGAGGGGTCCCTGCAGAATGGCGTGACCGCCGGTACGCAAAGCGCGCCGTGCAACCGCGCTTTTAACAGGGTTTTTACTTCCGCCCAATGCAGAGAGGAAGCAGGCATCGGAACACCCTTCCATAACCTCAGTGCAGCAGTAACGCCGTTCTGCCACTAGAGGGCGAGCGTGGCCTTCAGAGTGCAGTGAACTGCACTTGAGCGAATGGCACCTTTTAATAACATGGTGTGTGTTTGAGTGTGTGAGTGTGTTTGAGTGTGTGCGCAAGGAACACAAATGCACATGGGCTCGGGATGAACATTTACTGAAATGAACGGTCGAAGCTACAAAACGGTCACAAGTGTTGTGTAGCACAAGTTTGTATTTGTACTAAAGGAGCTAATATCTGGTCACTTTTTATACATTTTTAATTTTTTTAAGCTCTCTTTAAAATGCTCAGGCGTATGGATATAACATCCTGGGGGAATTTAAAGTGACGTTCAAGGAAAATCCGTAATATGCTTATAACCACGTTATTTATGGCTATTAAGGTATGTATTGAGCACCAATAAAGCGCGAGGAATGAATTCCATTGCAATCTCGTTAAATTTCAGTCTATCTATATCTCTTTATTCCTGTATGCTGAAAAAAAAAAAGAGGAGTCGAAAATGGGTCCATGGTGACGTAGACGTGAAACCTCAACCAATACATACTGATCTCATTACATAACTCCTCCCACAGTTTGAGGCGAATAAAACCGTCCTGTTCCACGAATAAATCCTGTCTGAAGTCTGAACCAAAAGCTCGTTTTGTTTGCCCTTGAGAATAGTTGTCCGCATTATCGGCATTTGGATTTGGAATAGTTAGAAAGTGTTTATTTATTCCCGCTCTACTTATCTATACCAATTTTATCCCTCTCCCAATCTTTCACCTTTTATCCATCCCTCCGTGGTGCTAGCGAGTAAAATTAGCTTGCTCCTTGCACAGCTCAGCATGGAAACAAACTAATCAGTAATCACTCACGCGTCGTTTTTACTTGGTGCACTGCTCATTCATCAGATAATATATCAAAAATAATAGATAGGATTTTGCCAAATAAGCCATGCCTTGGAAATGGTTTTGTCGTATTGTTGAGTGGCTGGTTACAGTAACAAAAATACGAAGGGAACCATTATCCACCTAAGTACTTAGTTGCCATGCACGTAATTTTTGTTCGATTAGCAACCAAAATGAATGAATGGGCCTTTAAATAGATTTTAAAAACTTGATAAAACCTACCATTATTTAATGATTTGTGTTGAACATGCATGTGGTGAAACATCGCCTTGCAATTTAGCTTGATTTAAATAGACTAATGTTTGATCAAACAGTAGCAATACTCTGCTTAGCGTTTAAGTTAACTTAACTTTGATTGCAAGCTTGCGTGTGATATTTATCTCTTGATAGCAGCTGCACTGTATTTTACTTTGAATTGATTGCATTGATTCCTCACCGGATTCAAACCACAGAACTGTATAAGAACAGTTCTGTGGCTCAAACATGTTGGGCTGGATGACGTCGATGGCATTCGGGATTTTGACCACACCCCTACAATTCTTTCAAGACTGAGTTTATTAGCTGACTTTGAGATGTATATTAATATACCTATTCACATTTTCTTGAAAAGATATTTGGTTGGTGTGTAGTGGACACACCCCTCTGTGATATGTTGTGGTTATTTGAAGTTTTTGACCGTCACTTTAAAGTACAAGATAAAGCATGTTTACATTGCCCTCTCTGCAGCTGACCGCATCAAGAAAGGCTTTGACTTCCATTGGCCTCAGCCAGACAAGCCCATGTTCTTCTGTGTGACTCAGGGCCAAGAGGAGATCGCCAGCTCTGGAACGTCCTATTTGAACAGGTGTGCTACCTGGTGCTTGCTGATGCGGGGTCCCACATGAGACTCAATGGAACGCCTTTGTTTTCAATACTCCTTTACATTTTGTTTTGACCACGTATGCACCTTGCCATGACCAGTGACTATTTTACACCCTACAGGCCACACACAGTACTACAGGAGAGCCAGTGACTATGTTACACCCTACAGGCCACACACAGTATTACAGAAGAGCCAGTGACTATTTTACACCCTACAGGCCACACACAGTACTGCAGGAGAGAGCATATAGCAGATAATAATAACAATAATAGTAATAATAGGCTGTACTAATGACTGAAGAAACTGGTAATGTTCAGAACGGAGGCGGCGAATGTGGAGAAGATCACCACCCGGTTGTTGAAGGCTGGAGCGAAGCCGGACCAGATCGGCATCATCACACCGTACGAGGGCCAGCGCTCCTATCTGGTGCAGTACATGCAGTTCAGCGGCTCGCTGCACACCAAACTCTACCAGGTACTAACCAACCTCTCCCAGGTACACACTCACACACCAACTTCTCCCAGGTACTAACCAATCTCTCCCAGGTACACACTCACACACACCAAACTCTACCAGGTACTAACCAACCTCTCCCAGGTACACACTCACACCAACTTCTCCCAGGTACTAACCAATCTCTCCCAGGTACACACTCACACACCAAACTCTACCAGGTACTAACCAACCTCTCCCAGGTACACACTCACACACCAAACTCTACCAGGTACTAACCAACCTCTCCCAGTTACACACTCACACACCAAACTCTCCTAGGTACACACGCACACCAAACTTTTTCCAGGTACACTTGCCAAACTTCTTTGTGCTTCCTGTCCCCACAGGAAGTGGAGATCGCCAGTGTGGATGCTTTCCAGGGCAGAGAGAAAGATTTCATCATCCTGTCCTGTGTGAGAGCCAATGAGCACCAGGGCATCGGCTTCCTGAATGACCCCCGCCGCCTGAACGTGGCCCTCACCAGAGCCAGGTAAACTGCTCTACCCTCACCTGTATGTCACCAGAGCCAGGTAAACTGCTCTACCCTCACCTGTATGTCACCAGAGCCAGGTAAGCTGCTCTACACTCACCTGGCTGTTATCAGAGCCAGGTAAACTGCTCTACACTCACCTGGCTGTTATCAGAGCCAGGTAAACTACTCTACACTCACCTGGCTGTTATCAGAGCCAGGTAAGCTGCTCTACACTCACCTGGCTGTTATCAGAGCCAGGTAAACTGCTCTACTCTCACCTGGCTGTTACCAGAGCCAGGTAAACTACTCTACTCTCACCTGGCTGTTATCAGAGCCAGGTAAACTGCTCTACTCTCACCTGGCTGTTACCAGAGCCAGGTAAACTACTCTACACTCACCTGGCTGTTATCAGAGCCAGGTAAACTGCTCTACACTCACCTGGCTGTTATCAGAGCCAAGTAAACTGCTCTACTCTCATCTGGCTGTTATCAGAGCCAGGTAAACTGCTCTACTCTCACCTGGCTGTTATCAGAGCCAGGTAAACTGCTCTACACTCACCTGGCTGTTATCAGAGCCAGGTAAACTGCTCTACACTCACCTGGCTGTTATCAGAGCCAGGTAAACTGCTCTACTCTCACCTGGCTGTTATCAGAGCCAGGTAAACTGCTCTACTCTCACCTGGCTGTTATCAGAGCCAGGTAAACTGCTCTACCCTCACCTGTATGTCACCAGAGCCAGGTAAGCTGCTCTACACTTACCTGGCTGTTACCAGAGCCAGTTTGATGGGAAAGGAAGTTCTTGTGTTTGCTCAGGTACGGGGTGATCATTGTGGGGAACCCTAAAGCTCTGTCCAAGCAGCCGCTCTGGAACCACCTGCTGAACTACTACAAGGAGCAGAAGGTTCTGGTGGAAGGGCCTCTGAACAACCTGCGCGAGAGTCTGATGCAGTTCAGCAAGCCCCGCAAACTGGTGAACACCATCAACCCTGTGAGTGCTCACATGCGCACACACGCACAGCCACATACACGCACAGCCACATACACGCACAGCCACGTACACGCACACGCACAGCCACATACACGCATGCGCACACACGCACAGCCACATACACGCACAGCCACGTACACGCACACGCACAGCCACATACACGCATGCGCACACACGCACAGCCACGTACACGCACAGCCACGTACACGCACAGCCACATACACGCATGCGCACACACGCACAGCCACATACACGCACAGCCACGTACACGCACAGCCACGTGCACGCACAGCCACATATGCGCACACACGCACAGCCACATACACGCACAGCCACGTACACGCACACGCACATACACGCATGCGCACACACGCACAGCCACATACACGCACAGCCACGTACACGCACAGCCACATACACGCACAGCCACGTACACGCACACGCACATACACGCATGCGCACACACGCACAGCCACATACACGCACAGCCACGTACACGCACAGCCACATACACGCACAGCCACATACACGCATGTGCACACACACACACAGCCACATACACGCACAGCCACGTACACGCACAGCCACGTACACGCACACGCACAGCCACATACACGCATGCGCACACACGCACAGCCACATACACGCACAGCCACGTACACGCACACGCACAGCCACATACACGCATGCGCACACACGCACAGCCACGTACACGCACAGCCACGTACACGCACAGCCACATACACGCATGCGCACACACGCACAGCCACATACACGCACAGCCACGTACACGCACAGCCACGTACACGCACACGCACAGCCACATATGCGCACACACGCACAGCCACATACACGCACAGCCACGTACACGCACACGCACAGCCACATACACGCATGCGCACACACGCACAGCCACATACACGCACAGCCACGTACACGCATGTGCACACACACACACAGCCACATACACGCACAGCCACGTACACGCATGTGCACACACACACACACACAGCCACATACACGCATGCGCACACACGCACAGCCACATACACGCACAGCCACGCACAGCCACATGCACGCATGTGCGCACACGCACAGCCACATACACACACACGCACAGCCACGTACACGCACAGCCACGTACACGCACAGCCGCGTACACGCATGCATGCGCACACACACACATACATATGCACATGCAGGCATACATACACAACCACACACACACACACACATACAAACGAGCACACATATATACACACACAGCCACATACGCACACCCATACACACATGTACATGGATGCATACATAACCAAACATACGATGTACAGTTGTGTTAAAAAAAAACAGCAGTACAACATCAGTAACCTGATGAACCACTGTTATTAGTAGTAGTGATAGTTCTGCATGGCAAATTATTCACTTGTAGATGTAGTAGTGTAATAGAAAAACAACAGACCCAACTGTCATGACATGCACGCTGCTTGTTCTGAGTAATTGACTCATTCATTGAAAGGGGCGTGTTCAAAATAATAGCAGTGTGGAGTTTAATTAGAGAATTAATTCATTCTGTGAAAAAACAGGTGTCATTAATCGTCCTTTATTAAGGAAGAAGGGAAGCAAATGTTTCGCACATTGTTATAAAATATATTTCCTTCTGAATTGCTAAGTAAAATGGGCCGTTCCAAACATTGTTTGGAGGAACAACGTAATTTGATTGGAGAGGGGAAAACGTATAAATAAGTGCAGCAAATTATAGGATGCTCAGCTAAAAAGATCTCAAATGCTTTAAAATGGCAACAAAAACCCGAAACACGCGGAAGAAAAGGACTACTGTTAAAACGGATCGAAGAATAGTCAGAATGGCAATGATTCAGCCAATCATCACCTCCAGAAAGATCAAAGATGATCTAAAATTACCTGTAAGTGCTGTTCGTCAGAAGACATTTGATCGAAGCTAAGCTATCAGTAAGAAGCCCCCGTAAAGCACCATTGTTGAAAAAACAGCATGTGCAGAATCGGTTAAAATTTGCCAAGGAACACATTGATTGGCCCAAAGAGAAATGGCGCAACATTCTGAGGACTGATGAGAGTAAAATTGTTCTTTTCGGGTCTAGTGGTCATCGACAGTACGTCAGACGACCCCCGGGTACTGAATTCAAGCCACAGTACACTGTGAAGACAGTGAAGCATGGTGGCGCAAAAATCATGGTATGGGGATGTTTTTCATACTACGGTGTTGGGCCTATTTATCGTATACCAGGGATCATGGATCAGTTTGAATACATCAAAATACTTGAAGAGATTATGCCGTATGCCGAAGAAGAAATGCCCCTGAAATGGGTGTTTCAACAAGACAACGACCCCAAACACACGAGTAAGCGAGCAACATCTTGGTTCCAGACAAAAAGGATTGAGGTAATGGAGTGGCCAGCTCAATCCCCCGACCTCAACCCCATTGAAAACTTGTGGGGTGACATTAAAAATGCAGTTTCTGAAGCAAAACCCAAAAATTCTCAGGAACTGTGGATAGTAGCATACTGGGCTGAAATACCTGTTTCTAGGTGCCAGAAGTTGGTTTACTCGATGCAACGCAGATGCGCAGCAGTTATCAAAAACAATGGTTATGCAACTAAATATTAGTTCAGTAATTTAAAGTGAAGTTAAATCTTGAAAAATTTCTTCAGTTTATACAGTAAGTGTTTGAGTTTGAAGAGAAAAATGTTGACACTGCTATTATTTTGAACAGATTAATATTCCTTTTCTTTGCTTCCTGTAAAAGAATAACGCAGACTTGATTCAATTTGTTAATGCTTTGATTTGGAATTGAATGTGTAATGTTTCCACTACATTTGAAATATGGAACTAAAAGCTACTATAGCACACTTTTTAACGCACTGCTATTTATTTGAACACAACTGTACATGCGCATAAGTCTGGTATAGTTTACATATTACTTGGTCGTAGTCTCTTTTTTTAGTATTCAAGCTGAGGGTGATCTATTTAATATAGTTTGTGTGGTGTGTGTGCGTGTGCGTGTGTGCGTGGTCTCTGCAGGGCGCCCGCTTCATGAGCACTGCCATGTATGATGCCAGAGAGGCCATGATCCCTGGCTCCGTGTATGACCGCAGCACCACAGGTGAGTCCGCTGTGTTGGGTTCTGTGTGCGGACTGCATTTGTAAGAGGAAAGTCCCAGGGTCAAACCTACTGTGGGTCACCACTGGCTAAAGCTGTCTGCTGAGTAAATAAAATGACAATTCAAACCTGGCACAAGTTAAAACCTGAGTTAAAACCTCAAGTAGCCATGGGAGAGTGAGGCAATGGGCGGAGTTATCATGTGTGACTCAATGCATAGTCTTTTGATTGGTTAATGCAAGGCGGTGAATGACAAGCCGGTTGTCTCAGCCATTGTGGAGGTTCATGAAGCTTTGATCTGAGTGTGTTAACTGTTCTTAGTGTGACTGTTCACTCGTTAGCCGTGCGTGCGTTGGTCACTTTTCGTGCACGTGTTGACCGTCCTCGTCCTTGGTCTTTGCACACAGTGCGTCCGGCGAACATGTACTTCCAGACGCATGACCAGATCGGCATGATCGGGGCAGGGCCCAACCCCCTGGCTGCCATGAACATCCCCATTCCTTTCAACCTGGTCATGCCCCCCATGCCACCACCTGGATACCTGGGACAAAACAACGGCCCTGTCGCAGGTGAGCATGGCCTTTTACCTGTGCCAGGACGTTTTAAACAGCACTGCCTTCCTGTTCTTCAGGGGACTGTGCTTCGCTTTGTCTCTCGCTGTCTTTTTCCTTTCTCTCTGTCTGCCTGTTTCTCTACCCATTTCTGTCTGTTTCTCTCTGTCTGCCTGTTTCTCTACCCATTTCTGTCTGTTTCTCTCTGTCAGCCTGTTTCTCAACCCATTTCTATCTGTTTCTCTCTCTCTGCCTGTTTCTCAACCCATTTCTATCTGTTTCTGTCTGCCTGTTTCTCTACCCATTTCTATCTGTTTCTCTCTCTCTGCCTGTTTCTCGACCCATTTCTATCTGTTTCTGTCTGCCTGTTTCTCAACCCATTTCTATCTGTTTCTCTCTCTCTGCCTGTTTCTCGACCCATTTCTATCTGTTTCTGTCTGCCTGTTTCTCTACCCATTTCTATCTGTTTCTGTCTGCCTGTTTCTCTACCCATTTCTATCTGTTTCTGTCTGCCTGTTTCTCTACCCATTTCTATCTGTTTCTGTCTGCCTGTTTCTCTACCCATTTCTGTCTGTTTCTCTCTGTATGCCTGTTTCTCTATTCTTTTCTACCTGTTTCTCTCTATCGCTATCCGTGGGACTGACGATATGCCTGTCTGTTTCTCTCTATCTCTCTATCCGTGGGACTGACGATATACCTGTCTGTGTCTCTATCTCTCTATCCGTGAGACTGTCTATATGCCTGTCTGTTTCTCTCTATCTCTCTATCCGTGGGACTGACGATATACCTGTCTGTGTCTCTATCTCTCTATCCGTGAGACTGTCTATATGCCTGTCTGTTTCTCTCTATCCGTGAGACTGTCTATATGCCTGTCTGTTTCTCTCTATCTCTCTATCCGTGAGACTGTCTATATGCCTGTCTGTTTCTCTCTATCCGTGAGACTGTCTATATGCCTGTCTGTTTCTCTCTATCCGTGAGACTGTCTATATGCCTGTCTGTTTCTCTCTATCCGTGAGACTGTCTATATGCCTGTCTGTTTCTCTCTATCTCTCTATCCGTGAGACTGTCTATATGCCTGTCTGTTTCTCTCTATCCGTGAGACTGTCTATATGCCTGTCTGTTTCTCTCTATCCGTGAGACTGTCTATATGCCTGTCTGTTTCTCTTTGTCTATTTTTTTGTCAGTTGTCTCCTTTCTTTCTGTTTCCATGTCTGCCCCCCTCTCTGTATCGGTCTGTCTGCCCCCCTCTCTGTATCGGTCTGTCTGCCCCCCTCTCTGTATCGGTCTGTCTGCCCCCCTCTCTGTATCGGTCTGTCTGCCCCCCTCTCTGTATCGGTCTGTCTGCCCCTCTCTCTGTATCGGTCTGTCTGCCCCCCTCTCTGTATCGGTCTGTCTGCCCCCCTCTCTGTATCGGTCTGTCTGCCCCCCTCTCTGTATCGGTCTGTCTGCCCCCCTCTCTGTATCGGTCTGTCTGCCCCCCTCTCTGTATCGGTCTGTCTGCCCCCCTCTCTGTATCGGTCTGTCTGCCCCCCTCTCTGTATCGGTCTGTCTGCCCCCCTCTCTGTATCGGTCTGTCTGCCCCCCTCTCTGTATCGGTCTGTCTGCCCCCCTCTCTGTATCGGTCTGTCTGCCCCCCTCTCTGTATCGGTCTGTCTGCCCCCCTCTCTGTATCGGTCTGTCTGCCCCTCTCTCTGTATCGGTCTGTCTGCCCCCCTCTCTGTATCGGTCTGTCTGCCCCCCTCTCTGTATCGGTCTGTCTGCCCCCCTCTCTGTATCGGTCTGTCTGCCCCCCTCTCTGTATCGGTCTGTCTGCCCCCCTCTCTCTGTATCGGTCTGTCTGCCCCCCCCCTCTGTATCGGTCTGTCTGCCCCCCTCTCTGTATCGGTCTGTCTGCCCCCCCCTCTCTGTATCGGTCTGTCTGCCCCCCCACTCTGTATCGGTCTGTCTGCCCCCCTCTCTGTATCGGTCAGTCTGCCCCCCTCTCTGTATCGGTCAGTCTGCCCCCCTCTCTGTATCGGTCTGTCTGCCCCCCTCTCGGTCAGTGGCGCGGTGTTAACTCTCCTCCTCATTCTGTCTGTTCCTGCAGGGCGTGGCGCTATGAAGGGGAAGGTGGGACGCGGCGGGCGGCAGAAGAGCCGTGGGATGGGTAACCACGGCAACATGCCCAGCAGCCAGGCCAGCCAGGACATGGCGTCCCAGTCAGGCCCCCTCACCCAGGGATTCAACACCATGAGCCAGCCATCCCAGATGAGCCAGCCTGGCCTCTCTCAGCCCGAGCTGTCCCAGGTCTGCCCGCCCGAGTCCCAGCATGCACTGCTTTCTCCCAGCATGCACTGCTTTCTCCCAGCATGCACTGTGTTCTCCCAGCATGCACTGCTTTCTCCCAGCATGCACTGCTTCCCCCAGCATGCACCTCTTTCTGTACAGATTTAGGTTTTCACCGCCCCTTTTTGTTTGAAACAGGACAGCTATCTGGGCGACGAGTTAAAGTCCCAGATCGACGTGGCTTTGTCCCAGGACTCCACTTACCAGGGCGAGCGTGCGTACCAACACGGAGTGACAGGACTGTCACAGTACTAGAGCGTAAGGGGACCCGCTTCTAGATAAATACTATTTCAACAAGGTTTCTTAAAAATTTTATTCAGGCAATTGCAATGTGCAGTGTGTGTATTATAAAGCTTTTTTGTCTTTTCTTTATTTACTTTTTTTATCTCAGGCTGTGGGAAGTGGCGCTGGAGCTGAGCTTTAGCTGGTCAGCTTTTTAATCTGGGTACTATTAAAGATAAAAAGAAAAAACGGATACCTGTTTTCCACTGCTACAACTGAAGCACCAACTGTGTGAGGAGCCAGAGAGAGAGAGAGACCCAACCTGTCACAAATGGAGAGGTAGAGCGAGAGAGAAGAGGACTGTTGGACAGGAAGAAAGCACGGGAGAGAGAGAGAACAGGAAGAGTCCCTGCTAGCACACAGAGACGGGCGAACAGACGTGTGCGTGTGCGCAAGCGCGTAGGTGTGTGGCCACACTGGCAGGGGAAGAGAAGACCTAACTGGGTCTCACGCCGGAAAAAGAGGGACATAGAAATAGATCGCGCAACCTCCACCTCCCATCAACGGTGGAGAGAGGGATAGGGAAAGAGAGAGAGAGAGAGAGAGAGAGAGAGAGAGAGAGAGAGAGAAAGAAAGAAGGCTGTTCTCAATCGCACACGAGCTCGTTCTGTGACGTCCGTGGAGAGATGGGGGGGAGAGAGAGGAGAGCAAGAGAGAGCGAGAGAGAAAGGAGGAAATAATGCTTACGGTGATGGTGGTCGATGAAGAAACTTTTTACCTCAAAGTTGATCGGTTCCCTCTTTGGTGCATGCTGGGAACTGGTGATCAGATCGACGCAGAACCAGCGGCGGGATTTTCACCCAGCAGCAACCGTCCGACATCTAACCACACCGAGCGGAAGCCGTCCGTAGTAATAATGAATCCACATCAACTTTGAGCTGCAAAGTTTTCTGCAAGAGGCCCGCTTTCTTAATAGATATTGTGAATGGAAATGCCTCCGATTGCATTAGAAGCTCACTGGCTTTGGGATCGTGCTGAGATGTTGAAAGAAAAAAAAATGTTTTCGTCTCATGATCTGAAGTGGTGGACCTGAAGGATCTGCTGTAGTTGTGAGACTTTTTTTCTTCTGAATGAACTGTCTTCTTATAGAGCAACAAAAACATGGTGGAAGTGTGGTCTGGACGAGGGAGAATCTCAGACAGCCGGAACCAGAGACTATTCTGTCATCTTAAATATCCATCACTTATTTTACTTCTTTATCCATTTTTTTTACATTATTATTATTGTAAAAATAATAAGGGGGAAGCAACCTAAATACAAGCAAGGAAGGAATATGAAATTTCAGTCTCTGTATGTGCTATTGATACATGTTTATATTGCTATTGAGTATAAAATCCAGCAATTAGACAGGTTTATTCACTGGAAACAAAAAGAGAATTCTAATTAAGGGAAGGTGGCAGTTCAATGAGTTCCTGAAATAAGTAGTCTAGGGCTTTTTTTTTTTTTTTGCTTCGTCTTTCTCTTGTTTAGACGTGCTCTGAATGTGTAGGGCTGGTTGAAAGCCTGCGCCCCCTAGTGGAAGGTTCCGGAATTTGACTCAACGTCAAACGGAAAGAAATGAAGTTACCGACCCCAGCACGTTTTTTTTAATTACTTTTCCTACTCACAGTTGGGCTTATGACGCCATATTAAGTGCACCCTTCATACAAAAACATAGAATATCACTCGGATTTACATTGGCTGTTTTCTCTTGGAAACTGCTGCGTTGGGTTTTTGGGATTTAAATAGTTTTTCTTTATTTTCTCTTTTTAGTGCTGCTGGTCTTTTTGTGTTTGTATGTAATCCAGGACGGTCCCATAACGCTGTCATGCTAAACGCTGATTAAAATTATTATCATTGAGTGCCTATAACTTGTCGAGACTGTTACTTACAACAAGCTCTTATACCCTCTGCCATTGTCCAAGTTTGTGAATGTAGGTTACTACACCAGCCAGCTAACTACCTGCAGCACAACTCTATGTTTGCAGAATATTTTTATCTTTATAAAAATGCATTAATGATTTTAAATGCCTGAAGAGCAAGAGTAGATTCCCAGGAAAAATAAGGAGGTTTTCAGGGTTTTCCCAGATCGTTTTCTTCTGGATTTCCCAAAGGGTGGCGAGATGGCAAACTGCCAGGAGAAGTACTCCATCAGCCTGCATGAGGTTGGCTAAAGTCGCTTCCTGTTTGTTTTATGGCTTTTTAAAATGTGGATCTTTCCTTGGTCGTGGTTTATTAATTCTGTACGAGTGTAATGTAGATTTATCTGCCCCAGCCTATTCACCAGTGCAGTATATCTGGTCTAACACGGGTATCTCTGCTTCCTCTCCTTTGCCTGTTTGAAGACTTGTTCCATGTCTGCGTCTCTTTTCTTTTTCTTGTCCAGTGCAGGTTTTGTTCCTCCTAAATAACTTTAGGCAGTTTAATTCCAAACAACCACACACCCCTTCCCTCCACGTTGGTTTTAAAGCAGCGATTTATCCATCTTGTGTTTATTATTCCCCATGCTTAACTGCCCAGTTATTTGTTTATCAGTTTCATGAGAGCACTGCTTGACTGGAGCTGCGGAGCCTGCTGTCTGTGAGATGGAACGATATAGACTGTGGACGTGTCAGCATGTCACAAAACATATATCATTGAACCAGGACAGTGTGTGAATGTGTTGGACTTTATTTGCTTTTGTAAAAGATACAGTGCAGCTCTGTTTAAAATGTTTTTAAAAATAATACAAAAATGTTTTAATGGGTTGTCTTGTGCTTTGCACTGGATTGGTAAATAAGTTTGATGATGTCGGAATTGGTTATTTGTCATGTGACCGCTTCCAGTGTCCAGTCCAATCCTCTGATCTCGTCCGCTGCATCGTTGGTGAATTGGGAGCGCGACCACTCGTTTCTCATTTTTTAGTTTTTTTAACATTTACCATTTCTTTAATTGGAGAAATTGGAGAAATCATGTTAAGGATGTGGGGAGGCTGTGTTTTGGAGACGTCGTGTTAAGGATGTAGGGAGGCTGTGTTTTGGAGACGTCGTGTTAAGGATGTAGGGAGGCTGTGTTTTGGAGACGTCGTGTTAAGGATGTAGGGAGGCTGTGTTTTGGAGACGTCGTGTTAAGGATGTAGGGAGGCTGTGTTTTGGAGACGTCGTGTTAAGGGTGTGGGGAGGCTGTGTTTTGGAGACGTCATGTTAAGGATGTGAGGAGGCTGTGTTTTGGAGATGTCGTGTTAAGGATGTGGGGAGTGATTATGAAGCTCTGGCTTTTTGAGTAGCACATCCCTGTCTGAGTCCCCTCCCCCTGTCTCTGAGGCCCCTCCTCCTTTCTGTGAAGCCCCTCCCACTGAGGGTCCTGGGGACTCCAGGCTCTGCTGGTTTTTGTTGTCACAGTTTACTCAATTCCCCTGGTTACTTGGGTCTGAATTTGGTGCTGATTTTAAGGTGAAAAGCGTGTGGCTCTGTAGGGCCAGGGCTCCTTAAAGGCCAAAAGGAGGAAACTCAAAGGGTAGAGCCGACAGGTCGCCGTCGAGCAAACATGGGGTTATGCTCTGTTTAGGGGCTCCCAATCCCAATGGTGTCGACCTCCCAAATAGTTGAGGGGATATTTCTATAGATTATATATGGATCCATGTTCTGTGCCTGTCCTTTCTGCTTCTCCTTTGCCTTGGAACATTTATTCCTTTCAATTTTATGGTTTTGTTTTTGTGTGTTGCTTTTTAACACAATGTAACCTTCTTATCTCATTCCTGTAAAAATGAAATGAGAAAAAAATAAAGATTGCTTCTTTATGTCTATTGGAAATGGGGCTTATTAAAATGTTAAAATCAATGATTCGCATGCGAGTGTAATGTCAGTTGGGCTACTGGTGTCCAGTTTTATGAGTTTTTCAAAACCACTTTATGAAAATTGCCCCATTATGCCACCCATTGTTGGAACAGACATGTCAGTATTGCGTTTATGCGCTAGAGGGCACAAACAATCATTTTCCACGGTTGTAAAACTGAACTCATCTTGCTGTGCAAATACTGTTGCATTTATTGAAGGCGTTGCCAGATGATTTGATTACCAGTAACGCTGTTCGGATTAATTAAGATTGTAACCGTATTATAGGTCTGTTATATCAGAATTAAATATTGAGTTTTCAGCGGTGTTTTACATGAAGGAATCACACCTGTTCTTTCTATAAGTCTTAACTTCATCACATTTAAAGCCTCTGTGCTCAGTCGATTATTGTCTAAAAAAGTTGCATCTGTTTGGGTACTGTTCACTTCCATATTCCATGACTTCAGCTAGGCTACAAGAACAACAAATGTAGTTATGTCAAGGAAATGGTGTACAGATTTGTGTATCCCAGCTAATACATTAAGGGCCTGATTTACTAAGACCTTTAGCACACGCAAAACTAGTAACACAACCAATGATTGGTGTAAAACATACCATGACCAATCATTGGTGATGTTATTGGTTTTGCGTGTGCTAAAAGGCTTTGCACACGCTAAAGGTCTTAGTAAATTAAGTCCTAAGTATATTAGCTGGATAATAACTGCACTGAGTGAAACCCAGAACCCTCCCAAATCTGCAACATGGATTAAAGTAAAAGCAGGTGTTCCAGGCTTTACTCTGCAGTTATCCAGCTAACTCTGGGCTTTACTCTGTGCAGTTATCCAGCTAACTCTGGGCTTTACTCTGTGCAGTTATCCAGCTAACTCTGGGCTTTACTCTGTGCAGTTATCCAGCTAACTCTGGGCTTTACTCTGTGCAGTTATCCAGCTAACTCTGGGCTTTACTCTGTGCAGTTATCCAGCTAACTCTGGGCTTTACTCTGTGCAGTTATCCAGCTGGTTGGTGATGCAGATCTCACTCATGGGTAGGCCATGTCCGCAGCTTGTGCTTCAGACTGTGATGCTCGATGTGAGAGCATCGTTTCCATGGTTCTTTATGGTGTCAGTTTTCAACAGAAATGTTCTAGATATTAGTGTTCACCCCCCCCCTTGTGTTTTGTTCATATGAACACTGGCGTGACATTAGCGACAGGCCTATTTATACCACTAATTATATCGTGCCAGTATGCTGCAGTTTTGCTTTGAAGGCATGACATGACAGCGTCACTCAAGAAATCCGCCGATCGGTGTGAGAGTGTGTGTGTGTGAGAGTGTGTGTGTGTGAGAGAGTGTGTGTGTGTGAGAGTGTGTGTGTGTGTGTGAGAGTGTGAGTGTGTGTGTGAGAGTTTGTGTGTGTGTGTGTGTGTGTGTGAGAGTGTGTGTGTGAGAGAGTGAGTGTGTGTGAGGTTTGCATTGAGGTCAGAAGTGCATATGTCCGGGCAGACTCCATCGGGAACCAAAGCCCGTGTCAGCCGTCTTTCTGGGACTATGCGCACGTGCCAGCCGTCTTTCTGGGACTATGCGCCCGTGTTGCCACGTGCCCAAATTGTTCTGCAGACTATAGAACACACAATGTCACGCACATAATTACTGGGCCTAATCATTCTGTCAGTCTGTCAAACTAACTGTTCAACTGTTTCAATTACTTTTTAAAAATTGAGTGTCAGACTACTTATTTAAATGACACACAGATGACTGTTGACTAAAATATGTCTCGTAAAATTGCACTGACCTGATTTTAGTCTTTCAGATTGTGGCTTTGACAATAGTGTCACATTTATAAGACGCATCAACAGCTTTTAAAATGCGCGGGGGGTGTAATACTATGACGCAAGATTATCAAGTTAGCTGGATAACTGCACTGAGTAAAACCCACAGTTAGCTGGATAACTGGACCGTGTAAAACCCGGAACAGCTCTTTTTACTTGAGTCCATACTCCGGATTTTGAAGGTTCCGGGTTTTACTCAGTGCAGTCATCCAGCTAACTCAGTAATCCTGACCAAAAGAGGTTGTTTTAAGACCTGGATTTTGCAGCAGCCAAAGACTATTTGCTCAACCAGTGCCCTGAACTTATATGACCTCTATCGGATATATAGCCTACTCTTAAGTTTATACTGGCATTTTAAAAATTATTTCCACTTCCATCAAAATAATAATATGGCCTATATAAAAATGTTTCCTTCTAGAATGGGTGATCTTTAGACCCCAGTGTGATTTATCAGGGTTCTGTGTCCCTAAAAATGGGTTCAGGCGCTTTAAGTAATTTGATACTCAGACTTGTAACCAGCAGGTGGTGTGAGAGAGGGATTTAAAATCCAAATGGAGCAGACTTACTGTACAGAATGTTACCGAGTCCAGTTTTGTGAGGGTAGGAAAAACGTGTAGCTTGCAAGCAATCACAGAGAAGTGCATTCTGCTCCGAGGACTGCAGTAGTAGAACAACTAAATACACGATCTAGCACATTTAATCCGGGTGCATTTTTAAAAAATAAATAAATGTACGCATTGAGGAGTGCCAAGCTGCAAGGTTACTGAAGTGCAATCAAAGAAGAAGAAAAAAAAAAGCTGGAACCGGTGGCGGTCTACGGACAAAGAGCTGCATTAGCCCATGCCTCAGTTTACTGTAGGACAAAGCAAGCTAAGTGAACTTGAATATATCACACAAGGTCCATTAAACGGAGAACAGAGAGGACAGCATGTCCGATGTCTCCAAGACAGACAGGCGAAAACCTCGCTAACCTTTATTAGCGAGCTTGCAGCTGAAATTCCAGCGCTAGCCTAATTTTAGAAGCATCCGGATCTGGACACAAAAGAGAAAAAGGGGAAGGAAAGAGAAAAATACAAACGTTGGCTTCACAAGTGAAGGCAGCGGAACGGTGTTCGCTAAAATCAAACGGTCACTTTAAATCTTTCAGAAGGAAATGGGGTGAGTTTTTTTTCTTCTGTTGCTCTAATTAATTAGCGTTTGCTCATCAATTGAGATCATTAAGATTTTATCCAACTTCCACTCGACAGCTCGCTTAAGAGTTTAACTAGGTGTACTTAACTTACCTAAATAAAGACAAAGTTCTGGGCGATGACACTTTAGCTAGACAGTTAACGTAGCCATGTTATAAACTACTTGTTTTTAAGTAGCCTCACGCTATCTAACGTTATTGGATGTTTTTCCCTGTCCTGGATGAAGCCAGCTGGGTAACATAGCCTAACCCTAACCCTATGGCTAGCTGTAGTAATAATGTAATACTCTCATTTGATAGCCTACTGCAGTAGCCTACACTATTTGTCGAATATCCCTATTTTTTTTACCCCAAAGTTGCTGCCAGCTGCTGTCTACGCTACAGATTTTATTGCGAGCGTTTATTGTTCGCTAGCTAGTCGTTATCTGAGTAACATTATAATTGACTATCGATAACAACTGATCTTGAATAACAGAATATATTGGTGACATAATAATGACTACGATTAGCTTTCTAAAGACGTTTTAGAAGTTATTTGACTAGGTAGTGGCGTTGGCGAGGTTAATCAAAATCGCTTTTTGGAAAAGTACGGTTTAAAGTCAACGTTAATGTAAAATAGTTTAGATGGCTATTGTAATCTCACTTGAAATGCACATCGCTAGCAAGCTGTTGGCTAGTCCTTGTCCCAAACGATGCGGTCAAAGGCTAACGTTACTCCTAAAGTTAGATATTGACAGTGTCCTTAGCCAGCTTTAACGCCAGCATACTGCTCAACATTTCATCCAGCATTTAAGTTAACATGATTTTTTTTGTTTTGGGTTTTTGTTTCTGAAATTTGTTGGCATGGAAACGGTAATGGATATTTTGTGACTTCTATTCTGTTGCTCGCTTTTAAATAGCTATCTAACTTGCAACTATGTAAATATCATTCACATTCTTCAAATAAACAGTGTCGCGACTAAAACAAACTTTCATATCGGCGCGACAACCTACAGTCTACAAATGTTTCCTGTGGGCTACATTGATTCACCCTTTTCCCCTCAATCTACTACAGAAAAGCGGACGCTGCCGGCCTGTAAGAATGTATCCGCTACACAGAGAAAGGTAATTAAACTTTTACATTTTTATTATGAAGCCAGGTCTGTTCCCTAATGCTTTCAGTATTGGGGTGGATTTCCCACCCCTACATCAAATAACCATCAGTTCACTTGTTTAAACCGTTGTGATTTTGATCAGGTAATAAACTGTCGTTTAAATGTATGAAACGCCAGATGTTCGGACCCACGCTAGCGATGAGAAGCTGCAGCAGGCGTGTCTGTGGTGGTGGCGGCGGCATTTTTCTGATGCAAGTGTCTATTTATTGAAGTAAACCTACTGAGTTTCAACACAGGCAGTTGCATAGAAAACCTCAAGGCCTATTTAGACCTTGTTCTGTCAAAACTTTGCTTTTGATTTTACTGACCGAAGTTACCTGCAAAACTACAGTTAAAATTTTCTCGGTTCCTTTTTACAGTGCATTCAGAGAGCCGAGAGTCGGTAGTGATCCGAGAATGACGCTATGATTTTAACCAATCATGGTGTTCTGCTGTGGAGAGCCTAGTCATTTGATTGGTCCAAGTATTGGCAACCAGGCATGGTAGCTCCACCCGCTACGGGGTACCCGAAGCCTGACGCTGATATCACAGGCATTAAATCTCCCTGAAGATTTCCGTCTCCGTGAGCTCGTGACATGAGTCTTCTTTTATAGCCCTCCCGGTTTCTCTTCAGATTAACAATCTGCTATATCAGTATACTGATGGCTAGGGAACGGGGAGCCAGTGCTTATTCAAAGTATGTAGTCGAGTGCAGTTTCTGTGCTTTGTCATAGTGCCGTTAACCTGTGTGTGGGAGCCTGTGCATTTAGCTACAATTTTGTTTAGCATTTTCCGATATCCAGAGGGACTTGCAGAACCTTTTTTTCTGGATGTACTCTCAACAGATACGTGTTAAAAACAACACGTAACGTGTCATTTTTTAACACACCTCCACGTCTAGTTAAGGACAACACATTTTGTGTTACATTCAACACAGTCTGTGTTAAAAACACATGAACTGCATAATTTGACTCAAAATGCCTTGAAAGCAACACAAAAGTAGGAAAACAAAAAAATGTGTTTGATATTAAAACATTTTTAGAGTGTGTATCGTTCTACATATGTATCGGACTGTGACGTCTCCCGGACTGTGACGTCTCCCGGACTGTGACGTCTCCCCTGTGCCTTGGGAACGCTCAGGATGCCCCGGCCTGTATCGCAGAGGGGGCAGTCCGTGTTTTCGGGAAGGCTGCAGTGAGAGAGACGAGCATTCTGCGGTGCAGTGAAACCAGTCTCATTACTCACATCCACCATCCCAGTGAAACCAGTCGCATTAATCACATCCACCATCCCAGTGAA
This sequence comes from Ilyophis sp. 1 JC-2022, assembly GCA_022702515.1. Taxonomy (NCBI): domain Eukaryota; kingdom Metazoa; phylum Chordata; class Actinopteri; order Anguilliformes; family Synaphobranchidae; genus Ilyophis; species Ilyophis sp. 1 JC-2022. Next base: position 149,814,162 of record CM040395.1, read on the forward strand.
ACCAGTCACATTAATCACATCCACCATCCCAGTGAAACCAGTCACTTTAATCACATCCACCATCCCAGTGAAACCAGTCACGTTAATCACATCCACCATCCCAGTGAAACCAGTCACGTTAATCACATCCACCATCCCAGTTAAACCAGTCACATTACTCACATCCACCATCCCAGTGAAACCAGTCATGTTAATCACATCCACCATCCCAGTTAAACCAGTCACATTACTCACATCCACCATCCCAGTTAAACCAGTCACATTACTCACATCCACCACCCCAGTGAAACCAGTCACATTAATCACATCCACCATCCCAGTGAAACCAGTCACGTTAATCACATCCACCATCCCAGTGAAACCAGTCACGTTAATCACATCCACCATCCCAGTGAAACCAGTCACATTACTCACATCCACCATCCCAGTGAAACCAGTCACATTAATCACATCCACCATCCCAGTGAAACCAGTCACATTAATCACATCCACCATCCCAGTGAAACCAGTCACATTAATCACATCCACCATCCCAGTGAAACCAGTCACATTAATCACATCCACCATCCCAGTGAAACCAGTCACGTTAATCACATCCACCATCTCAGTGAAACCAGTCACGTTAATCACATCCACCATCCCAGTTAAACCAGTCACATTACTCACATCCACCATCCCAGTGAAACCAGTCACATTAATCACATCCACCATCCCAGTTAAACCAGTCACATTACTCACATCCACCATCCCAGTGAAACCAGTCACATTAATCACATCCACCATCCCAGTGAAACCAGTCACATTAATCACATCCACCATCCCAGTGAAACCAGTCACGTTAATCACATCCACCATCCCAGTGAAACCAGTCACGTTAATCACATCCACCATCCCAGTTAAAGGGTGGTTGAGTTTATTTGACCGATGGCCATGGTGTAGAAAGTAGCTGAATGCACCTTTGTTTTCGCCATAGCGACAAGCAGCTGTCACAGAAGTGAGTCATAGATAGGAAGCCATGTGCCATTCAATGTACGCAGGGCGCGAGCGCAGCAAAAATGACATTGTTGTGCGCTGATTGGCTGATGGGGGGGCAAAAGTGACGTTGCCATATGCTGATTGGCTGATGCGCTGCATGATTTTCAGGGGTTTAACACCACATCTGCCTTCTGTCGGGGTCCTGGTGAACAGCAGAAGGGGTCATTTGGTCTTGCGTTGTCTTGGAAGACTTTGCACTGTTGTGGATGGTAAAGTGGTTACCGCAGAATAACTGAACAAAAACCAAAAAAAAACAAAGGAGATGAAAAATGGGAGCAGTTTTCCCAGAATATAAATCAGTGGAGACACAGTGGAAACTGGAATCTCATCAACGGAATTGCCGGTTCAAATCCCATGTTGTGGCACTGCCGTTGGGCCCTGGTTTGCTTCATTCAGAGCGCAGCTGTGTTGGAGGGGTGTTACATGAGGGCTGTAAGTGTTGGCCTCCCTGAGTCAGAGTTTCCCACATGCTTATTAATGTAAATAGGCACAGTAACCGGAATAAGAGGACGGAGGGGAAGTGCAACTCCTCGGTGGTAACCGGAGCTTTGTCTGTCTATCAGGCCTTAGTGCTGGCTGGCCTTCACATGAGCTTTTCAATTCTCTTCTCAGTTTTGAGTTATTGATTTGCACTTGTCTCTTAGCAGTCTTATAGCGTCATTCGTAGTCACATTAAGATGTAATGGTGCCTGGAATATGCCTGCATCGACGTGCATGCGTGCGGTGTACTGTAATATGACTGTTGCTATGGGAAACCCATCTACCTCGATACCCTAATGAAGAAGAGTATAAGTCAGTGGGTAGTTTTTTTTTTATCACTGTGTCATTCATTTCATTGGTTCAGCCCCTGTCGTTGATGTCTAAGTTCTTGTCTTTGGGGGGAATGTTGCTCCCCGTTCAGCCTGTTTCTGGGAAAACCACTGCAGTCCTTTAGCGAAAGGAGTCTCTCAGCGTGAGTAGGGGGGGGGTTATTCAGGCAGATAACCTGTGGGGGGCTTAATTAGAGGGCCAGACGGAGAGTTTGACCAGGACCCAGGGAGCCCTTTCCTCTCTGCACTCTCTGAGTGCCATATGGCATCTTTAGAGACTGCCTCTGCTGGAATCTCTGTGTCTGGCAAATTGTGTGATCTGGCCCTGTGTGAATTTGGGTTGGGTCTGCCCGCTTGTGTGGGGGGTAGACCGTGCCAGACACAATTCTGCCCAGTGGTGGTGCAGCTTTTAGTCCAGCATGATGTTCAACGTGAGCACAGGTGTAAAGATCAGGGTTTGAAGTGCAGTAATCAGTAATTACCTCCAGGGAGAGAGTAGTGAGGGGGGGAGAGAGCAGGGAGAGAGCAGGGAGAGAGGAGGGAGAGAGGAGGGAGCGAGAGAGAGAGAGCGGGAGAGAGAGCGGGAGAGGGAGAGCGGGAGAGAGCGAGAGGGGACGGGCAGGTCTAAACTGAGAGAAAAAATAGGAACAAAGTTATTTAAGAACAAACATGAAAGTGCTTGTGCTTGGCCTGTAGAATATGTTGCTTCGGGGGTTTGCTGCAGTGTCGGTCCACTGCCTGGGGAAATCCCTGCTTTCATGCATTTAGTGGAAGGAAATCCTGCAGGATTCAAATATACACTGCTCAAAAAAATTAAGGGAACACTTAATCATCACAGTATAACACCAAGTCAATTAAACCAAACTGGTCATGCTGGATAACATTCACCACGGCGTCTCCAGACTCTTTCACGTCTGTCACATGTGCTCAGTGTGAACCTGCTCTCATCTGTGAAGAGAACGGGGTGCTAATGGTGAACCTGCCAATTCTGGTGTTCTCTGGCAAATGCCAATCGAGCTGCACGGTGCTGGGCTGTGAGCACAGGTCCCACTACAGGACGTCGGGCCCTCATGCCACCCTCATGGAGTCTGTTTCTGACAGTTTGGTCAGAAACATGCACACGAGTAGCCCGCTGGAGGTAATTTTGTAGGGCTCTGGCAGTGCTCCTCCTGTTCCTCCTCGCACAAAGGAGCAGATACCGGTCCTGCCGCTGGGTTGTTGCCCTTCTACGGCCCTGTCCAGCTCTCCTCGTGTAATGGCCCGTCTCCCGGTATCTCCTCCATGCTCTTGAGACTGTGCTGGGAGACACGTATGGATGTGCCATCCTGGAGGAGCTGGTCTACCTGTGTAACCTGAATGGGCTTCAGGTACCGCCTCATGCTACCAGTAGTGAGAAGGGCACTAGCAAAATACAAAACTAGAGAAAAATCAGTCAGGAAGGATAAGGAGAGAGAAATGGTCTGTGGCCACCACCTGCAAAACAATTTACTTTTTGGGGGTTGTCATGCTGTTGCCTCTCCTGTCCATCTGTTGTCACTTTCATTTGCACCAAAGCAGGGGAAATCGATTCACAATCGTTTACGCTTCCTAACTGGACAGATCGATATCCCAGAAGTTTAATTGACTTGGTGTTATACTGTGTTGATTAAGTGTTCCCTTAATTTTTTTGAGCAGTGTAATTACCAAGATAACCTCCGTTCTTCCATCGCTGCAGAATCTGTGCTAACATTTCTTTAAATTTTGTAAAAAATTTTAAAATTTTATTTCTGAGTTCATCACCCACTGGCTGAACTGTGCCTGTCTGAGAAGCTTTTCCTCTTGGTCTAGTGCATGCGTGTGCGTGCGTGCGTGCGTGTGTGTGTGCGTGTGCGAGCGTGCGTGTGTGTGTGTGTGTGTGTGTGTGTTTGTGTGTGTGCGCTTCCTTCCAGGGCCCAGTACTGGGGCTGTGTGAGAGAGAGAGTGAGAGAGAGTGTGTGCTGAATTTTGGGTAATCTTTGATAATATTTAATACACTTTTTAAGGTAAGCTGTTCTTACCCGCATTAGACCCTTTGTTCAGTGGATTAAAGCATTGCTCTGCATAAATCTTCTCTTCACACATTTCACAGAGAAAAATCCCAAGCAGTGGTGTTGGTATGTTTAAATGGTACATTTACACCACAGATATTCCAAGTTAGAGGACTCCAGTGTCACTGACTGGTACATGGAGCATTGGTGTGTGTGCGGGTGTGTGTGGGTGTGCGGGTGTGCATGCATGCGCGTGTGTGGGGGTGTGTGTGGGTGTGTGCGGGTGTGTGTGGGTGTGTGCAGGTGTGCGCGCTGTTCTGTGTGTGTCAATATTCTCATTTCCATTTCCCATAGAGATGATATAGAACACTGCATTTTTGTTATTGTGGTTTTGACCCAGAATCATTTAGGTTACGTGGTCGATGGCACAATTTCGGAGCAAATTGACAGGCGCTGTGCGATTGCTGTTGCACGCTTGGATTTGAACATTGTTTTTCAGTTTGGCATCAGCCCTTGTGTTGCAGCTTTGCTTTATTTGTTATATGTGTTGCTTTAATGATGGACATTTAAAGCATTTTACCAAGCTGTCCTCAGACTGTAATTCACACCGCCCAGGCTTCTGCAAAAGAGATCAATGATAAATCGTTCGAAATGTGGATTCTCACCTCGCCAGAAGGAGACGCCCGGCTGCTAATGTGTTGGTAATCAGATGAGCGCGTAATGCCGGGTCTGACAGCTTTGTCTCCGGTCAGCAGCGGTCAGCAGCGGTCAGCAGCGGTCAGCAGCGGTCAGCAGCGGTCAGCAGCGGTCAGCAGCGGCCACCACCATTCATTTGTCCATTTTTTTTTCTTCCTCCACTGGTTTTGTGTTTTTCTTTTCTTTCTTTTTTAACGCTCGAGTCCCTTTGATGACCTTCAAAACGGAGCACGGCTGAATCCACTGCCGAACATGTCCATTTTAATCAGATCGATTCAGGGTCATCGCCGCTCGCAATCGATGTGTTTTAAAAAGATGTTTGATTTGATTTTATGTAATTCTTCTTGCGCATACATGAGTTTTTTGGGGTATTTTTTTCCTGCTGTGAGAAACACTGATAAATTAAATGTGATTTGGTCCTGAATACACCTACAGTGCCCTCCACTATTATTGGCACCCCTGGTAAAGATGAGTAAAAAGGGTTATAAAAAATTCACCGTTTGGTGAATTAGCTTAATGTCACACTGAAAAAATGAGAAATCCAACCTTTAATTGAAGTAAATTTATTATGAGAAAAAAAAATTATTCATCAAGAAATAATTATTTTGAACAAAACCAAGTGTGCCACAAGTATTGGCACCCCTGCATTTATATATAGTGTCACATATCCTTTGCATGCCATGACTTCCTGATGTCTGTGACCCAACAACATCAAAAGACTCTTGATATCTTATTTTCTGGTACTCTTACAAGCGACGCTATAACGTCTCTGCATTTGAATGGTTCTCTATGGGAATTGGGGGTGTAAACCTTGTGCAGCTAGACCAATGAGGGAATAGCTCGGAGCGAAGGTATAAGCATGATGTATTCCGCTTTTGCTGTGGGAAAAGGTAAAAGTTATTGTGAAATATCACTCATTTATTTACTAGTTTATCTGACTCCATTTAAAACTAGAATTTAGAATTTGGTTTTAATCACTCGTGGAGCTCGGAGTGGTTACACTCCACTCTTTCTTGGGTCCCACCATTACTCAATATATGCTCCCGGAATTAGCACTATTGCTGAATCTCAGTTTGTTGGAGAACACAGAGGTTGGGGGTCTAGCCAACACAATACATGCATTATCTTTTACATAGATAGTTGTGAGCCCAGGTCAGAGTGCATTCAGAGGGCTCCTTAAGGCGAAAAAGAACCGACGTAGGACATCCAAGGGTTCTCTTCACATCAAATCACCAGAACCATGCACCACCAATCCTGTTTTGCTGGCAGAACTTGGCTGCCTTTCCCAACTTGAGGACGCCACTAAAGACTTTTGCTGTACCAGGCCACTGATCAGTTGGTCCTTGGTCAGAATTGTCTCCCTGAGTATTCAGTCATAATTTAGGCTGAAAAGGGTATAAAATGGATTAGAGTCATGGAAACCATGCAAGTTAAAAAGAAGAATTTAATAACATGCAGGTAGGTCATTAGCTTAGAATTAGCAGTCAATTACAGAATAGAAATATTTAAGAAAGGAAATACAGAGTAAATATCTTACCCAGCCTGTTCAGCTACACACAGAACCAGAATATGCACGGTGTGGGAAGTCGGTTACAATCTTCCCCATACTGGAATGACTATGGTACCACTTAAAGCACCAGGAGACCTGTTAAGCAGATTTCCCATCGTGGGAACTTGCACTCAGCCCTGAGCGAGACGCAGGGGTTCTGACTCCGAGACTCAAGCATACATACCACAGTGCTCAGAACACTGCAGCTCAGATCATCTACTCTGGTTAAGCAATTGGAGCTGAAAAAGAGTTATAAAGAAAGATGCAGATGATGTGAGAACATGATAATTTATTCATGACAATAATCAATCAATAATAACATGCTGCTAAGACAAAGAAACATGAACAGGTTCACCAGCAAAATATATAACAAAATGATTCCGTACGGTGTGACTATGGTACCAGGAGAACTGTTAAGCAGATTCTCCCATACGGTGTGACTATGGTGCCACTACAGCACTAGCAGATTCTCCTCGAATGTCCCTTTAGACTTCCCTTAAATGCAGTCCTGAGCAGACTTTCCACATTCCACAATTCCCTTTGTTTGTCCAAATAAGCAATCACATTCATAAAAAAGTATTTCAAGCATTTTCCGTAACTCTTTTTTGCGGAACTCACTAAACTCGCCCTGTGAAGAGATTCCCTCAGTATCCGCACATATCTCTACGGAATCCTTTGGAATGGAGACGCCTTTTTACAAAGCCAAGAAGTTCATTGGTCAAAGGGCGGTGCTTTTATATGTTTCAATCCGATAACCTGAACATAACCTGCCCCGGAGCAGGTTAGCCGTGCAGAGTAAGTTGCCGTGGCAATATACCCCAATTAAAAGTGAGTCGGCTTCGTGATACAGAAAACCGCAGGGTTGAAGCTTAATTTAGCTCGCTATCCCCTTAATCTCGCTTCGTAGTATACCCCTCTGATGTAATGTTAATGTAACATTGGTGATGTTTTGGTGTTGCATTAGTGTAGCGCTTGTGTACTGTTGGTGTAACGTTGTTGTTATGTTGTTGTTATGTTGTGTGCTCTGTGTTGAACGCTGCCTTTTTGCTCGTAGGGAGCAGCCGATCTTCAGCGCCAGGGCGCACGTCTTCCAGATCGACCCGGCTACCAAGAGGAACTGGATCCCTGCCAGCAAGCATGCGGTCACCGTGTCCTTCTTCTACGATGCCAACCGCAACGTTTACCGCATCATCAGCGTGGGCGGGACCAAGGTGAGACCGCTTCATCCAAACAAGGATCCCCATCTTCACGGGATGGGCTAGAGGAGCCCAGTGTTCACTCACGTCCCCAGGGCACTCACCTATTTTGGGTTTTTAAAACCATTTTTTACTCCACTTTGTATCACTAAAGAAATGCCCGTGTGGGTCTAGAGCAGCGGTTAGAAATGCCCTTGTGGGTCATTTACAGATCAATGTTTAACTTAAAATAAATAATTAAAATGTTAATTAGTTTAAAAAAAAATGTTTTGCTTTGTTCAAAACGTAAAATATGCCAACTTTTTAGGTTAATAGGAAAAATAAAGAACAAAAACAACTCCATGTATGGAGCTAGCAGGCATTTTGGTGGGACGTGCGAGCCTGCTGTTGAGAGCACAGTCTCTTGATGCGTGGAGAGATTGAAGAGAGCGCAACACGTAGATCTGACTCCGCTAACAGGCGATGCCTTTCTTGCTTTTCACGTATGTCAAATATGAAAATGAACGGGTCATTACGGCACCCACTTTGGGAACCACTGGTCTGAAGTTGTGCGAGGTCACCCAGTTTCCTGAGGTTATCAGGGTGAAAGAGGCCTGTTTGTTCAGCATTCTGCTGCTACTGTGTGAAGAGAACTTTGTTGCTCTCAGTCAGTAAGAGCAGATTAATTAGCAGCTTGTGTTTGACTTGGCACCTCTCGTCTAATGGTTTTTGCGTGCTGTGTCGCTGTGCCTTCACACGGTGGAGGAGGGGTGTAAACGGCGCTGCTGGTGTGTGGCCCCCACAGGAGAGCTGCTGCTAAACAAGCAGCTTGTGGCCCCCACATGAGAGCCAGTGACTATTTTACACCCCTACAGACCACACACAGTACTACAGGAGAGCCAGTGACTATTGTACACCCTATAGGCATACGGCATACGTGGAGTGAGAATAGTAGCCTACAAAGTGCATAAATAGTATAGAACAAAAGTGCATGAACAGTAGGCTATTAGAACAAAGAGTACAGAAGCCTACAAAGTTTTCAATAAACGAATTCTTCTCATACAATGTACAGAAATCAAATATTATTCATGTTGGTGAAAACATTCAATATTAACGTTACTAAAAGAAAGGTGATTTTAAAACGTGAATTTCATTGCTAGTTAACTATATTGTTAACGTTAACTGTGTAGCTATACAGACATTAGCCTACATAAAGAAGGAATGGGCATACCAGTAGCCTACGTTAACTAAGTTAACCAGCCGGGTTTGCTGGGCAGCTAACGGATAGCTAACGTTAGCCAACCAGATAACGTTAACATTCATTAAAAGCCATCAATACCGGACTGTTTGTGTGTGGTCGTTAACGTAAACTCAAATTTACTCGCACATCCCCTTCGAAGATGAAATTGACATGCAGCGAATAGCCTATGACACTTCGACTTTACACAATCTTTTACAGGTTCCAGTTTCAGTGCTCGTAACGAACGAATTAGCTTATTGCAGGCATTTTCTGTGGCGCATAAACGGCACTGGGAGCAGAACATGCACATTATTTAACGTTATTTGTCATACCCGATCCAACTCCGTGTTTTCCCATTCTCATCAATGTGCCATTTCTCCTTAATTTTTTTGTTGGTGTTTCTTAGTTGCGCGAATTGGACGTGCGAGATAGAGTGACTAGCGCAGTTTACAGAGCCCCTTGAGGACAATATTTTATAGGTTGAAAGAATAGAATTGAATAGAATAGAATAACTTATTTTCCCTTTAGGGAACTTCAGTTGTAGCCACCAGCATCAACAAAAAAGACATAGACAGTGGGGCAGACCCACACAAACAAACATATCAAATAGACATTTCAATAGAATCACTGCATTAATCAAACTAATTAAGTGAATTAAAGTGGAATACAGCCAAAATGATTAAAAATAGCCTCCGCTTTCCCGAGGTGTCCAATGTCATCAAGCAGTCCAACACACACGACTCCACGACTTTCCTCCATAGGCTACACGACTACATTGATACCAAGGAAAAAGCGCTAACCTTGCAATGTTGTCTTCAAATTTGTTTTTTTTTATACACCCGCCAGTGGCTGGTGACACCGCAAATTTTATCCGCCAATAGCCTGTCGGGTGTTAATTTTGGACCCTGGAGGTGACGATTGTACACCCTATAGGCCACACAGTACTACAGGAGAGGCAGTACCAGTTGGAGGTGACTGTTGTACACCCTATAGGCCACACAGTACTACAGGAGAGGCAGTACCAGTTGGAGGTAACTATTGTACACCCTATAGGCCACACAGTACTACAGGAGAGGCAGTACCAGTTGGATTTAACTATTGTACACCCTATAGGCCACACAGTACTACAGGAGAGGCAGTACCAGTTGGAGGTGACGATTGTACACCCTATAGGTCACACAGTACTACAGGAGAGGCAGTACCAGTTGGTGGTGACTGTTGTACACCCTGTAGGCCACACAGTACTACAGGTGAGGCAGTACCAGTTGGAGGTGAGGCATATATATGTTGCTGAGCTAGACACCATTCATCATTAGCTGGCTCTTATCTCATTTGATTGTGTTTGTGTTAGCATTGTGGCATTGTAATGTACTTCACATTATGGTGGTTATTTGAATCATAACCAAAAGTGGGTGATCGGTCGTAACTTAAAACCCTTGAAACCCAATTTATTTATTTTTTTATTGTAACTGAAATGATTTCCTGTAAAGTGCATAGTGGAAATGCATTACACATTAGATGATTTCCTGATGAGTGCACTTTGGTAACCACTATCACAGTATATGCCGTTGAGTAAAGAGGAATCAGCAGCTAATGTCTGAGTGTTCTTTGCTTTGTAATACTTTTAAAAATAAATCCAAAAAGATTTGGAATGATTAATCAAATAAAAGTAATCCCTTTCTCCCCCTGTTTCCAGCTCGCCAGCTTTCACAGCGTGTGTGCGTGTGCGTGTGCGTGTGCGTGTGCGTGTGCGCGTGCGCGTGCGAGAGAGAGAGAGAGAGATGTGAAGGTTTGGGAGCTCACACCTTCCTCCACCCACATTCTGACCGCCCTCCAGATGCCCAATTTGGTCCAGCGTCATACTGCACCCTTTCCGCTTCCACACAATCTTACGCTGGAAAGTCTACCCTACGGCAAGACTACCCTACAGCCAGACTACCCTACAGCCAGACTACCCTACAGCCAGCCTACCCTACAGCCAGCCTACCCTACAGCCAGACTACCCTACAGCCAGCCTACACTACAGACAGACTACCCTACGGCCAGACTACCCTACAGCCAGACTACCCTACAGCCAGCCTACCCTACAGCCAGCCTACCCTACAGCCAGCCTACACTACAGCCAGCCTACCCTACAGCCAGCCTACCCTACAGCCAGCCTACACTACAGCCAGCCTACCCTACAGCCAGCCTACCCTACAGCCAGCCTACCCTACAGCCAGCCTACCCTACAGCCAGCCTACACTACAGACAGACTACCCTACGGCAAGACTACCCTACAGCAATAATACCCTACGGCAAGACTACCCTACAGCCAGCCTACCCTACAGCCAGCCTACACTACAGACAGACTACCCTACGGCAAGACTACCCTACAGCAATAATACCCTACGGCAAGACTACCCTACAGCCAGCCTACCCTACAGCCAGCCTACACTACAGACAGACTACCCTACGGCAAGACTACCCTACAGCAATAATACCCTACAGCCAGACTACCCTACGGCAAGACTACCCTACAGCAATAATACCCTACGGCAAGACTACCCTACAGCCAGCCTACCCTACAGCCAGCCTACACTACAGACAGACTACTCTACGGCAAGACTACCCTACGGCAAGACTACCCTACAGCAAGACTACCCTACAGCCAGACTACCCTACGGCAAGACTACCCTACAGCAATAATACCCTACGGCAAGACTACCCTACAGCCAGACTACCCTACGGCAAGACTACCCTACAGCCAGACTACCCTACGGCAAGACTACCCTACAGCCAGACTACCCTACGGCAAGACTACCCTACAGCCAGCCTACCCTACGGCAAGACTACCCTACAGCCAGCCTACACTACAGACAGACTACCCTACGGCAAGACTACCCTACAGCAATAATACCCTACGGCAAGACTACCCTACAGCCAGCCTACCCTACAGCCAGCCTACACTACAGACAGACTACACTACAGACCGACTACCCTACGGCAAGACTACCCTACGGCAAGACTACCCTACAGCAATAATACCCTACAGCCAGACTACCCTACGGCAATAATACCCTACGGCAAGACTACCCTACAGCCAGCCTACACTACAGACAGACTACCCTACGGCAAGACTACCCTACAGCAATAATACCCTACAGCCAGACTACCCTACAGCCAGACTACCCTACGGCAATAATACCCTACAGCCAGCCTACACTACAGACAGACTACACTACAGACAGACTACCCTACGGCAAGACTACCCTACAGCCAGCCTACACTACAGACAGACTACCCTACGGCAAGACTACCCTACAGCCAGCCTACCCTACAGCCAGACTACCCTACAGCCAGCCTACACTACAGACAGACTACCCTACGGCAAGACTACCCTACAGCAATAATACCCTACGGCAAGACTACCCTACAGCCAGCCTACCCTACAGCCAGCCTACACTACAGACAGACTACCCTACGGCAAGACTACCCTACAGCAATAATACCCTACGGCAAGACTACCCTACAGCCAGCCTACCCTACAGCCAGCCTACACTACAGACAGACTACACTACAGACCGACTACCCTACGGCAAGACTACCCTACGGCAAGACTACCCTACAGCAATAATACCCTACAGCCAGACTACCCTACGGCAATAATACCCTACGGCAAGACTACCCTACAGCCAGCCTACACTACAGACAGACTACCCTACGGCAAGACTACCCTACAGCAATAATACCCTACAGCCAGACTACCCTACGGCAATAATACCCTACGGCAAGACTACCCTACAGCCAGCCTACACTACAGACAGACTACACTACAGACAGACTACCCTACGGCAAGACTACCCTACAGCCAGCCTACACTACAGACAGACTACCCTACGGCAAGACTACCCTACATAAATAATACCCTACAGCCAGACTACCCTACAGCCAGACAACCCTACATCCAGACTACCCTACAGCAATAATACCCTACAGCCAGACTACCCTACGGCAATAATACCCTACGGCAAGACTACCCTACAGCCAGCCTACCCTACAGCCAGCCTACACTACAGACAGACTACACTACAGACCGACTACCCTACGGCAAGACTACCCTACGGCGAGACTACCCTACAGCCAGCCTACACTACAGACAGACTACCCTACGGCAAGACTACCCTACAGCAATAATACCCTACAGCCAGACTACCCTACGGCAATAATACCCTACGGCAAGACTACCCTACAGCCAGCCTACACTACAGACAGACTACCCTACGGCAAGACTACCCTACATAAATAATACCCTACAGCCAGACTACCCTACAGCCAGACAACCCTACATCCAGACTACCCTACAGCAAGACTACCCTACAGCAAGACTACCCTACGGCCAGACTACCCTACGGCAAGACTACCCAAAAGCAAGACTACCTTAAAAGCAAGACTACCTTAAAAGCAAGACTACCTTGAAAGCAAGACTACCTTGAAAGCAAGACTACCTTGAAAGCAAGACTACCTTGAAAGCAAGACTACCTTAAAAGCAAGACTACCTTAAAAGCAAGACTACCCAAAAGCAAGACTATCCTGTGGCAAGACTACTCTACAGCAACCCTTGCAGGGCTGCTGGCCCGTTTGCTCTGGCCGGATTTGATCTGAGACTATGCTGCTCAGTAGAAAGGTTTCTTAAGTGTAATAAATGTAGTTTTATTAAAGGATGATCTTGCTTTCTCTTTTCCCCGATGCAGGCCATAATTAACAGCACAGTCACACCAAATATGACCTTCACCAAAACCTCGCAGAAGTTTGGCCAGTGGGCTGACAGCCGCGCCAACACCGTGTATGGCCTCGGGTTCGGCTCCGAGCAACAGCTCCACCTGGTAAGCCGGAGGCGGTCTGCTATAAAAGGGGCTCTCTAGCCAAAACATGCTATTATGTCTAACGACAGGGCCTGACTGGCCTTCACTGGAGCTAAGGCGGCTCTGGGCTAGTGACCAGCCAGGAGAAATATTAAAAGATGTTTATGCACTCAGATGAGGCATCTGCAGACTGTTTGGTGACTGTAAATTATGGTAAAGTGACTTATGTCTGCCAGTGACATCATTAGCATCAGCCCAGAGCTGCCTTCGCTCCAGTGACATCAGAATTTTTAAAATCTGCAACTTGTCCCTGCCCCACCCTGCCTCATCCTGCCCCATCCTGCCCCGCTCCACCCCTACCTCCCACCCTGCCTCATCCTGCCCCATCCTGCCCCGCTCCACCCCTACCTCCCACCCTGCCTCATCCTGCCCCATCCTGCCCCGCTCCACCCCTACCTCCCACCCTGCTTTATCCTGCCCCATCCTGCCCCATCCTGCCCCGCTCCACCCCTATAGTTTGCAGAACGCTTTAAAGAGGTAAAAGAGGCTGCGCGTCTGGCACGGGAAAAGTCCCAAGAGCTGACCAACCCCACCCTGAACATCGCTGCCCCACAGGTGAGTTAGCCCCGCCCTGAACATCGCTGCCCCACAGGTGAGTTAACCCCGCCCTGAACATCGCTGCCCCACAGGTGAGTTAGCCCCGCCCTGAACATCGCTGCCCCACAGGTGAGTTAACCCCGCCCTGAACATCGCTGCCCCACAGGTGAGTTAGCCCCGCCCTGAACATCGCCGCCCCACAGGTGAGTTAGCCCCGCCCTGAACATCGAGAGGTGCATGTTCAGAGGTCATTCACCAGGGCAGCTTTCACACTGTTACATCACCCTGCTAATAACCTGCTGCAAATTCTGATTGACAGAAGGCGATGTGCCAGTCATAGCTTATTAAACAGACAAACTACTCAGACCCTGTTTAGCATCAATAATCGTCAAAGTTTGTAGTCATTGGACGGAGTTCTGCGCCTGTTTGTGCCAGTATAACCTTCTGATCACGTTGAGGCATGCGCCTTTTCCAACGGTTGTTCTCTGATCGAGTTGGTAGCCGCGCTTTTTGTTTTCTTTTTTCTCCACGGGAAAGAAAGAGTTACCTCAGCCCCTAAAATACCTCTGGGAAAGAGAGAATGTTAAGAAGGAGGAGGAGAAAGAAGGATGAGCTGGGTCATTTATCTCAGAGGGACAGGAGAGGGAAACTGGGCCGTGGTTAAAATTATCCTGTGTAGCCCTGCGTCCGGCATCTGCGCAGATCTCTGCTTTTCAGGTCAAATCAGATACAGAGAAACTACACATTAGAGATACCAGCATCTAACTGCACATTAGAGATACCAGCATCTAACTGCACATTAGAGATACCAGCATCTAACTGCACATTAGAGATACCAGCATCTAACTGCACATTAGAGATACCAGCATCTAACTGCACATTAGAGATACCAGCATCTAACTGCACATTAGAGATACCAGCATCTAACTGCACATTGGAGATACCAGCATCTAACTGCACATTAGAGATACCAGCATCTAACTGCACATTAGAGATACCAGCATCTAACTGCACATTAGAGATACCAGCATCTAACTGCACATTAGAGATACCAGCATCTAACTGCACATTGGAGATACCAGCATCTATCTGCACATTAGAGATACCAGCATCTAACTGCACATTAGAGATACCAGCATCTAACTGCACATTAGAGATACCAGCATCTAACTGCACATTAGAGATACCAGCATCTAACTGCACATTAGAGATACCAGCATCTAACTGCACATTGGAGATACCAGCATCTATCTGCACATTAGAGATACCAGCATCTAACTGCACATTAGAGATACCAGCATCTAACTGCACATTAGAGATACCAGCATCTAACTGCACATTGGAGATACCAGCATCTAACTGCACATTAGAGATACCAGCATCTAACTGCACATTAGAGATACCAGCATCTAACTGCACATTAGAGATACCAGCATCTAACTGCACATTAGAGATACCAGCATCTAACTGCACATTAGAGATACCAGCATCTAACTGCACATTAGAGATACCAGCATCTAACTGCACATTAGAGATACCAGCATCTAACTGCACATTAGAGATACCAGCATCTAACTGCACATTAGAGATACCAGCATCTAACTGCACATTAGAGATACCAGCATCTAACTGCACATTAGAGATACCAGCATCTAACTGCACATTAGAGATACCAGCATCTAACTGCACATTAGAGATACCAGCATCTAACTGCACATTAGAGATACCAGCATCTAACTGCACATTAGAGATACCAGCATCTAACTGCACATTAGAGATACCAGCATCTAACTGCACATTAGAGATACCAGCATCTAACTGCACATTAGAGATACCAGCATCTAACTGCACATTAGAGATACCAGCATCTAACTGCACATTAGAGATACCAGCATCTAACTGCACATTAGAGATACCAGCATCTAACTGCACATTAGAGATACCAGCATCTAACTGCACATTAGAGATACCAGCATCTAACTGCACATTAGAGATACCAGCATCTAACTGCACATTCGAGATACCAGCATCTAACTGCACATTGGAGATACCAGCATCTAACTGCACATTGGAGATACCAGCATCTAACTGCACATTGGAGATACCAGCATCTAACTGCACATTGGAGATACCAGCATCTAACTGCACATTAGAGATACCAGCATCTAACTGCACATTAGAGATACCAGCATCTAACTGCACATTAGAGATACCAGCATCTAACGGCACATTAGAGATACCAGCATCTAACGGCACATTGGAGATACCAGCATCTAACTGCACATTAGAGATACCAGCATCTAACTGCACATTAGAGATACCAGCATCTAACTGCACATTAGAGATACCAGCATCTAACAGCACATTAGAGATACCAGCATCTAACAGCACATTAGAGATACCAGCATCTAACAGCACATTAGAGATACCAGCATCTAACAGCACATTAGAGATACCAGCCTCTAACTGCACATTAGAGATACCAGCCTCTAACTGCACATTAGAGATACCAGCATCTAACTGCACATTAGAGATACCAGCATCTAACTGCACATTAGAGATACCAGCATCTAACTGCACATTAGAGATACCAGCATCTAACTGCACATTAGAGATACCAGCATCTAACTGCACATTGGAGATACCAGCATCTAACTGCACATTGGAGATACCAGCATCTAACTGCACATTAGAGATACCAGCATCTAACTGCACATTGGAGATACCAGCATCTAACTGCACATTGGAGATACCAGCATCTAACGGCACATTAGAGATACCAGCATCTAACTGCACATTAGAGATACCAGCATCTAACTGCACATTAGAGATACCAGCATCTAACTGCACATTAGAGATACCAGCATCTAACTGCACATTAGAGATACCAGCATCTAACTGCACATTAGAGATACCAGCATCTAACTGCACATTAGAGATACCAGCATCTAACTGCACATTAGAGATACCAGCATCTAACTGCACATTAGAGATACCAGCATCTAACTGCACATTAGAGATACCAGCATCTAACTGCACATTAGAGATACCAGCATCTAACTGCACATTAGAGATACCAGCATCTAACGGCACATTAGAGATACCAGCATCTAACTGCACATTAGAGATACCAGCATCTAACTGCACATTAGAGATACCAGCATCTAACTGCACATTAGAGATACCAGCATCTAACGGCACATTGGAGATACCAGCATCTAACTGCACATTAGAGATGCCAGCATCTAACTGCACATTAGAGATGCCAGCATCTAACTGCACATTAGAGATGCCAGCATCTAACTGCACATTAGAGATGCCAGCATCTAACTGCACATTAGAGATACCAGCATCTAACTGCACATTCAGTGTTACATGGTGGGAGCGGGGCCAGTGTGTTACATGGTGGGAGCGGGGCCAGTGTGTTACATGGTGGGAGCGGGGTCAGTGTGTTACATGGTGGGAGCGGGGTCAGTGTGTTACATGGTGGGAGCGGCGGGGTCAGTGTGTTACATGGTGGGAGTGGGGTCAGTGTGTTACATGGTGGGAGCGGGGTCAGTGTGTTACATGGTGGGAGTGGGGTCAGTGTGTTACATGGTGGGATTGGGGTCAGTGTGTTACATGGTGGCAGCGGGGTCAGTGTGTTACATGGTGGGAGCGGGGTCAGTGTGTTACATGGTGGGAGTGGGGTCAGTGTGTTACATGGTGGGAGCGGGGTCAGTGTGTTACATGGTGGGAGTGGGGTCAGTGTGTTACATGGTGGGAGTGGGGTCAGTGTGTTACATGGTGGGAGCGGGGTCAGTGTGTTACATGGTGGGAGCGGGGTCAGTGTGTTACATGGTGGGAGTGGGGTCAGTGTGTTACATGGTGGGAGTGGGGTCAGTGTGTTACATGGTGGGAGCGGGGTCAGTGTGTTACATGGTGGGAGTGGGGTCAGTGTGTTACATGGTGGGAGTGGGGTCAGTGTGTTACATGGTGGGAGCGGGGTCAGTGTGTTACATGGTGGGAGCGGGGTCAGTGTGTTACATGGTGGGAGCGGCGGGGTCAGTGTGTTACATGGTGGGAGTGGGGTCAGTGTGTTACATGGTGGGAGTGGGGTCAGTGTGTTACATGGTGGGAGCGGGGTCAGTGTGTTACATGGTGGGAGCGGCGGGGTCAGTGTGTTACATGGTGGGAGTGGGGTCAGTGTGTTACATGGTGGGAGTGGGGCCAGTGTGTTACATGGTGGCAGCGGGGTCAGTGTGTTACATGGTGGGAGTGGGGTCAGTGTGTTACATGGTGGGAGCGGGGCCAGTGTGTTACATGGTGGGAGTGGGGTCAGTGTGTTACATGGTGGGAGCGGGGCCAGTGTGTTACATGGTGGCAGCGGGGCCAGTGTGTTACATGGTGGGAGTGGGGTCAGTGTGTTACATGGTGGCAGTGGGGCCAGTGTGTTACATGGTGGGAGTGGGGTCAGTGTGTTACATGGTGGCAGCGGGGCCAGTGTGTTACATGGTGGGAGTGGGGTCAGTGTGTTACATGGTGGGAGCGGCGGGGTCAGTGTGTTACATGGTGGGAGTGGGGTCAGTGTGTTACATGGTGGGAGTGGGGTCAGTGTGTTACATGGTGGCAGCGGGGCCAGTGTGTTACATGGTGGGAGTGGGGTCAGTGTGTTACATGGTGGGAGTGGGGTCAGTGTGTTACATGGTGGGAGCGGGGTCAGTGTGTTACATGGTGGGAGTGGGGTCAGTGTGTTACATGGTGGGAGCGGGGTCAGTGTGTTACATGGTGGCAGCGGGGCCAGTGTGTTACATGGTGGGAGCGGGGCCAGTGTGTTACATGGTGGCAGCGGGGCCAGTGTGTTACATGGTGGGAGCGGGGCCAGTGTGTTACATGGTGGCAGCGGGGCCAGTGTGTTACATGGTGGCAGCGGGGTCAGTGTGTTACATGGTGGGAGTGGGGTCAGTGTGTTACATGGTGGGAGTGGGGCCAGTGTGTTACATGGTGGGATTGGGGTCAGTGTGTTACATGGTGGGAGCGGGGTCAGTGTGTTACATGGTGGGAGTGGGGTCAGTGTGTTACATGGTGGGAGCGGGGTCAGTGTGTTACATGGTGGGAGCGGGGCCAGTGTGTTACATGGTGGGATTGGGGTCAGTGTGTTACATGGTGGGAGCGGGGTCAGTGTGTTACATGGTGGGAGCGGCGGGGTCAGTGTGTTACATGGTGGGAGCGGGGTCAGTGTGTTACATGGTGGGAGTGGGGTCAGTGTGTTACATGGTGGGAGTGGGGTCAGTGTGTTACATGGTGGCAGCGGGGTCAGTGTGTTACATGGTGGGAGTGGGGTCAGTGTGTTACATGGTGGCAGCGGGGTCAGTGTGTTACATGGTGGGAGTGGGGTCAGTGTGTTACATGGTGGCAGCGGGGCTGGTGTAAGTGTTGGGAGTCCGGTGCAGGTTGTATGTACTGCCTGTAGAATCTTCTTGTGCCAGCAGCGCTCTCATGTTCATATTGAGAAGTCTGATGTGTAATTAGTCAGTAATCATTTGGCAGTTGTAGGTAATTTCATTCAGGACACTGCTGTTGATGGCTTAATTCTCATTAAGCTCACTTTTGGTGAGCACAGTTCAGGGGGGAAAGGCCTTTTCAGTGTGTATAGTGAGTGCAGGATTGAGCAGACACCTGATTAACGTTTCCCCTCTGTCCCTCTGTCTCTCTGTCTCTCTGTCTCTCTGTCTCTCTGTCTGTCTGTCTCTCCGCTCCTGTTTCTGCCTGGTTGGGATTCTTTTGGCCTCAGTTTTCACAGGTGAGTATCGTACCACTGGGTTAGGGTTAGGGTTAGGAAGTCCTGTCTGTCCACAAACAGGCACAGAATGTGACAATGACATTGAAATGCAACACACAATAACAAAGGAAAGAAATTGAGATATCAGAATCTAAAAATATGTATCTATGTACACAGGGGGGTATAGTTTTGGGGAGCTGTCTATACTCCAGGCACAAGGGAACCTAGGTATATTATTAACAGTGATGATTGAAAACTGTGTGGTTCATGGCACTTATTCAGTGATGTAGTTGAAGGCCCATTAGGCTAGTTTTATTCTCGTTTTGTGTAACTTAGTTTATTGTTTATTAGGGTAGTTGACAAGTTGTCAATCAAGTCTACACTTGTTGCACTTGCTGTGTTTTTTGCGACTTTTCTTGCCCCTCTAAGGGAATTAACGTACTTTGACCCCTGAACTTTGCTCTTGTGTTTGCACTGTAAGTCACTCTGCCAAATGATGGCAGAGTAGCACATGGAGTGAACCAGTTGAAGCTCAGTCACATGTATGACATCATCAACAGAACAGCTCCTGGTTACTTGATGTGCCACATTGACATAGTGCACCAGAAACACAATCATTTCACAAGAGCCAGTGTCATGTGATGCAGTGTCTTCATGCAGTGTCTGAGAGTCTGAGATGCAGTGTCTTCATGCAGTGTCTGAGATGCAGTGTCTGAGATGCAGTGTCTGAGATGCAGTGTCTGAGAGTCTGAGATGCAGTGTCTGAGATGCAGTGTCTGAGAGTCTGAGATGCAGTGTCTCCATGCAGAGAGAGAGAGAGAGAGAGAGAGAGAGAGAGAGAGAGAGAGAGAGAGAGAGAGAGAGAGAGAGAGAGAGAGAGAGAGAGAGAGAGAGAGAGAGAGAGAGAGAGAGAGAGAGAGAGAGAGAGAGAGAGAGAGAGAGAGAGAGAGAGTCAGAGTCGAGTACAGAACAGAACTAGGGAGATTTTGTATTTGAGAGTGAGACACTTTACATGGATGAGTGAGTGAGTGTGTGGGCATGTTTAGCCTACTTCATGGGGACTAAATGTCCCCATGAGGATATAAAAGGTTGTCAAATGCTCCCTCGTGGGGACTCGGGCATGGGCCCCATGAGGGGAAAGTTAATTTTAGGGTTAGGGGTTGGGTTTAGGGCTAGAGTTACAATTATGGTAATGGTTAGGGTTAGGATTTGGGGTCAAAGGTTAGATTTAGGGCTAGGGTTATGGGTTAGAGTTATGTTTAGGAAGTCCCAATAATGATAGGAATACAAGGGTTAGGTTTAGGACGTCCCCACAAAGATGAATACAGGACTGTGCGTGTGCGTACGCATGCATAGGTGTGAGATACTTTACAAACACACACCCTTGTGTGTAAAGCTGAAGTCACTAACAGTGTATTATCTACAATAACCCAGAAACTACACAGCCAGCTGTTACAACACTAACAGTGTATTATCTACAATAACCCAGAAACTACACAGCCAGCTGTTACAACACTAACAGTGTATTATATACAATAACCTAGAAACTATGTAGCCAGCTGTTACAACACTAACAGTGTATTATATACAATAACCTAGAAACTATGTAGCCAGCTGTTACAACACTAACAGTGTATTATATACAATAACCTAGAAACTACACAGCCAGCTGTTACAACACTAACAGTGTATTATATACAATAACCTAGAAACTACACAGCCAGCTGTTACAACACTAACAGTGTATTATATACAATAACCTAGAAACTACACAGCCAGCTGTTACAACACTAACAGTGTATTATATACAATAACCTAGAAACTATGTAGCCAGCTGTTACAACACTAACAGTGTATTATATACAATAACCTAGAAACTACACAGCCAGCTGTTACAACACTAACAGTGTATTATCTACAATAACCTAGAAACTACACAGCCAGCTGTTACAACACTAACAGTGTATTATATACAATAACCTAGAAACTATGTAGCCAGCTGTTACAACACTAACAGTGTATTATATACAATAACCTAGAAACTACACAGCCAGCTGTTACAACACTAACAGTGTATTATATACAATAACCTAGAAACTATGTAGCCAGCTGTTACAACACTAACAGTGTATTATCTACAATAACCTAGAAACTATGTAGCCAGCTGTTACAACACTAACAGTGTATTATCTACAATAACCTAGAAACTACACAGCCAGCTGTTACAACACTAACAGTGTATTATATACAATAACCTAGAAACTATGTAGCCAGCTGTTACAACACTAACAGTGTATTATCTACAATAACCTAGAAACTACACAGCCAGCTGTTACAACACTAACAGTGTATTATATACAATAACCTAGAAACTATGTAGCCAGCTGTTACAACACTAACAGTGTATTATATACAATAACCTAGAAACTATGTAGCCAGCTGTTACAACACTAACAGTGTATTATATACAATAACCTAGAAACTATGTAGCCAGCTGTTACAACACTAACAGTGTATTATCTACAATAACCTAGAAACTACACAGCCAGCTGTTACAACACTAACAGTGTATTATATACAATAACCTAGAAACTATGTAGCCAGCTGTTACAACACTAACAGTGTATTATATACAATAACCTAGAAACTATGTAGCCAGCTGTTACAACACTAACAGTGTATTATATACAATAACCCAGAAACTACACAGCCAGCTGTTACAACACTAACAGTGTATTATATACAATAACCCAGAAACTACACAGCCAGCTGTTACAACACTAACAGTGTATTATATACAATAACCTAGAAACTATGTAGCCAGCTGTTACAACACTAACAGTGTATTATATACAATAACCCAGAAACTACACAGCCAGCTGTTACAACACTAACAGTGTATTATATACAATAACCCAGAAACTATGCAGCCAGCTGTTACAACACTAACAGTGTATTATATACAATAACCCAGAAACTACACAGCCAGCTGTTACAACACTAACAGTGTATTATATACAATAACCCAGAAACTACACAGCCAGCTGTTACAACACTAACAGTGTATTATATACAATAACCTAGAAACTACACAGCCAGCTGTTACAACACTAACAGTGTATTATATACAATAACCTAGAAACTATGTAGCCAGCTGTTACAACACTAACAGTGTATTATATACAATAACCCAGAAACTACACAGCCAGCTGTTACAACACTAACAGTGTATTATATACAATAACCCAGAAACTACACAGCCAGCTGTTACAACACTAACAGTGTATTATATACAATAACCCAGAAACTACACAGCCAGCTGTTACAACACTAACAGTGTATTATCTACAATAACCCAGAAACTGCAGCCAGCTGTTACAACACTAACAGTGTATTATATACAATAACCTAGAAACTACACAGCCAGCTGTTACAACACTAACAGTGTATTATATACAATAACCTAGAAACTACACAGCCAGCTGTTACAACACTAACAGTGTATTATATACAATAACCTAGAAACTACACAGCCAGCTGTTACAACACTAACAGTGTATTATCTACAATAACCCAGAAACTGCAGCCAGCTGTTACAACACTAACAGTGTATTATATACAATAACCCAGAAACTACACAGCCAGCTGTTACAACACTAACAGTGTATTATATACAATAACCCAGAAACTACACAGCCAGCTGTTACAACACTAACAGTGTATTATATACAATAACCCAGAAACTACACAGCCAGCTGTTACAACACTAACAGTGTATTATATATGTTAGTATATGTTAGTGCAAAATGGCAGGCAAAGATGTACTTTGCAACTATTGGAGCTGTTGGCCATTCCCCTAGTGGGATTAACCCTAACCCTAACCCTTCTCCTAGTGGGATTAACCCTAACCCTAACCCTTCTCCTAGTGGGATTAACCCTAACCCTAACCCTTCTCCTAGTGGGATTAACCCTAACCCTTCTCCTAGTGGGATTAACCCTAACCCTTCTCCTAGTGGGATTAACCCTAACCCTTCTCCTAGTGGGATTAACCCTAACCCTAACCCTTCTCCTAGTGGGATTAACCCTAACCCTTCTCCTAGTGGGATTAACCCTAACCCTAGTGGGATTTGCAGTTTCTTCTCTTTTTTTAGGGAATCAAAGTCTTTTATTATTAGAGATAATTTGTTGAAGTAATGTTTTCTCATGTCTTTATATTTTTCACAATGTAGGAGAAAGTGCATCTCTGTTTTCACCTCTCCTGTCTGACAGTGACCACATATACGCCCTTCTTTTGGTAACCATGTATTCCGGTGGTCACTGAGCCTGTACTTGGTCAGGATCTGTCTCTGCTTTGTATCTCTGATAGAGAAGAGTCTCACTCTCACTCTCACTCTCTTTCTCTTTCTCTCTCTCTCTCTCTCTCTCTCTCTCTCTCTCTCTCTCTCTCTCTCTCTCTCTCTCTCTCTCTCTCTCTCTCTCTCTCTATGAGGGCTATAGCTGCATATCTGTCCTGGTTCTTATGCACACATTTGGATCATCTCGCAGCGAGAGGCCCGTCCGCTGTTGCACGCGCTCAGTAGAGCCAATGCGTGTGCCAGATCGCTGTGTGTGTCAAGCGCTTAGCTTTGCTTGCCCAGGGCAGGCTGGAGACACACAGGGGTGGGGTGGGCAGTCTGGTTTAATTCACAGGGCAGGTGGGGGTGGGTGTTTAAGCTGCTGATACTGACCGTTTGATACCCTTGAGATATCTAGCTCACAGCTGGGAGTGTGATTGCTTTGCTGTGTGTGTGTGTGTGTGTGTGTGTGTGTGTGTGTGTGTGTGTGTGTGTGTGTGTGCGCGTGCGCGCGTGTGTATGTGTGGGTGTGTGTGTATGTAAGTGTGTGTGTGTGCGCGCGCGTGTATGTGTGTGTGTGTGTGTGTGCGTGCGCGCGTGTGTGTGTGCGTGCGCGCGTGCGTGCGTGCGTGCGAGTGTGAGCGTGTCAACCTATCAGAAATCTGGTCACGATGCTCTGGGACAGTATTTGTCCTAATGCTCCCTCAGCAAGGCCTCACCCGTAGTGACATCATTTCCTTTCTCCACAGGATCTGTCGGATGACCTGCAGTCGCCCCCTGTTCTTTGTATTAATGGGCCCGGAGAGGACAAGCTGTTTCGCAGCCAGAGCGCCGACATCACTCTGTCGTCCGAGAAGGAGCGCATCAGAAAGATGCTCTCCGAAGGGTAACACGCTCACTTCTTCCTCACGCTCTCTTTTATGCTGAATTTTCTTTCTTTACTTCTCCGACAACCTGTAACCTGTAACCTATTCTGTAAGGTGCATGAAGAGAGGCCTGTTCAGCAGGTGGGGCAGTAGGCCTGTTCAGCAGGTGGGGCAGTAGGCCTGTTCAGCAGGTGGGGCAGTAGGCCTGTTCAGCAGGTGGGGCAGTAGGCCTGTCGCTGGTTCGAACTCGAGGTGGGTCATTAGTCATTAGGGAGTGAGGACCCAGCAGGAGTTGGGCGGGTAAAAGTCGGGTTTTTCGGGGTATACCTATATTAGCTTCTCAAGGTACCCACAGGTTACCAGTGTTTATCAGTGAGAGATGCGTCTCTTCTCCACTGGCTCTCCTGTAGTACTGTGTGTGGCCTGTAGGGTGTAAAATAGTCACTGGCTCTCCTGTAGTACTTTGTGTGGCCTGTAGGGTGTAAAATAATGACTGGCTCAGAGGTAGGTTTGTCGGTGGAACGGAAGTGCTTTTGTTTGGTGGGTTGTAAGTGACACAACAGTATCAAAAGAAACACAATTTGGAAGTAGAACTTTTTTAGAGAAAAAGAAAATGGGGAATTGTTAAAAAAAAAATCATAATAATGAAATCAACACTAAACTAAACAGCTAACACCTGCACTTGGCTTTTTTATGTAAACCCTCAGCCTTCCTCTTCCTCCCCTCCCTGTGGGAGGAGTCTTCCGCAGAGGAGGCGGGGTCCGGTTGTCTCAGGTCTCAGAGGATGGGGGTCTGGTTGTCAGGTCTCAGAGGATGGGGGTCTGGTTGTCAGGTCTCAGAGGATGGGGGTCCGGTTGTCAGGTCTCAGAGGATGGGGGTCCGGTTGTCAGGTCTCAGAGGATGGGGGTCCGGTTGTCAGGTCTCGGAGGATGGGGGTCCAGTTGTCTCAGGTCTCAGAGGATGGGGGTCAGGTTGTCTCAGGTCTCAGAGGAGGCGGGGTCCGGTTGTCAGGTCTCAGAGGATGGGGGTCCAGTTGTCAGGTCTCAGAGGATGGGGGTGGGGCTCTGCAGTCTGTCCTTCGCAGTAAAATATCACATCTGACAGCTCTCTCTTTCGCCCCCTTTTTCTCTGAGCAGTGGTGACGATAATGACCCAGATAGCACTGCAGTCACACGTGGGATTGTGGGTAACATGCTAAATTTGATTATAGCTGCACCACCCCCCCGAGTACCCCATAGCTTTTAATGTGGCATTATGAGCTTGCAGGTCTCATTACCGGCGTGTCTCAGGGTGGCGGGATTAGACGTACTTTTAATTCCCTTTTCCAGATTCACGTCAAACACGCGTCATTCCACACACTGCTGTTTATTCACCCAGTAGATGGTGTATCCATGGTGACCTACATAGCGTGCACATTTCTATATTAGGCTTCTCTAGCAGGTGTGCTGCTCAGGGCTGTTTCACAGGTAAAGCTCAGGTGTGTGGCTCTGGGCTGTTTCACAGGTAAAGCTCAGGTGTGCTGCTCAGGGCTGTTTCACAGGTAAAGCTCAGGTGTGCTGCTCAGGGCTGTTTCACAGGTAAAGCTCAGGTGTGTGTCTCAGGGCTGTTTCTCAGGTAAAGCTCAGGTGTGCTGCTCAGGGCTGTTTCACAGGTAAAGCTCAGGTGTGTGTCTCAGGGCTGTTTCTCAGGTAAAGCTCAGGTGTGCTGCTCAGGGCTGTTTCTCAGGTAAAGCTCAGGTGTGCTGCTCAGGGCTGTTTCTCAGGTAAAGCTCAGGTGTGTGGCTCAGGGCTGTTTCACAGGTAAAGCTCAGGTGTGTGGCTCAGGGCTGTTTCTCAGGTAAAGCTCAGGTGTGCTGCTCAGGGCTGTTTCTCAGGTAAAGCTCAGGTGTGTGGCTCAGGGCTGTTTCACAGGTAAAGCTCAGGTGTGTGGCTCAGGGCTGTTTCTCAGGTAAAGCTCAGGTGTGCTGCTCAGGGCTGTTTCACAGGTAAAGCTCAGGTGTGTGGCTCAGGGCTGTTTCACAGGTAAAGCTCAGGTGTGTGGCTCAGGGCTGTTTCTCAGGTAAAGCTCAGGTGTGCTGCTCAGGGCTGTTTCTCAGGTAAAGCTCAGGTGTGTGGCTCAGGGCTGTTTCACAGGTAAAGCTCAGGTGTGTGGCTCAGGGCTGTTTCTCAGGTAAAGCTCAGGTGTGCTGCTCAGGGCTGTTTCTCAGGTAAAGCTCAGGTGTGCTGCTCAGGGCTGTTTCACAGGTAAAGCTCAGGTGTGTGGCTCAGGGCTGTTTCTCAGGTAAAGCTCAGGTGTGCTGCTCAGGGCTGTTTCACAGGTAAAGCTCAGGTGTGTGGCTCAGGGCTGTTTCACAGGTAAAGCTCAGGTGTGTGGCTCAGGGCTGTTTCTCAGGTAAAGCTCAGGTGTGCTGCTCAGGGCTGTTTCTCAGGTAAAGCTCAGGTGTGCTGATCATGTATTGTGAAAAGTTTGTATGAGATGATGGATTGTGATTGGGTAGAAGATTAGATAATGGTTTGTGATTGGGTGATGTATTGGTTGATTGATTGTGATTGGATGATGTGTAAAATGTAAGATATTGCAGTTGCACCACAGAAGCAACCCTTTTTATTTTTATACTTTCATTTTGTGTCATTTGGGAGTGCTTTTAGTGCCTTATATGAAAAGCACTTTATGATGATGTTGATTATTATTATTAGTACTATAAAGAATACGTGTAATGCGTAATTGACCCTTTGCTAAGCCCCGCCCCCCTTAGTTACAGTTGCATACTCAGACAAGCGTTATGTTTTGAACGTTCCATCCCATAGGGAACCATTCAATCTAAGCTGAAACTCAAACTCCTCTAGCTTTTATACCTACTGATCAACTAAAAAGCAAAATGGCCAAGACTAATCAGGAGACCCTCGGTTAGGCCACCCCGGGCGCTTTCTTTGATCATTACATGAGAACTATGTAGAAACGACCTTGTAGTGTAACAAGCATCTGGCTGTGAAAAGTCTTTCCTTGCTGCATTCTCACCAGAGCGAGCCTTAACGTTCATAACACTATTAAACGTCTGATTCTCCGGTAGATTCTATTTTCTAAACCAACTGATAAAATATCAAGTTTAAGGGAAATACTTCACTGACCGTCACTGTGAAAACTTGCTGTAGTAGCCGTAACTGTTACTATAGTAGCTATATTGTATAGGCTACAGTAGGTTAGGTTGATTAACTTACTTAATTTATATTATTTGGCTAGAAAGTTAGCTAGCTAACGTTAGCCATGACAGTTCCGTCTGCTATCTGGGGCAGGGCAAATCTCTGCTAACATTAACATTTGATGCAGACAGCTCTGCAATATGCCATGGAGGGGTACATACATGTGCGAGTTATTGCCAACAACATTGAAGCGAAGTGTTACCGATCTCAGAGGAAGAGAGAGAGGCTGCACCTCCTGACAGTTTAGATCCGTACCTGCTTAGGGTGTACGTTAACGTTACATCTCGGTTTATAGTAGGCTAGCTAACATTATGTCTTAACAGCTAACGTTACTAAGCAATAATTAGTTAACTAGCTAACTCATGAAACGTT
The DNA here is from genome assembly GCA_022702515.1 of Ilyophis sp. 1 JC-2022. Taxonomy (NCBI): domain Eukaryota; kingdom Metazoa; phylum Chordata; class Actinopteri; order Anguilliformes; family Synaphobranchidae; genus Ilyophis; species Ilyophis sp. 1 JC-2022. Next base: position 149,842,646 of record CM040395.1, read on the forward strand.
ACGTATGCCTATCACAACTTTTGTTAATGAAACGTGACTTAATTAGGCTACCTTGGGCAAACGTGTCTGCTGATATTGTTGACCATAGTATAACGTTAGATATGCAAACGTTTAACATAACATTATATATCTAACGTTAGCTATGTTGTAGCTATTCAGCTGCCTGTGTGGTCGTCCAAATAACCGAATCCACTGTTTACATTTCTCCAATCGACTTTTAGGTTTAGGGAACGTAAAAAAGTAAAAAACGTGATGGAGCTGTAGCGAGAATCACTGCTGCATGTGCCCCAGGCACAGCTTTTAAACACCACGAAGGTTAGCTGACCGTATTCACTGCATTTATGTCAACAAACCATGCAAAGAGTTAGTTGTCTGAGGAAGTAGAGGCTAGCAACAGTTGCTACGCATTAGAGTGCTGCAATTGGTTGTTTTCCCCTGTCAATTATCTCCCCAACATTCGGCTACAAAGGGTCAATTGTTGTTCTATTATATTTATAAATGATACATTATAATAAATAATTGAGTTATTTTGGGCATGCATTCATCTGAAACTGTGCTAGGAGGAGCAAGAAGCGGGAAGCAAATGGAAGCAGGAAACGGGTGCACACAGTGCTGTGCCCTAATGTCACTCTGCCTTCTCGCCCTTGATTGGCTGTTTCCAGGTCGATATGCGAAATGAACCTGGAGGTGGAGCTGTTCACCCTGCAGGATAGCAACTCAAAGCTGGTGGCGGCGCTGCACGAGGCCAACATTAACGTGGAGCAGTGGAAGAAGCAGCTGGCCGCCTATCAGGAGGAGACGGACAGGCTGCGAGACCAGGTGAGAAGCCCCCCTCCAATCGCTAGGGAAACCCTTGCTATGGAATGGGGCGTGGGGTTTGGCGGGCGGGGGGGCAGCGTGGCAGATGTGTTTGCTAGAGACAGAAGAGTGAAGGTTCATTAACCCCAAAACAGGTGGAGCTACCGCTTGTGACATACATCGTCTTGTGATGCACCTGGACACATCATCAGTGATTATTTTCCCGCAAGGGAACTTCAGTTGTAGCCCCAGCAACAACAAAAAAAGACAGACAGTGGGGAAGACCCACAACACACAAACAAAGATATCAAACAAAGACATTCAACAGAATCATTACATCAATCAAGTGAATTAAAGTGCAATACAGTCATGATAAAAAAAAATAGTCCCGCTGTCCCGAGATGTCCAGTGTCACCAAGCAATCCAACACACAAACTCCGCCTCCGCGACTCCTCCATTCACGCAGCGTCGCGGTCTCTGCCCACCGCTGAAAACGGAGCACCGAACTGGGTCAATCCTCCGTCATCTCCTCACTCCTCCCCCGCATTATGTTCTCCTTCCCTGGCTGCCTTTTGAAGATTGCCTGCACTCCCAGATCAGTCCCGAAATCCTCAACTCCGGTGAAGAGCGATGGTAAACTTTGTTTCTGCAGATCCAACGGACATTCCCGATCATATGTTGCGAATGTGTCTCCATGGTGACGACCACAAACGAAATTATATCGACTAGACAATTTGTCGATATTATCAAACGAGCAGCAGGAGTGTCCTGAAAAATCTCCAGCCCGCTTCCCCGTCCCACTACAGACACACAGCGCATGAAAAAAACAAAAACAAAAGCCAGACACAAAAAAACACATTCAAATGAACAAAAACGAACACGAGAGACAGCTGGACTACATGTCGCCATTACAGCGCCACATGACGTTATCTACCTGGGGTCATTGGGTGTTTCGGGTCTTTCAACAATCAGACACCGTTGCCTAGGCGACCCAGCCGGGGTTGATTAAGTCCCGGCTTGTGTCCAGGTAGCACTACCCCACCCATGGCTCTCCTCTCCTGATCCACAGCCACCGTGAAGCAACTTCTGCTGCATCGGTGGCCATTTGGATAGCCCTTCGCCTACTGGCCCCTGTGATGTCCAGCATGTCGTAGGCCCTGCAGAGGGACTGGCCTGCGAACCCTCTGCATCTCGCACCTCGCTTGCCACCCGTTGCTTTGGCATTCTTCTGCTCAGCGTACTTTGCCCTCTTCCTCTCGTTAGCCTCCTCAATGCAGTCCTCCCAACGAACGGTGAGTTCCAAGAGAATGGCCTGCTTGGAGGCTTCTGAGATCAGCACCAAGTCTGGCCTCAGCGTTGTTGCGGCAACAGTTTCTGGAAACTTCAGTTGCTTCCCCAGGTCAACTTTCAGCTCCCAGTCTTGTGCCGTTGCTAGCAGGCCAGAGGAGGTGGTCCTGGCAGCTGATGTTAGCTTCCCCCCAGCCCTGACGAAAGCAATGGTCTTCTTCACTGGGCAGAGGCGCTCGCAGTGGCTGATCCCACTGCAGATTGTGTCCGCTATAGCCTTCAGGACTTGGTCATGGCGCCAGCGGTAGCACCCCTCACCCAGGGTTTTCGAACAGCAGCTAAGGATGTGCTCCAGGGTTCCTCTCTTCAGGCACAGAAGGCAAGCCCTTCCCCCAGCAAAACAAGTTGGATGGGCTTGGTAGAACGTCATAGACCGTCTGGATTAAGAATTTTATTCGATGGGGCTCGGCTTTCCAAAGCTCGGCCCATGAGACTTTGCGCTCCACCGCTTGCTCCCATCTTGTCCAGGCTCCCTGCTGCCACATTCCAACCATCCTGCTGGCTCGCTCCTCCTCGACTGATGCCCGCACCTCCTCCTGGATCAGCGACCTCTTGTCCTTCCGCTGCGCCTTGTCATAGCGAGGTGTTATGCTGCTACCCAGGCCAGCCCTTCCACGAGACACTGTTCCCACCAGCACCCTGTGCCTTAGCCACGACCTCTGCTGTCCTCCACTTCCATCCCCGACCTGACTCAAGCCAGCCTAAGCTCTTTTGTTTTGTGGACAGAAAAGGCCTTTGATTGGTTTATGAAAGTCAGCATGCAGTAGCTCCTCCCACTCTGAGGGGTTCTCGAACCCCAGTCCTCCTGTCCGTAGGGTGCAGATCCAGTTCCCCCACCTGGTCCGTGGGGCTCTCTTTTACAGGAGAGTTCCCTGAAAACTGGGGCTGATTCCCTTATGAGACGTGGGCTTCACCCCCCACCCCCCACCCCACATAAACACAGAGCAGAGGTCTGCTCAGTTATCTCTTTCCCTCCCTCCACCTCTCTCTATCCATCTCATTCTCTCTCTCTCTCCTCCTCCCTCCTCTCTCTCTCTATCCCTCTCATTCTCTCTCTCTCTCCTCCTCCCTCCTCTCTCTCTCTCTATCCCTCTCATTCTCTCTCTATCCCTCTCATTCTCTCTCTCTCTCCTCCTCCCTCCTCTCTCTCTCTCTCTCCTCAATGAAAAAAGCGACCAGGTGGTTGGAAATGGCTCAGATCTCGCGGGGTGGGGTGTTGGGGGATTGAGATGGGGAGGGGGGGGGGCGGGCTGGGGTTTGTAGGACAGCGATATCCCACTTCCTGTGGCCTAGTTAGAAGAAATGAAAAATCACCAGAGAGCCAGCAGCTTCTCGGTTAGGGCTTTTTTTGTGTGTCCTCTACAGTTAAAAATAATCCCGCTCTCTACACACTCAGGAGCTGCACAACACCTTTTAGAGGTCTTCTTTTTCTTCTTCCTCCTTCTTTTTAAAATGTTTTCTTGTTGGAAGGAGACGGTGAAAGAGGAGAGATTGGGAATGGAAGATCAGTGAAAGGGAGATAGAGCGGGTGAGAGAGAAGGAGGAGGGAAATGGGGAAGTTCATCTTTGGTCTCATTTCACATCCTCTGATATGATCTCCTGTGATTGTCAGCTGAGAGTTCAGACTGTCGTGCGTGCGTGCGTGCGTGCGTGCGTGCGTGCGTGCGTGCGTGCAGGAGTGTTCAGTTCCTGTGGGAACTCAACTGCCCTACCGCAGATTTCCTGAGCTCTGATTGGCTGATAGGACAGATGCTTTTGTGGAATTCCCATAAAGTGAGACAGAGAGAGAGGGAGAGAGATGTGGGAATGGGCAAGAGAAGAACGATGGAAAGACAGTCCAGAGGTAGGAGGGAGAGAGAAAAGCGAGGGAGGGAGGATGTCTGGGGTGGAGGGGTATTGCTCGATAGAGGCAGTAACTGAATTAAGTTCAATGAACTTTAGATTCTCAAATTCACAGTAACGGTAAAGGTGCCTTAGTTTCCTGTGTGTGACAGTGTCTTAGCTAGGCTAAGGGTTAAAATAGCTTTCAATTAGCATTTTGTTTCTTTTATATATACATATATAATGTAGTAGTCGTATCACAGCTAAATTGAGAGCCAATCTGTCCTGGCTCAGTAATCTAGTCGCTGGCAGCGAATCAGGGAAGCAGATTGGAGGGGTTAATAGTTATCACTAAAGACGGGGCTCTGCTCTAATGTGGGAGGGGCTATGGGTTCAGAGGTTGGTCTTCCCCCGGTCTCAGTCTTCCCCCGGTCTCAGTCTTGACGCTGGCATGGGATTGGTGAGTGGATTGGTGAGTGGATTGGTGAGTGTAATCTCGATCGGTTCCCTTGCGTCCCTCTGCCTTCTCTCTTTCGGCAGTTGGTTGGGAGTTTTTTTGTAAAATGCAGAAATGAGATGTCATGCGTTAGTGTAAATGGGTCAAAGTCACGCCCAGCGTGCGGGTGTGTGATACTCTCTCTGTGCCCTACGGTCTCGGGTGTGTGATACTCTCTCTGTGCCCTACGGTCTCTTGCAGGTGGCTGACCTGGAGGCTCACGGTGGACACGGGCCCAGTGACCTGCTGAAGGACGAGCTAACTCAATCCCTAGAGGAGCTGGAGGCCCTGCTCAAAGCCAAAGACGAGGTGAGGGCCCAGGCCGGCCGCAGAGCCCCTCCCTAGGGCCCGGAACGTACCACAGAACCCCCCTAGGGCACGGAACATTCCGCTCCTCAGCAGAAAGCGTTTTCTTCGGACACGTGTGCAGCTTTTCATATTTTAATTTCTGCATCATAGCACATCTCAATCTGTGTTCCATGATCCCACACAGGGAGTCTACATGCCGCCCCCTAGTGGTCAGTATGCAAATGAAAAGCTTCACAAAAATTATGCTATTTAGCAAATCAGCTGTTTGGACTCTTTAGCCAATCAGTGACGGAAATCAAGCACTTACTGTAAGTGCTGAAACACACCAAAGCCTTCAGAAAATGTGGCCCTCCAGAACTGCAGTCTGACAGGCCTGAGTCTTATGTTACCTGCACACACACGTACACACACACACACACACACACACCCCTGAGTTAGTCTTATGTTACTTGCACACACGCGTACACACATGGACACGCACGTACACACACGCACACCCCTGAGTTAGTCTTATGTTACCTGCACACACACACATACACACACATACACACACACACACACACACACACACACACACACCCCTAAGTTAGTCTTATGTTACCTGCACACACACGTACACACATACACACACACACACACACACACCCCTAAGTTAGTCTTATGTTACCTGCACACACACGTACACACTCACACACACACACACACACACACACACACACACACCCCCCTGAGTTAATCTTATGTTACCTGCATACACACATACACACTCACATGCACACACACACATACACACACACACACACACCTCTGAGTTAGTCTTATGTTACTTGCACACACGCGTACACACACGGACACGCACGTACACACACGCACACCCCTGAGTTAGTCTTATGTTACCTGCACACACACACATACACACACATACACACACACACACACACACACACACACACACCCCTAAGTTAGTCTTATGTTACCTGCACACACACGTACACACATACACACACACACACACACCCCTAAGTTAGTCTTATGTTACCTGCACACACACGTACACACTCACACACACACACACACACACACACACACACACACACACACACACACACACACACATACTCTCACACACACACACCCCTGAGTTAGTCTTATGTTATCTGCTGGTTAGCTGTGTTGACGTTTCATTTGGCCTTCATTTAACCAGGTTAGTCTCATTGAGACTGAGAGACTGGACTGAAACATTGCAAGGCTTTGCTCTGATAAACGCATAAATTATGTTTGTCCCCATCTCTAAAAAAAACAACCAGCGTACAAATTACAGCTGCGTCCTCATAGGACGTTTTGTGCGTGGCGCAGAGGAACGCTAAAAAGGACGACTCATGAATGGCTCCTCTTCGTGGAGGCCAGTTACTGTAGGTGAGCACGCTGGGAATGATTATCCCCCAAAAGTGCGTTTGATACTCACCGCCCCCCCTGTCCATTAGCACATGAATAAGGATGATGAGTCGGTGGGTTTTAAATAAGGACTGCCGGGCCGGGGTGCTGGTGACTCAGAGCTGCTGCTTCTCATTCTCTTCTCTGCCATCAAAAAGATACGTTTGGTTTCGGACACTGAGGATTTTTCTTTTTTCTTAGCGAATATAACTGCCACAGAGCGCTCTCCTGGGCACGTGACCTTAAAACTGCCACTGAAAAAAAGACTGCTTAGAGAAAGCAGGAAGGAACGGAGAAAAAAACGGGGAAAAAACGGGAGAAAAACATACAAGTCAAGCCATTAGAGAGAATACGGTAAACAAAAGGTCACATTCACATGTACATTTAAATTTCAAAAAGGACTGTGTTTTGCCATCGCTCAATCAATAGCGATTCAATAGCGAAACGTTTTGTTCATGTTCTAACCTGTCATTAAACTCAGCTTAACATGTCTCTCTAAGCTCTCTTTCTGTAGCCGTTTCTTGAGTGGGCGCTTTATTAAATAGTTTATTGAATAGTTCCTTTATTTGATTTGTAATCAGTGATAAGAGTGTGATTGGTTCCCTTAAGTGGAGGACCCTGGAAGACTGAATTTATTCAACCATTCCAAAACCATTCGTTTTTAAATTTGATTTCAGATGTTACGGTGGGAAATAGGCCTAATTGTTTTTCGGTGTGACCACTGTGAACATTGGGAATAGGCCTATGAGGTGAATTAGTGCTCTGTATGTTAGACATCAGGAACATCGGGATTTTGCGTAGCCTAAACTAGCCTACAACATCTAATGTTGATGATTACATGTTAATTAGTGTCTCCATGCGAACCGCAATACAGGCTATGTTTACACTGTACGCAACTAGGCTACTTGCACTTGTAACTTAAAATATATTTTGGAGCTGTAAATGGGCTGACCATGTGGAAGATCTGTGATAGGCTTTGGGAATATTTGTGGGCTCGGCGTCAGTCAAAGTTATGATAGGGCGACTTCATCAATAGTCGACGGCGATTTTGATGACGATGAAGCAGATTCGCTATCCCAGATTCGCTCCTCCACTCCCCTCCTCCCCTCCCTTCCTCCTCATACTTCCGGGTAGTAGAGGAGTGGTAGTGGGGGAGTGGAGGTGGGGAGTGAAGAATATTGGGACGCACCCCTGGTATTTAGATCAGCAGGGTAATTATGTCACTTCCTGTTTGAAGCGGCCGACGAGGGTAGTCGTTTAAAACCTGCACCAGAACTACCCCCTGTTACATGTACATGTACCGTGTGTGTGTGTGTGTGTGTGTGTGTGTGTGTGTGTGTGCACATGCGTCTGTGTGTGTCCACAGGAAATCCACATTCTGCAGAGTAAGAAGTCAGACTACCATGAGCTGGAGAGGGATAGAGAAGAGGCCATTCACAGACTGCAGGTGAGCTGATCTTACTGCTCCCAGCACCACAGAAACAACATAACCCAGTCTCACCGGGACACATAACCCAGTCTCACCGGGACACATAACCCAGTCTCACCGGGACACATAACCCAGTCTCACCAGGACACATAACCCAGTCTCACCAGGACACATAACCCAGTCTCACCAGGACACATAACCCAGTCTCGATTGGACACATAACCCAGTCTCACCAGGACACATAACCCAGTCTCGATTGGACACATAAGGCTGAGACAGGTTAGGGTGTGATGATGTGCTGGTCGGGTATAGATTAGTGGTGCTTTTTCACCTGCATTCATTTCCTGCATTCTGGGGCATTAAAAAACACACAAAAAAAGCTTTCAGACAATTACAGTTAAGAAACGGAAATCATGACATTTAGGCCAGTCATAAGTCATCTTTACTTTTATTTTCTCTGAACAGATGATAAAAAAAGTAAAAAACATAAATGTGGTTAATTTATGAAAATGAACTCTAAAAGAAAATAAATATTAAAAGTGAAAGATAAATCTCTCACTTCAAGGTTTATGAAATGAGAGATTTATAAACTTTTAAATAACTAGTTGAATAAATATTATGAAATATGAGAAGTCAAGACTGTGCTTAATGGGTACCTGGTGTAACCGTACGCAAAAATCACGGTTCATTAAGTTTCTTTTGACTTCACGGTTCGGAGCGTTTTCGGTACAGCAGAAAAGCAGAAAAAAAATTCATGTGAAATATAAAATATCTTTTTATTCATTAAAATGTAACAGAGGCTAACTGGCCATAATTTTTTTCTGAACCAAATTAGACACATTAACGCTAAGTCATCAGGGAGTGTTTGGTGGTCATCGTGAAAGTTGTAAATTTTAGTTCCGCACAAAAATAAATAAATAAATAAATAAATAAAGCATTAACCCCTTCGTGGCCATGGCGCCGGCGGCAAGATTTTTCTCAACTGAGACATTCGTTGCTTCTGCAGCCAAACTGAATGGAAACCACAAACTCTTAATAACAAGCACCCCCCCACCCAGTCTCGCCTGCAACTATACCTACCCATGCGTGAAATAGTGGACAATAGCGTTTGTGTGAGTTCATAAATATATTTATCCATCATACAAAATTTGTATTCCATCATAGCAACAAGATAAACCCAACAATAGCCTGATTGTATGCCAAAAACACAGTGAAAAGCCCTGCTCGCTCAAATGCGAAATAAACCTGGAATTATTGTCGTCATATCACGTCATTCTACGATCAATATCTGTTCCTTTCAAAATTCAGTGGTCGTTTATTGTCTTGGACAATCTGTTTGAGAAATGCACACCAGTTTGTTGTTACACTATGAAACGTCTGCGTGCAGAACCCCCATACGCCCTACCTGCAGCTCTGAAGTATTTTCTGTCATTCTGGTTTTTATTCACAACTGTTTTATCTGATAAAGGACAGTATATCCTTTTCAACTGTGTTTGCAATTTTTTCTGGGATGCTTTGAACAATAAATTACAGCCCAGCGTAACAGAATCTTTTATCTAGTCAATGTACTATGACGCAAACAGCTACAGAAAACGCATTCACTGATGGGAGTTTTTCGTCCTCCAACAGTTGATTTGTAGTTAAATATATCATTATTTTATGCAGGGCTGAAAAGGTTTGAGGAGGATTTCCCCCCTTATGAACAACATTTGGGGGGATTTCAAAGGTTTTGGGATGGGGGGATGGGGGGGGGGGGGGGGGGGGTAAAAAAACAGCCCAACATATTCCCTTTATAGGATAATTTGACCACATTTATTTTAAAATGAAAAATGACTCTTCCTTTACTACTTCCCCACTTCCACTTTATTCTCCTTCTCTCCATCCACCTCTTTATTTTCCTCTTCTCTCCATCCACCTCTTGACTGTATTTGCCAACGCGTTCTTTGCAACGAAATGCTATTTTCAGAAGATCTATCAACTGTTCATTTTCATGGGATTGTGCCGTTGATAACGCTTCTGACATGGAACGGTTCGAGCTTCCTGCTTCACGCTTTTGTTTCAAAGCCGCTTTATAACCATGTACAAAAATGGTTATGACTACCAGTATTTCACTGTCTGATTTGCGTTGATATTTTGAAGCATCAACTTCAACTCGCAAACTTCAGAGTGGCATACATGGCACATGAAACAACACATTTCTTCGCCATTGAAAACTAGCCACGTATCTAGACTTAGCCATTTCAATTGAAACTTTTCTTTCTTTCTCATTAGTTTAATTGAAATTCGCACGCATGCTTGCCTGTGCTAGCTCCCTGTGCTAGCTCCCTGTGCTGGCTGCCTGTGCTAGCTCCCTGTGCTAGCTCCCTGTGCTGGCTCCCTGTGCTAGCTCCCTGTGCTGGCTCCCTGTGCTAGCTCCCTGTGCTGGCTCCCTGTGCTGGCTCCCTGTGCTAGCTCCCTGTGCTGGCTCCCTGTGCTAGCTCCCTGTGCTGGCTCCCTGTGCTGGCTCCCTGTGCTTGCTCCATGTCCTCGTCAACCACATATTTAGAAGCTGGAGCTTTCCTTACAATCCAGCGATCCATCTCGTTGGTGATTCAGTTTACTTATTATTTATTGTATAGGCTATTAGATCAGTATATTGCTGCACAAGCATTCAGCTTGCCTTCGCTCTTCTGGAGTAAAGGAGCCTACACTGGCCGGCAGGTGATTGGCGTCAGTGTTTGTTTAAATACCGCTTCATCGTTCTCGTATTTCACTAAAGCAGCCGGGACACGCACAACTACATCACCTGGAAATGGCTAGGTTATAGGTGGGCCTGGCGTGAGCGTTGGGTATAGGTTAGGGTATAGGTGGGCCTGGCGTGAGCGTTGGGTATAGGTTAGGGTATAGGCGGGCCTGGCGTGAGCGTTGGGTATAGGTTAGGGTATAGGCGGGCCTGGCGTGAGCGTTGGGTATAGGTTAGGGTATAGGCGGGCCTGGCGTGAGCGTTGGGTATAGGTTAGGGTATAGGCGGGCCTGGCGTGAGCGTTGGGTATAGGTTAGGGTATAGGCGGGCCTGGCGTGAGCGTTGGGTATAGGCGGGCCTGGCGTGAGCGTTGGGTATAGGTGGGCCTGGCGTGAGCGTTGGGTATAGGTTAGGGTATAGGTTAGGGTATAGGTGGGGCTGACGTGCAGATTTCTCCTCAGGAGCTGGAGATGCGGAACATGGACCTTGAGCGGAGGATGCAGAACACTGAACAGACCCTGGCGTCCTCGCTGGAGGAGCGGGACAGGGCGGACAACGAGGTGCAGCGCGTCATCGACATCCTGGACGTCAAGATCTTCGACCTCAATGACCTGCGCCAGAGCCTGGCCAAGCTGATCGACAAGTAGAGCGGGTTAGGAAGCCCCGCCACGCCCTGCCCCGCCCAGTCTGGTCAGGAAAGGAGGGAGATGTGCCAGACTATGGGCTCCTGTCACAAGCACAACGTTTCTGCAAACGGAGAGACTCGCTGGCTGCTTTGGGGGTCCTCTGCAGACGCTCACAGTTCAGCTAAAACTAGTTTTAATGCTTTTTCAGTGTGGTGAGTGTAGGAAGCAGCTTTATTACCTAAACAGGAGTTTAAACTTTCTTTTGTTTTTACTATTTCCGCTATTTTTATTTTATGAAGCTTTTTTCTGGTGACATTTGAAGCCGTCTGATAGTGTACTTATTCAGTATTGTTAAAAAAGCATAAGAACAAATGTTAATCTTGATGATTATTATTATCATTTTTAAAAGAAATGAGTTTTGAAAACTCAGGAACTGTCCGGTGGTGCAGCGAGCATGTGATTTTCTTGGCTGACGAAATAATAATCTCTGAAATAGGCGTGGCCTATTCTATACCTCCAATCACAAGCTGTAGAACAAGAGGGCTCTCAGTCAGCCAATGAAAACATAGGACAGCAGTGAGCAAAATCAAGATGAAAAAATCAGGAGGAAACATCTATACAATTTAAACAAGGCAAGGAAGTGTAAACACTGCTCCGTTCAGCAGTGTCCTGTTTCACTCACAAACACTAAATAGGTGCTTTTGCTTCTATACATAGTTTGGGAATATTTGGTATCTTGCTATAAAAACAAAGATCAGTTTACTTTCTATCTTTGTGTTATCTCTGCGTTTTAGATGACGCACTATTTTTGATACATTATTAACTGTGGGTGTGAAAATGAAAGCACTGAACTTGTCGTGTGAGCGTTAAATGTCCCAGACCAAGCGAGGCCCTCCCTGGTGTGAGCCTGGACTCTTCTGTAGGCTTCTTCACTGGTGGTGATCACTTATCTGCGTAGTTGGAAAATATTTTATTTGTTCGGTTTAGTCTGTGGAGTGACACTATGCGGGGAGAAAAGTATCATTTCCACAAAAATTCAGATTTCTGAATTGATTTCTAAAAATTTTTATCACATTAAAAAAATGTAAGTGCAAAATGTACCTAAGCCTGCTTTAAACAACCAACAGCAACAAAAACAAACTGAGGTGCATGTTCGTGATGCTTAGTCATGTGACGGTGTTCTGTGAGCGCAAAGAAGAACCACGTGGGGATGGAGTAAAACGATACAATTGGGTAAAAAGCCTTTTCATGTGGAATCACAACCTAATATTTCATTAACTTCCGATTGTCACTTAAGCCATTTAAATGCTTATTTAATAAGAGTGCACTCTCACATTTAGTCTTGTGACGTTTTACTTTAAAATGGCAAGTATGAAGTGTCAAGTGTCGATTGGTCAATGATAATGTTGATATTTCAACCTTAGACTTCAATAAAATGCTGTTTTAGAAACATTATTTAAGTGGTGTTTAGATATTCTAAAATGTTGGTGTTGAGGTACAGTGCAGAGGAAAACGTTCAGATCTCAGGATGTACCAAAGAACCATTTGAAAGGAACTATTTTAACTGTAAACGGCACATAAATGCGAAAAGCTTAAACCGTTTAAAGCAAGTTTTCTTCTCTTTGTAAAACTGTAATGTTAAATTAAGAGATAGAATCATTTTAGGTAACCGTATACATTTATGGAATTGATTTAAGATACTTAAATGTTCTCGCAGTAAATTAATGTATAGTCACTAATAAGACAATTTCTTGTTGATATCGTAGATGGTAAATCTCTACCCCTAGATCCATCTAGAGTAATTGACTGATAATATATAAGATAAGGGCAACCTGCTTTTAATTTCCTCTGTAATATGGACGCTTTTGGCTTGACGGTGATAAATCTGTGCTAGATTGCATTTTCTATGTCCTCTGCCAGGTAGCTGTGTAAAGATGAAGACTTTAGCTTAAGCTTTGTGTAGTTTGTAATGGCGACAAAAAGACTTGTCCATGTATTTGCCTGAAAACTAAATGAATATATGTTTATACGTGTTAGAAATGAACTTTTTAAATAATATTGTTTAAACTACGTATTTTTGAAAAAAAACCTCAGTAAAATTTCTGTGAAGCAAAATGGCAGGTCTTTGGAATGTGTGTGGATGGCTTTTTGTAAAGTGAGAGACAGAGAAGGAAGAATATTGACGAATGAAAGGTCAGCTTTGCTCTCTGTTCTGAGGTACTGAAATGGCATGCTTGCCCAGCACTGGGGTTTTCAAATGAAGAAAATTAAAAGATAACACTTGCTGATTGCTGTTTATTTCCCCTTGGCACTCAGATTTATGTACATGCACTGTGTAAGAACATGAGCGTATGTTTTAACAGGGCGACTGGGTGACTCATGTTAAGGCCCTGTTCCAGTGTGTGTGGCTTTGAATGGGGACCGTTGCGAGCGATGCAGAATTATTGGGCGTTCCCAGACTGGGGGGGGGGAAAGGGTGACATTGTAAAAGCCAAACAACAAACAACTTTGGTTTTATCTTAAGATGAGAACATTTCATTTTGGAAATTAAAGGAAAGGATTCTTTCAGAACCTTTTTTTGATTTTTTTTTAACAGGTATGTTGAACACTGTCCTCCGAACTTACATGCCAGAGCGTACCCAAATGTCCTTATAATCACTCACAGCTTGGAGGGAAACAAAAATGGTCCAATGAAAACTGGCCTGAACAGGATCTCTCGATTCTGATTGGCTGGTGCTGTGATCCTCCGGGGTTCCGACAACCTGCCCTGCCTGCCACTGAAGTTGCCAGTGGTGTATTCAGTGAGCTTAATGTTCTACAATATTTTAAGGGAATTATGGGAGTTGAAGTTCCCTGCTGCTGAAAAAGCTGTGCCCTGTGAATGCAACATGGAGGTTTTCTTGCTATATTCTGCAGTAATTTGCTCAGTGCTCATCAAGGTGGACTAAACACAGGTGACGGCACCTTCCCCTAATTTATTTTCCTTTTCTCCCAATATGACGTCTGAAGAATACTTTCAATCCAAGCAGCTGGAGAAGGTTGCAATGCAACGAGGAGTCTGAAAGATATTTCACCGAAATATCAAAATGCATAAGGCTATAGCGTTATGTCCACATCGTGAAAAACAGTGTGGCTCTTGCACAAACCGTTTCCCGAGCTCCTAAACAACCTTGTTCTCGCCATATTGCTTCAGCAATATTTTAAACATGCTGTATCAAGTTTAAAGTTGAGGAGCTCTAGAATGTAGTACAGTTGTCACATAAATAAATCTGTGACAAACTATGACAATGTACTGAGTATAGATGCATTTGTTGTGGGAAGGTGAATAAGGTATTAACTAGCCTAATGAATTTAACCTACACGATGAGCATCTTATTTTTTGCAAAAGCTCCTTCCTGACTTTGTTGGAGGCAACGGTGTTGCTTTTTGCCCATATGATTTTCATGTTCTTATCCGTCCATTATATCTGTCCGTATCAGTCTTTCTTCCCCACAGGAGAGAAATAAGTTTCTCTAGTACAGCCCATACTGCACCGCCCCTTTTATGGGAACGTGCACGTATGTTGATTAACCACGTTCATAGTACCGGTTAAGCCCGATTGCATTTAGGCTTCCTGTAGCCAGCTAATGCAAAGAAACTGGCTATGTTTAAGCTTCCTTCGTAGGTATATCCCCCCCCCCCCCCCGGAGTGTCAAACTCCAGTCCTGGGGGGCCGCAGTATCTACGGGTATTTGTGGTTTCCTTTCAATCAGCACCCAGTTAAAGCATTGAGAACAAGGTGTGTGGACTTCTTAGCCAATCAGTGACTTTAATTAATCACTTGTGCCAAAACACCAAAAACCAGTAGACCAGGGTCGCCTACCTCTGGACTAATCCCTATGAACAGCCGTGAGTGATCTTAAAGAGGATCGTTTTATTATGAATGAAAAACAATCCCAACATTATCAATTCAATAAAACAAAATACAAGGAAATATATTTTTGTCATCCAAATCAAGAACTAACCTATGTGCCAACCTTCTCCCTAGATCCTAAACATGACCCTAATCTTGCCTGCTGTCCAATCACCATGCAGCCCGCCTGCAACCCTCCAATCACCATGCAGCCCGCACCCAATGAGCAATGAAGACAAAGTAACATATCTCATTTTGACTTTTTATTTTTTACAAAGTTTTGTAAGTCGACCCACAAAGAGCACAAAGGCCCCCCCACTTTACTTCAGCTTCTTCTTGGGGCGCAGGTTGTTGGTGTGCCCGCACTTCTTCTTGCGGCAGTTGACGGCACGGGGGTGCAGACGTGCGTAGCACCTGGAGGGGGTGCAACGGAGAGAAGCACAAGTTCAGCACACACATCCTGACCTCCTTACACACACACACACACCACACACCACACACACACGCATCCCGACCTTACAGACACACACGCACATCCCGACCACCTTACACACACATCCCGATCTTACAGACACACATCTCGACCTCCTTAGACGCGCACATCCCGACCTCCTTACACACACATCCCGATCTCCTTACAGACACACACACACATCCCGACCTCCTTATAGACGCGCACATCCCGACCTTATAGACACACATCTCGACCTCCTTACACACACACTAGGGATGTTAACAATTAATCGACTCGATTAATTGCTAATAAGAATTTAATCGATAAGATTTCAAATTAAACAATTAACTGAACAATCTGCGGTCTTGTTTCAACGGGAGTTTTTGTGTGAAATGTAATCATGGTTTAAGGTCTCCACGCGAGGGCGCCAAATTCAGCCTAGTGTATGCCGTGAAGTTGAGCCTACACAATAAGAAGTATAACTACTTTGTTAATGTAGCCTACCACCTGAAAAGCGTACATCCAACCGTGCTGTCAGGGCAAAGTGGATCGCAACCTACCATCACCTCAGTGTTGGCAAAGAGGGTATGTGACGATAGACGAGCGGAGGGTATTACTCAGAGGTTGATGGTTGAAAAGGACATGATGCTAATAAGCACCGTTGATGGTGAGGGATTTCGAGAGCTAATAAACGGGCTGCGCACACGACTCGCTCCCGACCACGTAGCTGAAATGTTCTTGAATAAAAATACGTAGGTCTATCTAGTATGCATATGAGGAGCCTATTCAAAACATAATAGCCTATGATTTAAGTTGACTATTCTAGGCTAGGTCTACTAGTTTAACTGTCGCCTTTCAATTTCAAGAGATTATGTTAATGCTGCTAGCGGCTAGCGGAGCAACGGTTTCGCTTGCAACAGATGAGACGGAGCGCAATTTCTTTTCTGTTAAAGTAGCCTATACACGCCTTCATATTCTATTTTTGTTACGCTACAATAATGCCTGTTTCTCAAATGATACAATAAATCTTTGATTGAGGAATAACATGCATTTTGTATTCTGTATATCATAAGCTATATTTAGCTTTTATGTTATCAATTAATCGACTATTGTTTGTTAAGGTTAACAACTATCGATTAAGGAAATTCCTTTAAATTTGCATCCCTAACACACACACACACATCCCAACCTCCTTACAGACGCGCACATCCCGGCCTCCTTACACACACACGCACATCCCAGCCTCCTTACAGACGCGCACATCCCGACCTCCTTACACACACACACACACACCCCCCGACCTTACAGACACACACCCCAACCTCCTTACACACACATCCCGATCTCCTTACAGACACACACATCCCAATCTCCTTACAGACACGCGCACACACCCCGACATCTTTACAGACGCGCACACACACATCCTGACCTCCTTACAGACACACATCCCTACAACTCCCCATCCAACATAAAATCCAGATCTTCAGTGTACCCCACTATGAACCAGCTCTCTGCTCCATCAGCTGTTCCGTTTAACAGTGAATCTTTACAAATGTGTTCCAAAATAACAAGTAAAGGTGTCAAAGCACAATAAATACTACGCTACAGCTGAAGTTACAGGAGACAGATTCAGCTTCACGGAATGAAGGCCTTTGCACACCAAGCCCGTTTTTTTCGTTAAAAATTGTCGCACGTTTAAAAATAAACTCACGTGTCAATCACGTTTACACACCGACTCCGAAACTTTAGTCCCTCGTTAAAGTTTCCGGAACAGGTTTGACTTTCTGCGTTTTTTGGATCCGTCACAGCCTTGAAACACTGATACTATCACAGCTCTGGCAGAAAAGTGCGATAAACAGACTGATCACAGGACACCTCTGGTCTGTATGTTGCAGCGTTTTCAGGTTGTGCCCTGAATATCTGGGGATCCAGTCAAAAGGCTGATCACCTAGCGCGTTTCCGGTGACACAATTTGTATTGCCTATTAAACTCTTGAAGTGTGTGTGTGTGTGTGTCTCTACCTTAGACATAGACTACTGCCAGCCGCTGTTCAGGATAAATTGGATCGCAGAAATTGGTGGTCTTTTTTTAATGTGTGGTTCCAGTATTGCCAGCAGCGTATCAAACTGGACCACTGACATCCTGAAATAGACCTGGAAACGATCGGGACCACAACATCACCCTCACTGCTTGACCACTCCATTTTGTCTTGTATTGTCCAAACTTCAGAGGCCATCTAAAATGCCTCCGGAAAAAACATCACCACTGTTACTTGGGTTGTATTGGGTGTTGATAAGACAGCCAATCAGCAGCAAGGCCTCGCAGCTTCCATGTGACTGACAAAAACACATCACATGATCTCACGGAAGCTGCGAGGCTATCCTTGCGGTATATCGGTCAGCCCTAACCACACGGGACAGCGGGTGATGTGCATCCTGATCCACGCCTTTCTCCAGCAGGAAGGAGCGAGAGACTGATTCTGGTTTCTCCCATACTCACTTGCGGCAGATCATCTTGTCGCAGTTGTACTTCTGGGCCAGCTGCCTCAGGGACGGCTCGATGATCCCACCACGCAGACGCAAGACCAGGTGGAGGGTGGACTCTAAATCCCAATACATAGTGGTTAGAACGGGTCTAAATATCACGGGCGGAATGGGTTTAAATCTCAGTCCCAATACACATCAGAACAGGCGTCCCCAATTTAGGGACCTTATTGAGTTGAATCAGGTGTTTTACTGCAGGGCCTGAACAAAAGCCTGCCCCCTTCAAATAAAACTGGGGTTGTAACTTTAGTTCCACAAGTTCCCAGTACATTCTAAAAATATATACATTTTAGAAGGAATAGACATATACACCTAACACACATATGCATGTAAATACATATTTATAGGTACTTCACTACACACACACATTCTATCAGTCAAACAAGCAACAGCCACTTAGTCAAGTCCAGTGCATTACATGTAAATAAACCACTTTCTGCAATCTGGAAAAATTTAGAAATAAAAAAACATTTCAGTAAATATACAATTTATTGAAGTCGTGAGCAAAATAGTGTGGCAATCGTTATCAAATCCACGCTGCTGAAAACACAGCTCGTCTGTTCTGTTTATGCGACCCATAATTCAGATTTTATTTAAACGTTAAAAACTAAACTGATTTGAGTAAGAAAATAAACTTAAGACATCTAGTGAGTGCGTGCAAAAAATGTTTAAAAGCAGATATGATCAGTCTATCATAGACCGGTCTACATCCATGCATTACATTCGACAGCTCAGGTTACAACGCAACAATATTCATTGATCTAAATGGCGACACAAATTAAAAGTTCTACCGTTTCCCAATATCGCTGCCCATGGATACGCTACTGATCTCGATTTAAACTCCCCCACATATCGGCGATCTCTCACCTTTCTGGATGTTGTAGTCGGACAGAGTGCGGCCATCTTCCAGCTGTTTCCCAGCGAAAATCAGACGCTGTTGATCGGGAGGAATTCCTACAACAAACCGCACCGTTACGACACGGTGAAACACGACACAACAGAGGTTTTAACTAATCTGTGTTGGCTAACTAAACCTAAGGTTAAACTTACCTTCTTTATCCTGGATCTTGGCTTTCACATTTTCGATTGTGTCACTGGGTTCCACCTCGAGGGTGATGGTTTTCCCCGTCAATGTTTTCACGAAGATCTGCATCTTTGCGGACTGCTCCGAGAAAAAAATATGAAATACAAGTTAAGTTTTACTTTGACGATGCACGACGCGATATTGCACAGATCCATCATTCGCACAACATGCAAGTGTGCCGTGAGTCGGTTATCCGAATTATCGCGTCGAGTCACGATACTGTAACGTTATGTAACTTAGACGTCAACTATAATTACACTTTGCCGACTATCAAAACCATAAGCACATCATTATCCGATGGGCCAATTCCCTACAAATACATTCTCCAATCCATAGAATTTTTATTCTATTTCATGTAGGCAACCAAACCCAGTTGTGTGCGGAATCTGTGTAACCTTAATACACTTAACGATTAGCTAAGCTAGTCACTTTAGTTAACGTTACGGTTAGCTTAGCAGTGTTTAGACTAAATGAGATGATTACCTTTAGCTAGACAAATTAATAAAACCTCCAGTCTCATACTGAACTAACGTTAGCCTATTCTGTGAACGCATTAGCAACAGGGCGAAAACATGTTTCAGATTAAAATGATCTCGTTCATGATCTCATGATCTCTAGTTCAGTATAGTGACAATAATTACGGAGCACGTTTAAGAAATGGTCATGCATGCTTAAGAAATGGTCATGCATGCTAAGCTAACGTGGCTATCAAGTGCACACATGGCAGCGGGGCACACCGCGCGGGCCTACTGGCTTAGTTACACGCACTCATTCCACCATAAAACGGGAGTAATTTCACCATCTGTGACGCTTACGTTCGAGCTACTCGGTTAATTAGGAACATAAGTGTGTCAAGAAAAATCGTATCGGGCCATTATATCAGTAAGACAGTTACATTTAACATTTTTAAAGTTAAAAACTGTAGACACAAAGCGTACACCCACCCAGTCGACAGCCAAGCCAACACGAAAAGAGGCTGCAATAAGCGGAACTGTGCGTTTTACGTCACTTCCTCTTCGAGAATGGACATTACGCTTCATAATAAAAGTGTATTACTGCCATCTACTGGAAGTAATATTTATTATTGACCAGTAAAAATAAATGAGTTTGAACTCAGGGAACTAAAGTTGTTAGATTCCTAAGTGGGTCTCTGGCATTGTACCCTTGAACATGGTACTTTACTTTAGTAAATATCCATCAGTATAAACGGATTGTATTTTTAAAAAGGGCTGTGTTAGTCACTCTGCACAAGTGTCAGCTAAATGCTATAATGCCAACAATGACTATTGCTTACTTTCCAGTACATATCGAAGCATGTTATTGATATATTGTACCTTAGCATAACTTAAAGTGCCTTCCACAATTATTGGCACCCCTGGTAAAGATGAGTAAAAAGGGTTATAAAAAATACACCGTTTGGTGAATTAGCTTAATCTCACACTGACAAAATGAGCCCTTTAGTTGAAGTACATTTATTCTGAGAGAAAAAAATCCCTTATTAAGAAATAATCATTTTTAACAAAACCATGTGTGCCACAATTATTGGCACCCCTGCATTTAATACTTTGTACAACCTCCCTTTGACAATAAAACAGCACTGAGTCTTCTCCCGTAACATCTAATAAGGTTGGAGAATACAGAGCAAGGAATCTGAGACCATTTACAGAATCTCTCCAGATCATCCAGAGTTCTCGGTCCTCTCTTGTCAACTCTCCTCTTCAGCTCAGCCCACAGGTTTTCAATGGGGTTTAGGTCAGGGGACTGAGATGACCATGGCAGAAGCTTGATTTTGTGTTCAGTTAGTCATTTTTGTGTTGATTTGGACGTATGTTTTGGATCATTGTCCTGCTGGAAGATCCAACGACGACCCAGTTTTAATTTCCTGGCAGAGGCAGCCAGATTCAGATTTAAAAGATCCTGGTATTTCATGGAGTTCATGATGCCATGTACCCTAACAAGGTTCCCAGGGCCTTTGGAGGAAAAACAGCCCCACAACATCATGGAACCTCCACCATACTTAACAGTGGGGATCAAGTTATTTTCGATATAGCCATCCTTCTTTTTACACCAAACCCACCTTGAGTGTTGGTTGCCGAAAAGCTCAATTTTTGTTTCATCTGACCATAGAATACGGTTCCAGTCAAAGTTACAGTAGCGTTTAGCAAACTCAAGGAGTTTACGTTTGTGGTGAAATGACAGGAAAGGCTTTTTTCTGGCATGCCTTCCAAATAATTTGTTGGCATGGCGGTGACGTCTAATGGTAGTTTTGGAGGCTTGATGACCCCAAGATGCTACTTTTCTCTGTAATTTTCCAACAGTGATTCTTGGGGATATTTTTGCCTCTCTTACCATCCTCCTCACTGTGCGTGGGGGCAAAATAAACTTGGGTCCTCTTCCAGGCAAGTTTGTAACAGTTCCAGTTGCTTTGAACTTTTAAAATATTGCCCTAACGGTAGATATGGGCATTTTCAGGTGAGTAGATATTTTTGTTATCGCCATTCCCTGACTTCTGAAGCTCAACACACTTTTCCCTCATTTGGTTTGTGTGTTCTGTGTACACCTGTATGTGTCAAAGCTAGTATACACCTCTTTGTGTCAGAGCTAGTTGGGGGCATTTAGCTATTAAAGAAAGGAAACCCCCAGGAGCACTGACATGACTGTGACTAAATATTCTAGAACTTTAGTGAGGGAAGAGGTTTGGGTCTTGTAGCAGTTATTTAATTTTGGCAAAACATGTCAGTAATCAAAACTTTTACAATCATCTGTAAGAAATGGGCTCTGAACAATGGTAAAAAAAAGAAAAAGATTTTTTTTTTTTTTTTTAGTGGTGCAGCACAATTTTTACAATGTCATTAATTAATTTTTTGAAGTGACCGAAGACACCGCACGCAACAAACCATATTTAAAAAATATATTTTTTCTTATTATTCTTATTAATATTCTGACACAGCATTTCATAAAACCGAACAGCTACAGGGGATTACTGCAGTGAAGGAAGGGTTATCATTGATGGAGGTTACTTGTGATCACAACCAAATTTGTTACGTCCGACGTGCAATTGATTGCAATTCTTGATTTGGACACTAGATGGCATTAGTATGAATTGGTGCAGCGGGAACTCTGTCATGTAAGTACACATCAGCTCCGTGTGTGTGTATCGGAATCTGTTGAGGGAAAAATGCACTCCCGTCATTCTGGTGAATACCAGGCATGACAGACCCTTTACGTACAGGTGTGCGTGTGTAGCTGACAGACCTTGTACATACAGGTGTGGGTGCGTAGCCTCAGGTGTGGAATGTCACACCTCCCCCACTCCGCCGGGACTTTCTGTCTCACATGCGCAGCGCTAGAATGCGCCGCGTGCAGGAGCTCCGTATGTGGGCCACGGTGGTAACGTGAGGCCTGCTGGGGTGAATAATGCCATGCGTCTGTCTTACTGATCACGCGTCTCCCTGCAGCTCACAGTCACAGAAACATGTGAGCTTCTTCCCTTTCATTTATGTTTTATTTTAAACTGCAGAGCCAGGGGAGTCAGCGGTCTGAAGAACGACGTGAGCAGGAGGGAAATGGCCGAACGCCGCCACGTTTGCGTCCTTGTGTTTTATAAGGAGCAGCAACCTTACACCCTGCAATAGGAGCTCACAAACCATCATGCTTTAACACAGCATTTACACGACCACCTGAACCACCATCTTCAGAGCTGAGGCCCACAGCCTCAATAAAATAATTTAGTGTTTCACACTTTTATCCAACACGGTTATCCACTACAGGCTGTAATGCAGTGGCTGTTTACATGACGGCGGCAGTGTGGTATAATGGTTAAGGAACTGGGTTTGTAACCGAAAGGTTGCCGGTTCGATTCCCGGGTCGGTCACTGCCGTTGTACCCTTGAGCAAGGTACTTCACCTGCATTGCTTCAGTATATATCCAGCTGTATCAATGGATACTATGTATAAATGCAAAATAAATGCTGTGTAAGTCGCTCTGGATAAGAGCGTCTGCTAAATGCCTATAATGTAATGTAATGTAATGTTTAACACATCAGTATATGGAAGCCTGACATCATTATATCATTAATCCATAATAGACCTGTTGCTATCTAGTACAATATATTTGAATAAATAGCAAATAGCTAAATATTTAATTCAAATATGTCAGTCATTAAAAATACAAATATGAGAATATTCTTAAAATAGAACCCCCCCCCTCTGGGACTCCCACGTGGGGAAGCACCTGCTGCTTCGCTGAAAACCTTTTCTCTGTAAATGTGACCTGCCTCAATGCCACTACAGTCTTCAGCCTATCAGGGGCCTATCTATCCTTCCAGTGCTCAGTGTATATACATATATTTAAAAAAATAAAATATATATATATATATATATGTGTCTATGTCTGCCCTTCTTTCAAGTTGTTTAAGTTCTTCTTCATTGGTAGATTAATTGGTGGTTCAACGGTAAAGCAATTATGCATACTGCCACCTAGTGTCCAGGAGTGTAGAACAAATAAAGGTCAGATTTTAATCCCTAACCCAGTTAGATACGGACAGAAAAAAAACGAACTCATGGACTCAATGCCCCACAAATGTCAAAGGAATTCCTGTAAAACAAGGTAAAACTTTTACAACAATACTCCACTTACCTCTGTTCTTCTCCGTATGTTCCAAAAATATATAAACTACGCTTGACAACTGTAGAAAAGAAAAGAAAGAAATCACCTTGGTTTAATGGTGTCCAAGTATTACTAATTTTACAATGTTCCCAACTGGAAATATTGCACAGACCAAAATCAACCAGAAAGGTTTGAAAAACAAAAAAAGAGATTTTAAGTTGCTCAAAAACCTATTTGAAACCCTAGTGCTTCTTCTTGGTCAGTGCAGTATTTCCACAGGAAAAGGGACATGGATCTTATTGGGATAAACCTCCATAAGTAGGGCACATGTGCTCTGGCACTGATGTAAGGAGACCTCACAGTGTAGTGTGACAGTCTATGAAGGGTTATAACTTAGGGTGCAACGCCTCCTTGCTCAAGACAATCAAGAGTTACACATTACTGATCAGTGCTTTACACACATTACTGATCACAGTGCTTTATACACATTACTGATCACAGTGCTTTACACACATTACTGATCACAGTGCTTTATACACATTACTGATCACAGTGCTTTACACACATTACTGATCACAGTGCTTTATACACATTACTGATCACAGTGCTTTATACACATTAATGATCACAGTGCTTTATACACATTACTGATCACAGTGCTTTATACACATTACTGATCACAGTGCTTTACACACATTAATGATCACAGTGCTTTATACACATTACTGATCACAGTGCTTTACACACATTACTGATCACAGTGCTTTACACACATTACTGATCACAGTGCTTTACACACATTACTGATCACAGTGCTTTATACACATTACTGATCGCAGTGCTTTACACACATTACTGATCACAGTGCTTTACACACATTACTGATCACAGTGCTTTATATACATTACTGATCACAGTGCTTTACACACATTACTGATCACAGTGCTTTATACACATTACTGATCACAGTGCTTTACACACATTACTGATCACAGTGCTTTATACACATTACTGATCACAGTGCTTTATACACATTACTGATCACAGTGCTTTATACACATTACTGATCACAGTGCTTTACACACATTACTGATCACAGTGCTTTATACACATTACTGATCACAGTGCTTTACACACATTAATGATCACAGTGCTTTACACACATTACTGATCACAGTGCTTTATACACATTACTGATCACAGTGCTTTATACACATTAATGATCACAGTGCTTTATACACATTACTGATCACAGTGCTTTACACACATTACTGATCACAGTGCTTTATATACATTACTGATCACAGTGCTTTACACACATTACTGATCACAGTGCTTTACACACATTACTGATCACAGTGCTTTACACACATTACTGATCACAGTGCTTTATACACATTACTGATCACAGTGCTTTATACACATTACTGATCACAGTGCTTTATACACATTAATGATCACAGTGCTTTATACACATTACTGATCACAGTGCTTTACACACATTACTGATCACAGTGCTTTATACACATTACTGATCACAGTGATTTATACACATTAATGATCACAGTGCTTTACACACATTACTGATCACAGTGCTTTATACACATTAATGATCACAGTGCTTTATACACATTACTGATCACAGTGCTTTACACACATTACTGATCACAGTGCTTTATACACATTACTGATCACAGTGATTTATACACATTAATGATCACAGTGCTTTACACACATTACTGATCACAGTGCTTTATACACATTACTGATCAGTGCTTTATACACATTACTGATCAGTGCTTTACACACATTACTGATCACAGTGCTTTACACACATTAATGATCGCAGTGCTTTACACACATTACTGATCACAGTGCTTTATACACATTACTGATCACAGTGCTTTATACACATTACTGACCACAGTGCTTTATACACATTAATGATCACAGTGCTTTATACACATTCATGATCACAGTGCTTTATACACATTACTGATCACAGTGCTTTATACACATTACTGATCACAGTGCTTTACACACATTACTGATCACAGTGCTTTATACACATTACTGATCACAGTGCTTTATACACATTAATGATCACAGTGCTTTATACACATTACTGATCACAGTGCTTTATACACATTACTGATCACAGTGCTTTACACACATTACTGATCACAGTGCTTTATACACATTAATGATCACAGTGCTTTATACACATTACTGATCACAGTGCTTTATACACATTACTGATCACAGTGCTTTACACACATTAATGATCACAGTGCTTTATACACATTACTGATCACAGTGCTTTACACACATTACTGATCACAGTGATTTACACACATTACGGATCACAGTGCTTTATACACATTAATGATCACAGTGCTTTACACACATTACTGATCAGAGTGCTTTATATTTTCCAGAAGGAGCATGCTTATTGTTATCTGTGACTGATCTTTGTACACTGCTTTTTACAGACCAATGATCAGAGCCCAGCATTTCAAGGGTCAACGCTACAGCCTTGAAGAGCCTATAAAAGTGTTCATGATCCCTTTGTATGCAAAAATAATCAGATCAGAATTACACAGACAATTCTGTTGCTATATAATAATAAACTACATAAAGTGATTTTCATACAACGATAAGACAATAGGTGGTGAATTTTTAAAAAGGTTATTGCAACACTACAGTTAAAATAAAATCTTAAAATCGTACAGTATAAGAAGAGCATGTGATATAATTACAGACTTAAAGCCATTGCAGGTGAAATTATGTTTAAAACGGACTTTAAAGTTGCAGTCCTAATGTTCATTGGAAATTACACTCATAACCTGCACATAGACAGCTTTGTCACCTTTTTTTTGTTTTGTCGTACACAGAAAACGAACTTTATGCAGACAAATCAGAACCCACACTCACTTCTAGTGTAATAAATCCAATCAATGTAGTCATTAAAAATTGCTGCTTCATGCTACAATTAATTTCAGAAAAGGCTGCCACTGAAAGGAAACTACAACGCAGTACAAATGACTGTATGTAGGTAGGGAATACCCTCTGTCCTAATATTATCGGTGAAGATATTAAGGAGGAACTGCTGCTGGCGTACTCTATTTTGATTGGTGAAGAGCCTAGTCATCCCACGTGCGCATGGAAAGGGGCCGCGCGCTCCCGGATCTTTATAAATACTGAGAAACTGTCAAGAGATGAAACTCGAGAAGAGTCGCTGAACGGACAAGCAAGACTTGAAGCTTCGGGAGCCTTCTGCATTCATTTCTTTAATGGTAGGGTTTAAGCTCTTTTTGTAGCATAAGTGTAGTAGCCTAATAAACTAGTTCTGGCTATACATGTTTTTTTGCTAGATGTTACATTATAGCACATCTATGGGTAATAACGGCCGAACTTATTACCTTGGAACAAAAGTTAACTTGTACGAAAAGCCCCACGTCGCAAAAGCATTTTTGCCATGATTGGGCACGTGAAAAACATTTCTGTAATTAGTACTTATTAGTAATAAGTGTTGTTGCTAAGTAACCCATATTGTGTACTTATAGAATATACGCTTAAAAAACGATGGCAACGTTGCTGTGACACATGCGAACCTAATTCATATCTGAACCGCAAACATGCAAAACGACGTGCCGGTAAAACGATGTGCATGCAGAAATTAGTGGTGAAACTGTTGTTAATATTTAAATGTATTTATTGTAGATTCGACTTAACCCGGTGAGCCAAAGCCGGAATCTAGACGTCTATATGCGTGGAAACCTATAGGTTGCGAGACGTTTTGACAGGTTTTGACATAAAAGTTAATCTCAGGTTTAGCCTATAGCCTATCCTAATTTAGCCGGTTAGAAAGCTTTTTGATGTGAACGTCCCATACGTCAGTAGCCTACTAATACTCTTTTTTTGTTTGCTATTTTTTGGACTAGCCACTATGTTCCTGCAATGTCCAGTTGTCCACAGCTGCCGGGGAATAACCATTTTGCATGCATTTTTTAAATTCAATGCTGTAAAATACGTTATTTCATAAATACATTTTGATTGACATTTACGCGTATCTGCTTTTAAAATAGACTAAGTAAATGTAAGGCTTATTTATTATTCATTTCGTTCCTTGCATATAGCCCTAACTGCGCTGAATTTAATTGCATTCCGTCTTTTTCTTAAAGAAATGACTTTGAAAACTATAAAAAGTTTTCAACTGGAGCTGGAGGGCGCGGATGACGCTGTGTACAGCGGTGGGGAGGTGCTGTCCGGCCGCGTGGTGTTGGAGCTGAACCGAGAGATCAAGGTGCGCGCGCTGAAGGTTCAGGGCGGAGGGGTGGCGACTGCGCACTGGCTGGAGAATCGCAGCGTCGGCATGAACACCGCCTACAACGACTACACTTCCAAAGAAACATATTTCAGGAAGAGACAGCATCTCATCCGAGGTCAGTGTCACCCCCACCCACTCACAAATCCATAAAAGGCCTGTCCTTCAAATTAGGTTTTCAGGGATGTTCACGTTTCCCCCACATTCTTGAGCACTAGATACTTAGTCACACTGCCCCAATTGTTGCAAATAAGTGATATATGTAGACTACAGTATATGACAGGTTGCGTTTCATGGTTCATAGCTATTAAAAAAACTATTCTAACTACTCAAACTATGAAATATATTTAGAATAGCCCCTAACTATTAGGTTCTCTTAACAAAACCAGAATATTACTTTTAGTTTCTGGTTTATTCTTGCTAACAGGCCTGCTTGACCCTGAGTGGTGCCGTTTCATTGATAGGCCATTTATCTTGTGTTTAGATGATTTGCGACTATGCAGTATTGCACTACATGCAGTCACACAGCAGTGCACACTGAAATATAAATACACAAAGGGGTCAAAGTAAACTGTGCTGTGGCTGTGCAGGCTATTTATACACTGGGACTGTTTAAAACATAAATAGTTTGCATGCAAAACATGGGGGTATGTCCTGGTTTCTTCACATTGAGTGTTCATTAAACGGGTTGCAAGGGGGGAAACTAAAGTGTTACCCAGCCCCAGAGCTTCACCGGGTTTGTGCAGGGGACAATGCACGTTTTCCCAACATCACGCCCGAATTCCCAATCTGCCTGCAAACGGGCGGCGGTATTTGCAAGAGTGCGAGAGGTAGCCGTATGTAGGTCACCCGGGATCCAGGTGGGGGGGCAAATACAGCGAAAGAGGGATTAGGGGTTAATATTTAACGGGACGATCAATGTCGGCCACACAGGGCGCTACTATACAGCCCGAGGGAATGTTTAGAGTCTATCCAGAGTTTACGAATGCAGGTGTAGTTGAAAGCGCTTATTGCAAGTGCTTGTCATAGAGTATACACAACAGTCAGAAGACACGCACTCTCTATCTCTCCCTACTTACCTCCCTCTCACTCTCTCCTTTTTTCTCTCTCTCTCCTTCTCCTCCCTTATTACATGTGATATTTCACATCCTTGCAGTACCATTACTGGCAGGCAGGGGGAGATGTGGCAGTCTCAGGTTCTGCTCGAGTTCACAGTAAGGGCTTTATGTGGTGGGTTTGATATATACACACGTGTGTGCGCCCGTGCAGAATGTGGCTGGACTTTGTTTCTTTCAAATGAAAAAAAAAAAACACAAGCAGATCTCAGAAAAGGGTGTAAAACTGTGCCGGGGGGGGCGGGGGGGTTGGTTTAAAGATTTTTCAGCACCGTGCCATTTCAGGTGCCCAGGTAAATATTATCTCTGGGTCACAGTTTGTATTTATGAACAGATCATTCTGACATTTGTCCAGCCTGAACTCTCTAACCTCATAATAAGAGCCAGAAGATAGCAGTTTATTTTTCATTATTATTACATTACATTCGTTTAGCTGGTGCTCTTATCTACAGTAAATGACAGTATATGACATACAGAAGTGGATTCACCTGATCTATATGCGTCACAGCGCCAGAAATAACTAAATTCCCACACCCGCGAGTACAGACACAACATTACTACAGCACAAGCTCAACTAACTATGCTAAACAAGAGCACAATGCATCCATAACAAGCCCCAACAAGACAAACATATTAAAGAAACAAAGCTATAAAATATTATATAAAAGAAGTGGGTAGGGAGAGGGGGGGGGGGCATGGGGATACAGTGAAGGTATGTAAATACTGTACAAAACAAGGCTGGTGTCACTGAATAAATGCAGAAAATAATAATAATTTTGCTTCAACATCTACCAAAGTCAAAGGTAATGTTAACCCCCCCCCACACACACACACATACAAACAGTCATACACACACACACACACACATACATACAAACAGTCATACACACACACACAGAAACAGTCATACACACACACACAGAAACAGTCATGCACACTCACACACAGAAACAGTCATCTACACACACTCACACAGAAACAGTCATGCACACACACTCACAAACAGTCATGTACACACACTCACACAGAAACAGTCATGTACACACACACACATTAGGCTTGGGCAGATCCCACGGTTCCAAAATGACAATCGGAACCCCGACTCCACTTTTGTGAAGAGCCGGGTACCCACCATCACCAGTTCCAGCTTGCGGAGAGCTGACTCCAAACACAAAACCCGATTCTGAGTGACTTCTCACGCACACATAGGCCGCTTGCATAGTACACAGCACGCACACATAGGCCGCTTGCATAGTACACAGCACGCACACATAGGCCGCTTGCATAGTACACAGCACGCACACATAGGCCGCTTGCATAGTACACAGCACGCGCACATAGGCCGCTTGCATAGTACACAGCACGCACACATAGGCCGCTTGCATAGTACACAGCACGCGCACATAGGCCGCTTGCATAGTACACAGCACGCGCACATAGGCCGCTTGCATAGTACACAGCACGCGCACATAGGCCGCTTGCATAGTACACAGCACGCACACATAGGCCGCTTGCATAGTACACAGCACGCACACATAGGCCGCTTGCATAGTACACAGCACGCACACATAGGCCGCTTGCATAGTACACAGCACGCGCACGTTTGGGCATTTTAAACATAAATAGGTCTACATCGGAGCGGGAGCTGGATCCTACGAGAGAGCCGGTTGGAGGGAGCTCCAACACTTGGCTCTCACAGAGAACTCGTTATCTAGTGCTCAGAAGTCGGATCCGACTTTTTGATAGTACCCGGTTTTCAGCAAGAACCACAACGCTGTGTTATCATGGGCCTTTGCCCACCAAAGGTATGCATGGTGCCTGGCCGAGTTTATGTTGGCGCTTGTCCAATAAAAACACAACCAAGCACTGACAAGCATACCAGTACACATTTAGACACGTAGTCGACGATTCCACTTGTATTAGGTTTAGGTGATGCATTTGATTTTCTGTTGGGAATGTTAGTTTAATAATTATTTTCAAGCGAAAATTATTCAGAAGGATGCTTTAAATACGTGTTACAAATCCAATTACACTGCAAACTGAGCCTGCCTGCAAAAAAACATAAAATATATATTTTTTTTACCAATCAAAATCAATGAAAATACTTTGAATCTTGGGGAGCTGGTTCTAACTCGGAATTGTGGTTTTTAATTGGAACCGGAACCGGCTCAGAGAATTCTGGATCCACCTAAGCCACACACACACTCGCACACCAGACGGATGCATGTTGACTGTAAGCAGTCTTTGGGGAAAGCAGTGTTGGGAATAGATTCCATCACACTGACCCATTTCTCTTGTTTAAACTCAGAGCCCACAAGCTACAGCAGAGGGGAACAATCAGACAATGCCTCATACTGGGGCTAATTGTAGTTTTAAGATAAATTCACGACCCTTTAGGATGTCCTGTGGCACCAAACACAGACGCGCACACAGATATGACATCACAAACCTTTTTCTCTGCAGGGCCAATCACAGCATTTAAAAAAATGTGTTTACCCAACTGCCACTTTTGTATCCCTGACATTAAAAAGAAGTCGTGTACTTACATGTAAGATATAGTTCAAAGTTCAAAGTGTATTGTAAAAGAACATGAGGTGTGTGGAGCCCGTTTGAAGTGAAAGCCCAGAGCCGTTAAACCCTAAGAGCCATACGCCGTTGTACATGCGCTGTCAGAGGGCGGCTTAAACCTGGGCCTGGTAGGCCACCCTGAAGCCCTTTCCTCCTCCTCAGCCGAGGTCAGGAGCACATTAGCTCATGCCTGTCAGACGTGTAAAGTACGGCATGAATGATTAACGCTGAACAAACGTTTTTCAGTGTGCTTTCGCCACGCCATCCGCAGGACCTGCACCAGGTGAGGGAGGAGGAAGGACATGGGAGTGGAAACTTATGCAGATTGTGTGGATGCCGGGAGACCGGCCATTGGTGGATGTAACCTACAATGGGAGGGACAGAGCAAACGTCTGCATCACCATTGCAGATGGGACAGTGGCGCCCTCTGCTGCCACTGTACATGAATGACCACGGGGGCTTTGTCGACTCTCGACTAGCAGCCGGCAGGCGCCTGAAATAACGGGGGCGACTCACGTGTCGAATCTAGTCTGAGCCTCTGATATAAGTGATGAAAAGGTGCCCCTGTGATGAAGGCCAGGGCCACACGAGATGCAGAATGTTTCGCTGTGGTTTGCCTTGAACTCTGCATCAATATGGCACTGTGTCAGTTTATTTATAGCTAAAACGATTGCAACATTTTTCTTATCTTGAATGTGGCACTGGTGTCATGGTGGACAGCACTGACCAGTGGGGCAAAGAGGAGCACTTCTACCTCAGCTTGACTCTGGTGTGCAATAAACCTGCTATATTTGGTTGGGCGATGCTGCGCAAAGCATTCTGGGGCATGACCTTGCACAAAGTACATGGACGCATTTTTCCACGCCTGACATCATGTACACGCAGCTCTACAGCACATGCCTGACATCATGTACACGCAGCTCTACAGCACATGCCTGACATCATGTACACGCAGCTCTACAGCACACGCCTGACATCATGTACACGCAGCTCTACAGCACACGCCTGACATCATGTACACGCAGCTCTACAGCACACGCCTGACATCATGTACACGCAGCTCTACAGCACACGCCTGACATCATGTACACGCAGCTCTACAGCACACGCCTGACATCATGTACACGCAGCTCTACAGCACACGCCTGACATCATGTACACGCAGCTCTACAGCACACGCCTGACATCATGTACACGCAGCTCTACAGCACATGCCTGACATCATGTACACGCAGCTCTACAGCACATGCCTGACATCATGTACACGCAGCTCTACAGCACATGCCTGACATCATGTACACGCAGCTCTACAGCACATGCCTGACATCATGTACACGCAGCTCTACAGCACATGCCTGACATCATGTACACGCAGCTCTACAGCACATGCCGGACATGTGTGAAATGAACGACTGTGCGCTGTCAAATATTACTCTCCTTAGACACAATGTAACACAATTAGGTGCGCTGGCTCATGCACAAGAGATTGATCGAATACTTGAGATGAATGCGAAGTAGGTCATCTGAGACTCTGTCTGAGCACTTTGTCTAAACGCATGACGTAAAGTGCATTTAGGGCATGTCCAAGTCCACTTTTGCTAGTTTGACGGCGTGTTTTTTGAGCGCTAAGCACGGCGCAACATGCAAATGGTCTGAACCTAGTCTCTTTATTAATTATGGGTGTGTCTTGGGCTTGACATGCAATAAACCAATCAAAATGTCATATCCCATTCCCTTTAAAAGCCTGCTTTTACACCTTGGCGGATTGCTTATATGATGGCGAAACAGACATGCTCGTGCATGTTTAGTGCGATCAAGGAATAGGCTACATGGATCAATGGTATGATCAATATTATTTGGACTAACCATTATGAGTTCCTGGTAATTCCCAACAGTGCTGTTATTTTACAAAATATATGCGGTTAAATTGAGTTAAAAGCACCTGCAACAGCTTAGAATAAGCTATAGGCTAAGGCTTGCGTCTCACCTTAAAAACACCAAATTAGCCTGCTTGTTTAAAGAATTTTGTTTGATTATGCAATGAAGCATTGTCAAACATCAATTACATGAGGATGTCATTACTTGCATTCTAATATTGATTTATAACATAAATACCATTATTTTGCCTTAATGATGACACTAAATACAATAAAGCTGTCAGGTTGGCAACCCATAGGTTCACGCATATTTTCCCTTGTTTTATAACGTCCTGCTTATGGAAATGTGACCAACCTGTTTTACTGGTAGCTTAATGCTTTAAAACAATCCACTTTCCCAAGAAGACCGTGAAAAGTGTGATATACAGCAGGGGAAACAGACCTGCTCCTGCATGAAGTTAAAGCGCACATGCAGAGAATGGCATTACAATTCATTGCGAATTGTGTAACATGCTGCAAATTTGTTTTCGTTTCTAATTAGACGCATAGTTCTCTTTAAAATCGTTTTGATCAGTTATGGAATAACAGGTGAAATCAGCGGGGTTTTAATAAGCTGAGAGTATGGCAACCGTGTCATTGTAATTTTACAAATATGAAGGACGAAGAATAAGGTTCAAATTCAGTTAACATGCCAAATATGATATGCACCACATGATTTGTAAGAGGTAGCCTAGACTAAACGCGTTTCTTTTTAAGTCGAGCACACTGGACGAAACATGATACCTTATGTGCGCAACACAGGATTTTATTTTCTTTGTATAATTTATTTGTAAACTATACACGCCTTCGTTTGTTATGAATAATAATTAATCAATTATAATACCTGATTCTTACCGACTGATAATACCGTGTCATTTCAATTTATATGCCAAGTGCAATTACGAACTTTAAATTATCTTTTTGTTTATTTTTAAATCTGCTTGAGTCTTGTGTAACAGTCATTTTTAAAAATAAGACATTTATGACAGGCTGTTGTGCCGCAGTGCGGTTATAAAACTCCGTTGTGAAACGGAGTTAAATTAGAAAAGCCTGTGGTTTGTGTATTTTTTTGGGAGATCGCAATCGATTATCTTACTGGAAAAGCCCAAATTTTCCACACCCAGGCAAGTATTATTAAAGCGGTCACGCTAACAACACTGCCGAGAGTCTTATGTAATCATTTTGGAGCACCGCCCCTCTGACATTGGTAGGCTACTTAAGACGTTTGCACTAGCAACTTCGCTAAACAAGTCTTGGGAACTGGCACGTCACGCCCCTTAAAATAAACCGACAACCTGATTTCAAATCGGAACGCTATAAGAAAATTTTGGGCGGAAAGATGATTTTCGACAAGCTTAAGACGTTTTACGTCGTATTCGACTCCCCTGAATTTGACACCTCGCCTGTGTTTAACAACGGAGACGTGGTGTCCGGCAGAGCGGTGCTGGAGCTTACGGGGGAGAGCAAAGTGGAATCGCTCAAGCTGCACGCGGAAGGCTTCGCCAAAGTGCGATGGACCGAGTCTGGGACGGCCGGTTCCAGCAGCGCATACACACAGACTTACAGCGACGAAGTGGAACACTTTAACCTGAAAGAGACGCTTCTGCAAGCAGGTCGGTCCATTCAGACGCCGCTGGGAACTCCGCGTGCTTTCGCGTATCGCGCCAGAATTCTCCTGGGCCGTTCCCCTCGCGCCGTTATTGACCAATGAAGGAGACACAACATATCCAAAACGAAACTTTGTTGATTTGATCTGGCTCTGCAGTCGTTCTGAAAGCAAATAGTTTGTTACTTTGTGTCATTTCTGTGTAAACTATTACATGAAGTGAGGAAATACATCCGTAGCTACTGATGTTGAGCCACTGTATAGGCTAGAGTTCATATTCCCAATTGACAAATTAATATAAAATAAATTCCTGGTTCGTATGATAAATCATAAACCCTAATATGACGTGTGCATTAATCATACAAACTGTTTACTGACAATGTTGCCAAACTTAAAGTAGTTCTTTACCATGTGCTCCAATACAAAATTTTAACTAAACGTGCATATAAATGAGTGAACTCGTTTAATTTGTGTGTTAGAATGATGTGTAGTAGGCTACAGTGATGACAAATGAGAATGGTGGTGACTGAATCAGTGCCGTGAGAATTGTTTAGATGAATGGGTGTGTGTGTGTGTGTGTGTGTAAGACTGTGCCTCTGAAACGCAAGTGTCTATGCTGCACACTTGGGCCCCGTTTCCCAAAACCATTTTAGAGTTAAAGCACAACTGAAGTTTGGTAGGACTTTGGGTTGTGTAGTTACCTGGCCATGATATGAGTCCAAATGGCAGCGAAATATGTCCGTTAGAGTGTTTTATGTGTTTGTGCTTTATTCATTTTTTAAATAATAAAAACATTACTTCCACAATGAGATAAAAGATTAAACGAGAAACAGAAGAAAAAAACAAGACAAAAAACAAACAAAATGGCGTAAGATGATCTTTAAGATTCTTTTGGGAAACGGGACCCTGTTCAGCCAGATTTAACACCGTCAATTAACGTGTGTTCTCCATTTCCACCTCCAGATAATGGTGATGTAACAGCTTTACAAGCTGGCAGACACGAGTTTCCCTTCAGTTTCCAGCTTCCAGAAGAGTACGTCCTTCACAACACACTACTTTCTTCCTCCCTTTAACTTAAATATGTATTCATTGTTTTTCTTCTATGTGAAGCATTTAACTGGTTAAATGTGAGAGTTGACAACTGTGATGAGCTGCAGCCATCTGGCATGTTTTTGCATACATTCTCCCTCCCTCCCTCCGGCCTTCTCATTTACTGTGATGTGATTGGACAGGACCCTGGTGACGTCGTTTGAAGGGAAGCATGGCAGTGTGAGGTACTGGGTTAAGGTGAAGCTGTACCGGCCCTGGTCCACGGTCAGGAGGATTAAGAAGGAGTTCACCGTCATCCAGCCCATTGACATCAACACCCCGGCCTTACTGGTACGGTCCAGTCAGCCCGGTTCACTCAAATCTGGCCCAGTCCACCAAATTGGGGAGCCGTGCTGATGTTTGGGCCTAGTTCTGTGTAACAGGGGCAGTGTTGTTCAGGGCTTAAGGAACAGGTACATTTCCCAGATGGGGCAGCGACCACCACAGATTCTCTATATAGCAACCATGTCTGCTCAACTGCTGCGTTCTGTCCAACCTCTCTACTTATTCCAGGAGGTCCTGGGACTCTTTTCCCAAAAGGATCTTAGATAAAAATCATCTGAGGCCATTTTGTTTTTGTTTTAGTTTCATCGTTTGTTTTTTTATCATTTATTTTTTGTCTTTCTGCCTCTATTTTTATTATGTTTAATGTAATATTAGTACATTTAAAAAATTTTAATCATAAAATTAATAAAGCACAAACACTCTAAGATGATCTTAACTCTAAGATGCTTTTGGGAAACGGCCCTGGTTGATGACGGGGGTTTCCAGCCTTAAATTATGTTTTTTTTTAGACATACACGAGGGCTTGTGTTCAAGGCCAAAACATCATTCGTCACTGGGACTGGCTCTGATCCTGCCCCTTTGTGAATATTCAGTGAATTACATATTTCCACCAGATGCATGAAATGGGAGTTGAGCGTGGAGCGTGACAGAGACAGAGCTGATGATACGATTAGTCTCGAGAATGTGTACCGCTACGCTTCCCCTGAGCATGCCAGGTTATTCAGACACGCGTCTGTAAATGTTCAACCATATTAGGGGATAATTAGTAAAATATGTGTTGCATAAGCGCACTAGGCTGGTGCAGTGGATAGACCTTCTCTCTTTGTAGCTGAGAGAAGACTAATGTAAACGGTGCCTTTGTGTGTTAGCTCACTCCTGCCTCCATCACAGGCTCCTCAGGCCGGCACTAAAGACAAGATGGCCCGGGCGTGGTACCGCAATTTCGGACAGGTGTCAGTCACCGCTAAGATCGAACGAAAGGGCTACACCCCAGGCAAGTGGCTAACCAGTCCTCCCTCCATGCCACCAAACGTCATTTCCTCCTTAAAGAGGTTAAGCTCAGTTAAATTCCCTACGAGTGTCCCCATTGATAGACAAACATAAACTCTCTAGAAGGAGACTAAGTGGCTCAGCTCCCTCAAAAGACTCTCCGTCGCCCCCTGCTGCTCACACCGTGCAGTGCTGTAACGGAACCCGTCTGCCTTTCCTTCTCCCTCGTCCTGTAGGTGAGGTGATCCCCGTTTTTGCTGAATTTGACAACTCCACCTCCCGCGCTATGGTGCCCAGGGCCTGCATCACGCAGATCCAGACGTTTATAGCGCGCGGCACCACCAAGCAGAAGCGCTCCGTGGTGGCGGAGCTGTGCGGCGACGTAATGGCGCCACGTTCCCGCGAGTCCTGGCACGGACACGCCCTCAAGATCCCGCCTGTCGGGCCCTCCATCCTCCAGTGCCGCATCATCAAAGTGGAGTACGTCCTCCTGGTGAGTGCCCTGCCACAGCCACACCCAGCTCTGCCCCAGCCACACCCAGCTCCACCCCAGCCACACCCAGCTTTGCCCAGCTCCACCCAGCTCCGCCCTGACCACACCTTACAACATAAAGAGAGAGACAGAGGGGGTTCATTCCAATCGCATTCCAATCAATTTTATCTGTCCTCGTCTTCTTGGTCCTTGTCTGACCCGGAAATCGATCAAGGTTCACCATCTTTAAGGGCATTCTAAACCGTTAAATTCTCCTTGAAGGAGCTAGGAGGACCGAGAAGGCTCCCGCCGGATGCTTCAGTGAGCAAACACGAGTGTAGCCTTTGCAGACGCCTTTTCTCGGAACGCGTGACTTGTATAAATGATCCACCTCTACACACCTCCCACCTTGCAGATACACCCCTGCACAAATGCAATTTTACCATTCCTTTACATTTATCATAATGCACATTAATCCATAATGACACTCGTTCTTTATAACTAACAAAAGCCACGTTTATTCGGGAAAAAAGAGGCGAAGAAACATTATCGTTAAGCACGTGAGGTGTGGTGGTGGTTGATTCTAACGCTTGATTGAGCAAGGACGTTCCATTTGTCTCGTTTCCTCCGTCCTAGTATCTGATCCATGCATCCTTTCCTTGTGTCCTCCATTGGGGGGAGCTAAGGACCGAGGAAAGGATGCAAGGAGTGAACATAAGCGATTGGAATGAACCCAGAGCGAGAGAGAGAGAGAGAGAGCCACTACTGGTCACGGTCCATTGGGTAAATCAGCAGAAAAGTTGCGCGGAGAAAGGCCTTGTATTTGATCTCTGTTAGCTTCAAGGGTCACTGTTGCTGGAATTAGAAATGAGTGCTCCCATAGACTCCTCCCAGGAGGAAGCGACTCTGCACTGAACGCTAGCCTCCCATTGGCTGCGGCTTACAGGCAAATAACCTACAGGGGCATCATAGCAACAATACAGAAATACTATTGATGAAAATGGTAGACTAAGATTAGCACTTACTGTAACTCCCCCCCCCCCCACCCCTAAATGGATGCAGAGTATGAGAAGGTACGTTTTGATCTCTCCATGACTGACGAACTTGTGCACTTACCTTTACATAGTTTATCCTCAAATCACACCTGCCCCCCGCAGGTGTCTGTGGACATGCCCGGGACATCCAAACTGTCCCTGGAGCTCCCGCTGGTCATGGGGACCATCCCACTGCACCCCTTCGGCAGCCGAACCTCCAGCATCAGCTCCCAGTACAGCCTCAACCCGGACTGGCTGCGCATGGCGGCCCCCGACCGACCCGAACGTGAGTACCAGCCCTCCCCCTTCACCACCCCGCCACCCCACCAGGCCACACGCAACGCACCGCGTCCGCCCGCCCGCCCTTCAGGCCAATTCAGTCACCCAAAATAGTATGCGGACGGACGCAGTTCGCGCAGTCGTTTTGTGTGTCCATGAACACCCGTCGTCCTCCCTCTTTTGGAAGGGAAACAACTCGATCATGACATTTTTGGCATTTAGCAGACACTGTTATCTAGAGCGACTTACACAACGTTTAGCATTTTTTTACATAGTATTCATTTTTACAGCTGGATATTTACTGAAGTAATTCAGGTTAAGTTGCTCAATGGTACAACGGCAGTGTCCTACCTGGGAATCGACCTTTGGTTTACAAGCCCAGTTCCCTAACCTACACTGCCGCCAATCTTTTCAAATACCAACAATGGCGGCTGACTAATTCAGGATTATCGACTGATTACAACATGACCAGCGTTTGCTTTAATCTTCCCACTGCAGCTCCCCCAGACTACAGCTCCACCATCTCTGAAGAGGATGAGACTGAGCAGAGTGTGGCGCCCCCTCAGGGCGAGGAGGACTTCAGCGGGGCACTGCAGCGCCCCCTTCTGGCCTTTGTCCTGGAGTTCCGCTACCGACCTCCTCCGGTGTACTGTGAGGTGAGCGCACAAACACACACACACAAAACAACCCCGATTTGTGACAAGTGTTTTGATTTGAGTGCGTCAAACCTGTTTCTAGCAGCAGATGTTCAGAAACCCGTTTGACGTGTATTGCATTGTGCTGATCCGTCCGTCCATCCGTCTCATTACATTACATTATAGGCATTTAGCAGACGCTCTTATCCAGAGCGACTTACACAGCATTTTTGCATTTATACATAGTATCCATTTACAGCTGGATATATACTGAAGCAATTCAGGTGAAGTACCTTGCTCAGGGGTACAACGGCAGTGTCCTACGTGGGACTCGAACCTGCGACCTTTCGGTTACAAACCCAGTTCCTTAACCACTGTACTGCACTGCCGTCTCCAGGTGGACCCCAACCCTCAGCCCTGCTACATCCGGCCACGCTGCATGACCTGCTGAAGAACAAGCCTCTTCGCCACGAGCAAACCCGACTCAAACCCACCTGCGATTCCTTCTTCCCAAAAACCCCCAAAGGGGCGGGGGGGACGGAGAGAGACTGATCAGGATGTGTGAACCTCCTCTGGTGTGAAAACGGGAGGAAGCGGATGGACTTGCCCATCAGAGCTTTAGTCGCAGCCTGCGGGCGGTTTGGAGGCATGCACTACCCCTCCTACTGTGTGCAGAGTCTGGGGATCGCGTCATTAGCCTGATAGGACATGTTTTATTCAGGGTTTTTAAAAAAAAAAAAGGTTTTACTCTGCACTGTTCTGCCCGTAAACGTGCAGGTGTGTTTTTACAGCCCAATGTTACTCCTGCCGCCCTACTGGCAATGCCAGTCCCAGGGTCGATAAAAACAAGGCACACTCATCGTCGGTCACCCCAGGTTTTTCAGCAGGTGCACAAGAAGTCTCTGAGTAAAAATAGTTCTTTGGTGCCGACCGGGCAGGATTTGGGCTGAAAACAAAGAAAAACGGTGATGATGTTTTGGAATGTTCAAGTGTCTTAACGGAAATAAATTGAAAAAAAGATTGTTGGGAGGACCCTGCTCTGGAGCCTCCGC
Organism: Ilyophis sp. 1 JC-2022; assembly: GCA_022702515.1. Taxonomy (NCBI): domain Eukaryota; kingdom Metazoa; phylum Chordata; class Actinopteri; order Anguilliformes; family Synaphobranchidae; genus Ilyophis; species Ilyophis sp. 1 JC-2022. Next base: position 149,883,580 of record CM040395.1, read on the forward strand.
GGGTCTTCTGACTGAGCGGGGCGTGGCACGTGCTGATGTGTGTTTTCTGTGGAAAAGAGCTCTCTGCAGTGACAAATCATACACTTTTCGGACTCTGCCTGCAGTGTCAAACACACAAGGTGTTAACCGCAAGCTTTAGACTCGAACAGGTGTACGACTCAAGTAGGCATATGACCTGAGCAGGTAGCGTTTAAATGAAAACGGGTGCTTTACCTGCCAGTGTCGTGCAGTAGAGCTGTGTTCGAAGGCAGTAGAGCTGTGCTGACGCAGCTATGGAACGTGCTGTGCAACTCAACATTCCAAAGATTCAACACTTCTATGTTTTGTCTTTTCCAGATATTAATGTCCGATTTCTGTCCAGTGCTCTACCGCTGCATTTTATTCCTAATATGCCAAGTGTTGCTTTTGAACTTGGTTACTTGGTTTTCCAATAAAATATAAACATTTTGTCATGTATTCTCTCATTATTATTAGTAGTAGTAGTAGTAGTAGTGGCGGTAGTACATGAAGCAAGGTTCAGTAAAAACAAAAACAAAGGTTAAAACCTTGAACATACATTATCGTGGTGTATGCGTTTGTGTTATCGGCGTAATGCTCTTGTGTCATCGGCGTTATTCACAAAAACTAGTCTCCAAAGACATTTCAGGAAACTTATTTTTTTAACTTTTACTTTAAAATAACACATTCTAATGCAATTAAATTACAAATTCAGTTTTGGTCACATGTTCTGAATAAACTATTAGTCACAGGGCCATGAAACACTGACAGTACTGATGTTCCAGGGTTTATATTTATGCATCGGCGTAATCTATAGGGGGGATGAGGGGATGCGTCCCCCCAATATTTAAAGCACGGCAAAAACAAATAAATATATATAGGCCTATACAAGAAATAAACATGTAAATTTAGCTAAAGGTAGCCCAGGTTTTAACCTGATTTACCTGCCTACAGCCAAGCTGGTTAAAAACTCACTTTTCAATCAAATTTCACTGTCTTTTCAGCGACTTTTCAACACAAAATTAATTAATTCCATTGCAAATTTTCCCTGTTGCAACGAAACATCAGTGGGCATCATTAGCTACCCATCAGAGTAAAGCCCACCTGCCCGAATGCTCTTTGGATCCTTGTAAAGACTTTAGAGAATGTGTATATCGCCGCTTCCCTGAAAGGGTTAATGCTGGAAGGATCTCCCAGATTTGGATTTGTGGGGTTTTTCACCACATTGGACACTCTCTGTAATTTTATCCACCAGAACAGTACATTACATACATGACCATACAGTTACGCAATCCTTGGAATATTCATAAACAGGATGTGTGTGTGTGCGCGTGTGTGTGTGCTTGTATGTGTGTGTGTGTGTGTGCGTGTGCGCATTTGTGTGTGCGCTTGTTTGTGTGCTTGTGTGTGTGCGTTTGTTTGTGTGCTTGTGTGTGTGTGCGTGCGCTTGTATGTGTGTTTGTGTGCTTGCATGTGTGTGTTTGTGTGTGCGTGTGTGTGCTTGCGTGCGTTTGTGTGCGCTTGTGCGTGCTTGTGTGTGTGCGTGTGCGTGTATGTGCGTGTGTGCTTCAACTGATTTGCACACCCTGTTTTTCTCTCTCATCCCAGATTTGGAAATGCCTCATAAATGCAAGTCTGTCGCATCACTGCAACATTCTCTCAATATGGGAGGGGGCAGAACAGGGTAATAAAGTCGGGACCCTAACCCTAACCCCAACCCCATCACAGGACGGTCGTTTCATCACAGAACACATATAAACCACAGAAGTGAAACAGAACAGGGGGGTGTACTATAAAGCAGGATTACTGAGTTGGCTGGATAACTGCACTGAGTAAAACCTGGAACCCTCCCAAACCTGGAACACGGACTGAAGTAAAAAGAGCTCTCCTCTTTTTCTCTCCTCCTCCTCTCCTCCCCTCCCCCCAATGAATCAATCAGTGGCTTCCCTCACTTTTGTACCATGTCTTACTACATCCATAGTATGATAACCCTGGAGAGCCACAGGGTTCTGTTCATCTTTAAATCACCAGACCCAACAAACCAGGTGAGATGTGTTCATTTATTTAAGTGATTCGACTGTAAGGATCCAGACTGCAGGCTCTGCTGCAGAGTTATAATAATATATAATATATTCTGAAACTCTGCTCAATCATTTCTATCAATCTATCAATCTTACTGGTGCTCGAACACACACACACACACACACACACACACACACACACACACACACGCACACGCACGCACGCTCACACACGCTCACACACGCTCACAGTCACATGCTCCCACATACTCACAAAGCCACCCGCAAAACAAACTCCATAATCTGCCAGGGAAAATGAGCACTTTTACCATTCAAATGCAATACATTAAACCAGTGTTTTTCAACCTTTTTTGAGCCAAGGCACATTTTTTACATAAAAAAAAATCCTGAGTCACACCACCAACCAAAAGTGTTACTAATTACGTGAAGTTAATAGGCTAAGATAATTTCCCACGGCACACCTGACGATCTCTCACGGCACACTAGTGTGCCGTGGCACAGTGGTTGAAAATCACTGCATTAAACAACAACAATCCCTTCCCAGGAGTGTTTTCCCTCAGTCCTGTAATCTTCCCATAATCTTCGGGGGAACAGAATGTTTTGAATATTCCGATAGTTGGAAAACAGAAGTCATGTGACCGCCACCATGCCTGACGTGGAAAATATGAGCTGGGCGCCATGGCGACAGGGCGTGTGCTTATTCCTCCCGCTGCAGAGATGGGAGGAGGAAATGAAAGAAACAACGGCTCACAAGCTGGAACACACAGCTCTCTGGACCAATGACAGGTATGGTTCAGTTTGTGGGCGGGGCATTGTGGTTGTCATCCCTGTTGTCATAGCTGGATATTCAGTGAAGTGCTTCACTATGTAAATGGTGCTCTCGTGTGTGTGTGTGTGTGTGTGTGTGTGTGTGTGTGTGTGTATGTGTACGCACGTGTGTGTGTGCGTCTGTAGTGCAGCCTGTTTGAGCTGCAGCAGCTGGCAGGGGAAGAAACAGGGCTGGAAGCAGGGAGAAAACAGTGTGCCCTGCAGGCCCTTACACTAACCACCACCACACACACACACACACACAGTGTGCCCTGCAGCCCTTTACACTAACCACCACCACACCGTGTGCCCTGCAGCCCTTTACACTAACCACCACCACACCACACAGTGTGCCCTGCAGCCCTTTACACTAACCACCACCACACCACACAGTGTGCCCTGCAGCCCTTTACACTAACCACCACCACACAGTGTGCCCTGCAGCCCTTTACACTAACCACCACCACACCACACAGTGTGCCCTGCAGCCCTTTACACTAACCACCACCACACCACACAGTGTGCCCTGCAGCCCTTTACACTAACCACCACCACACCACAGTGTGCCCTGCAGCCCTTTACACAAACCACCACCACACCACACACAGTGTGCCCTGCAGCCCTTTACACTAACCACCACCACACCACACAGTGTGCCCTGCAGCCCTTTACACTAACCACCACCACACCACACAGTGTGCCCTGCAGCCCTTTACACTAACCACCACCACACAGTGTGCCCTGCAGCCCTTTACACTAACCACCACCACACAGTGTGCCCTGCAGCCCTTTACACTAACCACCACCACCACCACCACACAGTGTGCCCTGCAGCCCTTTACACTAACCACCACCACACCACACAGTGTGCCCTGCAGCCCTTTACACTAACCACCACCACACAGTGTGCCCTGCAGCCCTTTACACTAACCACCACCACACCACACAGTGTGCCCTGCAGCCCTTTACACTAACCACCACCACACCACACACAGTGTGCCCTGCAGCCCTTTACACTAACCACCACCACAGTGTGCCCTGCAGCCCTTTACACTAACCACCACCACACAGTGTGCCCTGCAGCCCTTTACACTAACCACCACCACACCACACAGTGTGCCCTGCAGCCCTTTACACTAACCACCACCACACAGTGTGCCCTGCAGCCCTTTACACTAACCACCACCACACCACACCGTGTGCCCGGCAGCCCTTTACACTAACCACCACCACACTACACACAGTGTGCCCTGCAGCCCTTTACACTAACCACCACCACACCACACAGTGTGCCCCGCAGCCCCTTACACACACACAGTGTGCCCTGCAGCTTCCCTTTATATTAATAACAGAACTTACACTAACCACCGGGGTTAGCACAGGCTGCTGCAACACACACACACACACACACGTACATATTAGGGATGTTAACAGTTAATCGACTATCGATTAATTGCTAATAAGAATTTAATCGATAAGATTTCAAATGAAACAATTAACTGAACTGCGGTCTTGTTTCAACGGCAGTTTTTGTGTGAAACGTAATCATGGTTTAAGGTCTCCACGTGAGAGCGCCAAATTCAGCCTAGTGTAAGCCGTGAAGTTGAGCCTACACACGAAGTTAATGTAGCCTACCACCTGAAAAGCGAACTTTTCCTATAAACCTCGTATGAACTTTTTGTATTTTTTCCTTGTAGTTATATAGTTTTATGGATTAAGTTTATATGGCCGCTCCAGGTGAGCGTTTTAAATATGGCTTAGAAACTGCGGAAATATATGACAATTTGTGTGTTCTCAAATTCTGACCATTTCGTGGTAAGTAACCTATTGTAAAACATTGCGTTTTCAAATGGTAAAGTTGTCAAAAGGGTGACAAGGGCCATACTTTTTTTTAAAGCAGATGATTCTTTTCTCCCAAATTGAACGTCGATGTTCAGTCATCTATGGGGGGAGCCCTTATACAAAGGGTTGAGCTAGGTGCACTGATGTAGCCTAGTGGTATTAATCACCCAGTTCGTCAGTAGGCTACTAGATTAAAATAGCGGTTCAGATTAAAATAGCAATCATTCACGCAGTGCGTGATCTAGACTCAAATTACTTGACAACAAATAAAGAAAATGGCTTTAGCTAAACTTCTTCCTGAATTTCAAGTGTATAGAAGAAACAAACGTATAGCCACATATTGGTTATATAAGACATGGTTATAGCATATTAGTAGGGATGCACCGAAAATTCGGCCACCGAAAATTTTCGGCCGAAAATGGCCCAAAAGTGCATTTTCGGTTTTCGGCCGAAAGACCTAAATCACCGAAACAACACGGCCGAAACAGATTTTTTTTTATTTATTTTTATTTATTTATTTTTATTTTTTATTAAACAGAATTGTAATGACGCAAACAAAAAACGGCAGCCAGCACACGGTTATCTGGATAAGAGCCAGCATGTCGGCGGTGTGGAGTTATTTCAATATCTCGGAGAAAGACCCACGGATAGCGATTTGCAAAAAATGCAGTGCTGAAATTTCAAGAGGGGGTGCATCTGCAAAGAGTTTCTCCACGTCGGGTGACTTAAATGCACTTTGTGTTTTTATGAGAGAACATATTTAATTTTACAATCTTTCAGCAGGCCAGTCAGTTATAGGCCTGTACATTATTATTTAATGTACACATGAGCGGGGTCAAGTTAAACATTTTGTTTTGAATTTTAATTTATATTGTGCATTGCTGTAATGTCAGTGCTAAATAAATATTTTCATACTTTTGTAATTGATTTATTCTTGAATTGCAATGCTTTGATTTTAGTGAGGTTAGTACACAGTCATAGCCATAAATGCAATGGTTCTAATAATTGACAATCATTTCTTTCGGTGTTTCGGTTTTCGGTTTTCGGCCTTGGTTTCTCATTTTTGGTTTTCGGTTTCGGCCAAGAATTTTCATTTCGGTGCATCCCTACATATTAGGCCTACTTAAAATAGCCTACATTTATTGTGCTATTTCGATACAAAAGAAAACACGAATGTGCTTCATTTAATCAATATCATTATTACAGATTTGAAATGGTTTAATAACGGGCAGACTTAACTCTTAGTTTGATAGATACAGAATAGGCCTACATGGAAAATGTACAATATAGCCTACAGTAGCCTATGCGATTTTGATTAGAAATGCTTGAACCGTTTTGCTTTCGGTTACGTTGGGTGGACGTCAGATGCCAGTAGAGTAGACCTACAGGTTCCGATCAAGATTGCAGGCTATATTTTTTAAATGTGAAACTGTACCAAAAAACAGTTGACCGGGCTATATTACTTTACTAATACCCCCGCCATTTGTTGCTAATTTATTAGGCTATTGAGTAGCCCGTAGCCTATGCAGAGAGTAACTGATTCGGTTGACAATTATGTAGGCTATGGTGCGGTAGTCAGCAGTTCATATAGGCGAGTCAGTTCAGTAGGACTCACTGTCGCCTTTCCATTTCAAGAGAGATTATGTTAATGCTGCTAGCGGCTAGCGCAGCAACGGTTTCGCTTGCAACTGATGAGACGGAGCGCAATTTATTTTCTGTTGAAGTAGTCTATACACGCCTTCATATTCTATTTTTGTTACGCTGCAATAATGCCTGTTTCTCAAATGTTACAATAAATCTTTGATTGAGGAATATAACATGCATTTTGTATTCTGTATATCATAAGCTATATTTAGTATATTATGTTATCAATTAATCGACTATTGTTTGTTAAGGTTAACAACTATCGATTAAGGAAATTCCTTAAAATTTGCATCCCTAGTACATATACACACAAACACGCACACATACGTACACAAACGCGTACACACTGTTTAATAAACTTCCCATCGCAAGATTAGCGTGGGGTTAACTTTACAACCTAAATAAACTCAAAACTTGGTTGTTTTAATTTACCATTAATCCACTTCTTAAAGATAATGTGCGATTTTAACCACTTGTTGTAAAAGTGGCGCTGATGAGCCGAAAACACACATCGCTGTGCTAGGTAGCGCCGAAGAAGAAGTTTTACATGTGAATCACAAGTTAAGCGTGTGTGAATCGACACGCGAAAAAACTGCGGAATATTTGTCTCAAAATTCCGTACATAAATCCAAGCAGATCAAGCGTGTCCTTCGATGGCCAAATGTAGACTCGCAAGCCAAGCTTTTGATTTGTAAACGTGAACATTGGAAACATATCTGAAAATGTTAATTGCATTTGTGAATATAATTTTTGCATTCATCAAAATGATGATTTACGAAACACAAATTGAGGTGCTTGTGTGTGGATTGCAAAAACACATTTGTGGATACCTACGAACACAAATTGAGAGGTATGTGCGTGTGGATGGTAAATACAATTGTGGATTATACTTTTGTGTTTGTTTATTTTTGATAGAAATCTACCTCCATAGAAATGGGAACATGGCACCATAAACTTTGGAAAGTCAGTTTAAATTTCCTGTAGCTAATGTTATGTTTAAAATCAGTCAGCAAAACGAATAACCATTTGATTCTCGTTTTTCAATTTCTGTTTTTAAAATGAATCTAGCATAACCATTAGTTTCTTGTTTTTAAATTTTTGTTTCTGAAACAGGAAATGATTGGCCCAAAAGTACACGGATCCAGAAGCAACGCTAAGGCTACTGAAATTAGAACCCAATGCTGCCACACGTGGTAATTACTTCTGTTCACGCTGTCATTAATCCACTATAATTATATACGAATGATAATATTGCATATCGACAATAAGAAAATGGGATTTGTGAAAACCATACAAACTCCGTGTTCTAGCTTTATAGGGTTGTCATGATATTCGATAATATCGGATATCGCAATATTTTTAAATATCGCGAAGATAACTGTCTATAGCCACGATATTTTTCAAAATATATTATTATAAGCTATATATTATATGTAGTGTTTAGAAATTTCTTCTCATTACTGACACCGGTGGCCGTAAGTGAACTGCAGCCAGTTCTGTGACTGCAGCAGCAGAGATGGAAGGCAAAACCGACCCAAATTCTTTACGTAAAAATCTACCCGTGGACTCTTATACGCAAAGGAGAAAGTCAGGGAAGGTCTCATTACAGCTACATTACAATCTGTTCATACACTGGCAATTGGAAACAATTCATGCATGTAAAAATCTTACATATAGCCCCTTTAACAAGCAACTGCCCACCCAGTCTCGCCTGCAACTATACCTATGCGTGACACAGTGGACAGCGTCTATGTGCGAGTTCATAAAAATATTTTTTTGACCACCAAGAATTTGATTCCAACAAGATAAACCCAACAATATCCCGATCGTATTCCAAAACAGCCATGAAAAAGCCCTGCTCACTCAAATGCAAAATAAACATGAAATTATTTTGTAATTATACCACGTCATTCTACGATCAATATCGGCTACTAAATATGAAATAAATATACAATCCTACCATTGGTTTTACGCACAGAGATGTCCCTTTCAAAATTCAGTGGTCATATATTGTCTGGGACAATCCGTTTGAGAAATACACAGCACTTTATAACACTATTACACTCTAACCTCAACGCGTAAAACCCCCCATGCTCTAGAATCATGTCTAGTGCATTCCAGTTCATTCTGGTTTCACTGACGATGTTGGACAATATAACCATAGCAACGGTGTTTGCAATGTCTTATTGGCAGACTTTTTCTTGAGTGCTCGCTCATGAGAGAAAAGGCTGCATATTGAACCCTGAGCAGCGGCATACAGGGTGTGAAAATACCTTCTCATACACAAGCATCACCTGTCCATCACGCTCCAAAGAGATAGGGAATGGGAGAGAAAGAGAGTGATTGGCGTAGCGCGCCGTGTCTGGAACAGACGGGCATAAAGAACAGGCCCTACAGCATGAGGCGACGTGTAGCCGAGGCGGCTGGTGTTGGAAGAACAGGAAGCGAAGAGACAGGGTTACCCTCTCCTGCAGGGCGGTGGGTAAGAGCCACAGAAAGTTCCAGTCAGCTGCAGTCAGGCCAAGGCGTGTGCTAGCATGCTCAACTACACCGGGTCACGCACACGTACGGTAGAGCACACACGCACAGTACAGAGCACACGCGTACTGGCTATCAGAATCATGAGGCAGTGCTCACTAGGCCGTGAGGAAGATACTCAATGTAAATACCATTTTAGTGGCGCAAAAGCAGCATAAAAAACATGGAAAGCCAATAATGCTTTTTACGCTGGTTTTTTACCAACTCAAAACATGACAGTTTTTACACCATAAAATATGCCATTTTGGAAATAAACCAGTTTATGGCACAATATCAACTTTTGGCATTCTATACCCACCCAGTATGGATCACATGCTACAGAGAACCCGTGCAACAGAGCATGGCTGTAGAGAGAGGAGGATCGCACCCTCCTGCCAGCTCACGCAGCGCTACACTGCAAAAACCACAAAAATAAGTCAATCTTAACAACCATTTTAGTCTTATATTTAGAGTTGAAATCCTACTTCTATTTTTTTGCAGCATACACAAGCCACAGATGAAAGGAAATGGACGCACATCTCTGACCGTGAGCACTGCCGTGTGAGTGTAGTGATGTCACGCAGAGACCACGCCCCTCTTTCCCCCCTGCAATGTCACTTTCCAACTGATGTATGTGTGTGTGCGCATGTATCTGTATTTGTGCGTTTGTGTGTGCTTGTGTGTGTATGCGTGCATGTGCATGTGTATGTGTCCTATTTCACCCTAGATAGGACAAAGAACGTGACGGGCTGAGAGCTCTCCACAGTCACTCTCATTAGAAAGCTCCGGGGTTGGCGTGTGCCGGTTCAAACCGGTTTGCACGTCCCTGGCAGAGGAATATAAATAGAGGTCACGACTCCAACTGCCACCAGTCATCCCTGAGACAGGCAGAGAGGGTCGCCAGGGTTACAAACACGCACAAGAGCTCTAGGGCTGCCATGCATCTCTGCAGAGTGAAGCGGAGGTCATCTGGCAAGCCCTCACACGCAGGGGCTGCTGGGATATCAGGTTGCAGAGGAGAGAGGCGCAAACGCAGCGGCGGGACACAATAGTGTGGGCGATTCGCCACATCCCAGCAACGCATGCAGCCTCAACCCAACCTACACACCACAGGACACCACTTTGAACCGTGCAACCGAATTAAAAGCATATTCAACAGCCCCTTCCTCCACATGCATGCATTGCATATGCTTTGGCTTAATAGCCAAACGGGCAAATGAAAAGGTTGAGTCCACTCTCACGATAAGAGTGGCCCCATGATTCCGCAATGGTGATTGGCTGCAGAGTCCAACATTTTGACAGACTTACTGAAGTTAAACAGCCAACCAACACTCAAGTGTCAGATGGCACTACACACAAAAGGCTTCAGAGTGTGTGATTTTTTATAATACATTTTCTTGCAACTGAAGTTGTCGTAATAACATACTATTCAAATAATTTACATTTGTAATTTTAAGGAGAATATACTGATGAATATAATCTGATGAAGGCCAAAATGTCATGTTTTAACCAATAAATATTTTTCTATTTTTTCTACGAGCGAGCGTTGTGCCTTTTTCCGTAGTTTTTGCTTTATTTTTTTGGGTAGCACCTGGTCTCCAGCTGCTTGAGCTCAGACTTTGGACTATCGTGAATATACTGCAGCACCCACCTTTTATTGAGGCACTATGCTTTTAATAACATTATATTTACTGATACCGACAGGTCAGGTTGTGGCTGAAATAGCTCAGTTGGGAGAGCACGACACTGAAGATCTAAAGGTCCCTGGTTTCATCCTGGATTTCCGCAGGCTAGTAGGTCTTTTTAAGTGATGTGAGCAATTTACCCACAATACAATGTTCCCTGAGAATACAATTAAACACTCAACATGGCTTTGATACAATTTACGAAAGTAAAAAAGCATAAAATATTCTTTCCTCCACATACTTCTGGGTAGGAGACGATTCGTAGTGGGGAAGTCAGGAGTGAAAAGTATTGGAAAATATTTATGCATGTGCAGTGATTATATTGCAAGTTGTCTTTCATAACAAGCCAGACTCTTACACATTGTGACACTGCATTACATGATGACAGATGTGGGAAGATTAATTTTAAAAAATAATTTAAAAAGCAATTCCGTCCCTGGGTGGGCTTGAACCACCAACCTTTCGGTTAACAGCCGAACGCGCTAACCGATTGCGCCAAAGCTGGGGAACAATAGTCTGTTAAGGGGGGGGAAGAAGGGGAAAAAAGGGGAAGAAGGAGGGGGGAGAAAAAGGAGAGGAAAAAAGAGGAAAAAAGAGGAAAAAGAGAGGAAAAAGAGAGAAAAAAAGAAGAAGAGAGAAAATTGAGGCCTCATTGTCATCATCTAAGTCATAAATTGTCATTATTTATAACAAATAATACAAAAAAACATAAAAATTATAGTTTTTTTCTATTGTCAGTAAGGGAAACAGTAAATCCTCATGTCCTGGGTTTGAATTCCACTAAAGCTAAAGAAGCACAGTATCTGGAATTATTGATATGGTATAATTTAAGTTCACTAGAGTTCATAAAATGATTGTAGTAAATTCTAGAGGCTTATAGAGGCTCAGTGTTTTGTTTTAAAAATAACAGTACAGTGTTATATAGGTATGTTGCTGTTCTAGTAATGTTACATGTTATATATGCTTCATAAGGTATTTATAATATCTCCTGTTATTGATAAATTTTTTCTAGTGTGTTTTAAAAGTATTCAATCACATCTCCTGGCTAATAAGTGAATAGAAAGTCAAATCCCCCCATTGCTTTTTAAGTGAACCCTAAGTCTCACCGAAAGCCCTCAATTTGTTAGACTACCTACTTTGCATCTGAAAATGGCCATGATGTCTTTAAACTTGAAGTTATGTCAGTATTATTTTGTAATGGTTTCTTTTTATTGCTATTAAAATATGAATTTAAATGAATTTGTATGTGTATTTATTTTCTTATAGTGAATAATGCTTGATCAACAAATCCAGAGTCAAAGAATTTCAGTAAAAATTGTATTTTTCACCAAGTATAACACACATGCCTGTGCAAACTATGTACAACAAACAACAAGTATAAAAACATGACTGTGAAAATTATGTACAACAAACAAGTATAAAAACATTCCTATACAAACTATGTACAACTATAAACACACACACACACACACACACAACACACTGATAAAATATAGAAAATTGTAAAGCAAAAACAAAAAGGGACTACTTCTTCTTGTCCTCCTCCTTCTTCTTTGCCAACCACTGCTGCTTGGTCAGCGATTCAAAAGAGGGACAAAAAATTTGTCCCTTGTACTGGCTGTGCCCAGTTGCTGCAGTCCTGTGCTCGCCACACTTCCTGCAATTGTTTGACTCGCCAGTCCTTGTGCGGGTCTTGGGGGCAGCCGGTTGAGGGGTAGGCGGGGCTAATGGGATGGGGGAAAATGGCATGACCCCAAAGCCTTGGGGGACAGCAAACACAAAAGGGGTGGGGGTGGGGGTGGATGGACCACGCACAAGACTGGCAGCAGGGGTTCCAGCGAAGAACGAGCCTGCAGGAGCGGGGCGAGGAAACAGCTGCCTTTGGGCTGCCACCCTCAGTCTTACAGCCGGTGGTGCTGCAATGGCTGCAGCTGCCCTCCTCTTCACCTGCGCCTGCCCCACTGTGCTCTCTGGCAGGTCGTAGGCGTGCTCCATACCAGGTTGTTCAGGAGCAACAGCAGGGCGGACGTTTGCAGAAGGGAGAACCTCTGCAGCAACAGGCACGCGGGGTGGCAGGTCAACCCCCTGGCACAACAGGGACACGTCATGCACCTTCACCCTTTTGTTGTGCCACTGGATGAGGGTGGTCTGGTTGACCTCAACCAGCTGCAGGGTGGTGGCGTGCATGACGGCCCCGTTGGAGAACACCAGCTGCCGAATCTTGCGGTAGTCCGACAAGATAAGAGTCCATCTAGTCAGGGTGCCTTTCATCCTCTTCGCTGGGGAACGATGGATCTGGCAGAGCCTGATAAATATGGACTCTACAAGTCGGCAGCAGTCCGGCCACTGGGCAGGTGAGCCACTGGTGGAAATGGCACAGCGCCGGACACTCTCCACACCAGGGGTGAATTCCGCCCTCTGCTTTGTCGTCCTGAACCTGCCCGTCTTCAGCGTATCCTGGTGGCGAACGGAAAACACCACCTTGGCCTGGTCATACGGCAGCAGGTCCTTCCACAGGGCGATGATGGTGCTGGCGTCCTGGTTGCTGATGACCAGGCTCGTCTGCTTCCTCAGCCCCACCAGAAATTCTGCCAGTCGGTCCACCTGCTCCATCCCTGGCACGCAGTGCTCATCCACCGCCTGAAAAAAAATAGCAATAACATTAGTGCTGGACACACTGGAGAATCTACTTTTTTAAGTGTGTGCGTGTGTGCGTGTGTTCGTAGCATAGAGATAGCTGCACTGCTTACTTCACCACCTGAGTGTGATTTTTTTGATTATATAAAAGGGAGACAGAGCGCTCAAATGTACTTACCGACTCCTCTACAGGCACCTGTGAGGTGGCACCTGGTGCGGTGACAGCAGAGGGCTGGGCAGATTCTGGAGCCGGCTGTAGACCCCTTGTGGAGGTCTGGGCAGCCTCTGCGTGGTCAGGGAGCTGGGCAGGAGACGGGGCAGAGATGGGACCAGTAGTGGAGGGCAGAGCAGGTGGTGACGATGGTGGAGGGACAGCACCGGTGGCTGAAGACTGGGCAGGTGGCGGCGACGGCGGTGGAGATGGAGCAGGAATGGCACCGGTGGCTGAAGACTGGGCAGGTGGCGGTGGAGACGGGGCAGAAGCCGGGGCACCACTGGCTGAGGGCAGACAGGGCTGGACCAGGGCTGGAGCAGGGTGGCCACTGTGATGTGAGGAGGACTGGGCGGTGGTAGTGGAGAGGAAGGCGGTGAGGTCCTCAAGACTAGCCACGGTGGGATCGAGGGCGTAGTCCTGGAAGCCCTCATCCTCCTGTTCCTCTTCGATGCCGACGTCCTCCAGCAGCTCATCATTGGCCTCTGACTCCAGGTCCATGTCCTGCATGGGTTTCCCTGTCTGCCGCAACAGGTACTCGACCCCAATCAGCTCTCCTGTTGATGACGGCAATAATATTGTTAGAATAAACAGACGGCAATAATATTGTTAGAATAAACATAAACAAGCGCATACAATATATCTAAAGTCAAAATACAATGCACCACCATAGTGAGTTCTGGGAGTACATATATAAGCAATAAGCCACTTGAAGAAGGGGACAAATGTAACAACGTAACTTACCAGTATACTGCGCGGGGGGACGGAAGGAGGGGACGAACGTCCGTCCAAACACCTTGGTGCTGTGCGTGTTGACGCACTGCACCAGGTCCCCGGAGTAGCTCAGAAAAGCCGACTGCCTCTGGGTCGTAGCTGCTGCGGCCCGGTCCTGGTTCCACCTGTTCAGGCCCTCCAACAGGTAGAGCTGGAAGTTGAGGCTGTTGGCCTGAGTCCCTGAAAAATAAAAGTGGATACATTAATGAAGAAGCGCATCAATTCAATTTGCACACAGTCTCATCCACGTTACTAATAAAGAAACGATCAATCAATATCAACATTTCAAAATAACAATAATGTAATTGAAACTCACCTGGAATGAACCTATTCAGGTGGCAGTGAAAGGACTCCAGGGACGTCGAGCCTCTAGCACACCTGTACTTCTTCAGGACCGTGCCCGCCTTAGTGGTGGTCTTGCCCGTCTCTGTATAGAGGTGCACACCTGGCAGGTCCTGGATGCACTTCACGTGCCTCTTCTGAACCCGCCAGATGTGCTCCATCCGCTCCCGGTCAAGCAGGGGGACGCCCAGGAGGTCTCTCCCCTTGTGCCCCATCAGCTGCTCCAGCAGGCGGTCAATGAGGCGGATGGTGGCCTCCTCCCCACGGGTCCTCCGGCGACAGTAGAGTGCCAGCTCATCCTTGGAGATTCGTCTGTCCACCAGAGAATCTGTGATGGCTGGCACACCCTCCTGCCTCAGCTGCTCCCTCTTGGCCGTGCGCAACAGGGCGACATCTGCGGGGTCCCACTCGAAGATGCACACCGAGAGGCTGGCCATGAAGGTGGGGTACAGGTGGTGTGCATCAGTGGTGCACCCACCTGCCAGCCGCCGCAGGAAGTGGAAAATGTCCAACCGGACGACGAGGTCTGGCCACCCGCTGAACCTCGTCTTAAGCTTCGTCTCGCCAGCCTCTACGCAGCAGCCACAGTCCACGTACAGCAGCTCTGGGGGTGCCACGCCTGCCTGGCTGTACCGCGCGATGAGGTCTGACACCATCTGATCGAGACCAGGTCCCTCCTGGGCAGTCAGGACACTGATCAGGATCTGGCCCACCTCGTTGCTGATGGATGTCAGCCACAGCGCGGTACCCTTGGCATGCCCAGCCAACTTCTTGGTGATCTGAAATTACACAATAAACAGAGGGACTCATGAGAATAAACATCAGTGGTGATTAATGCTCTTGTCTTACTTTGCTATTAATAAAACAATATATCATAACACTTGTAATATTTACCTTCTTTGTTGAGTCCATTTTTAAAACGGACCCAAACGTGGAGGTGATCCTCGCCTTTATGTGGCCCATCCTGCTCATCAGGTCCTTCCCGTACACTGTGAGAAGCCACCTGTTGGTGGGGACGGCCACAGGCTGCGGGGGCTCCTGGAAGTCCACCGGGAAGAGGCTGGGACGGTCTGCAAAGTCCGCACAGAGCTCTAGGTAGCGGGCAAGGCGCTGCAGCCACTGCTCTCCGTGGTTCTCCCTCAGCTGCTTCACAAGGCGCGTGGAGCTGTTGCCGAGGGTCCGCTCCCGCAACATACGGATGACCCGTATGTCGCACGCGTACCTTTGTGGAGAAAAGACAGATTTGTATCAAATTCTGTTCCACGTGATAGATCGCATGACCAGGGCAGGAAAATAACTTTCTCGCCTACTGGCCACAGCAGCTGGTGGATTCCAAAATGTACCTGCAACTTGTACCATTTTAACCAGCAAAATAGATTTTTACTATGCAAAAATAACTGTCAATCGATGGTTGATTACCTGACAAGGGACTGGTAGAGTGTGAAAACTGAAAAGCCACAACTAAGGATTTACCAGCATTTTGGCTGGCGGCTGGTGTTAATTTCCCTCCCTGCACATGACACGTTTCATGATTGTAT
The DNA here is from genome assembly GCA_022702515.1 of Ilyophis sp. 1 JC-2022. Taxonomy (NCBI): domain Eukaryota; kingdom Metazoa; phylum Chordata; class Actinopteri; order Anguilliformes; family Synaphobranchidae; genus Ilyophis; species Ilyophis sp. 1 JC-2022. Next base: position 149,899,616 of record CM040395.1, read on the forward strand.
TAGAACTCACTTGCGTGTCAGGATGAGGCGGAACTCCCCACGGAGAGGTAGGCTGAGCTGGTCCAGGATGGTCTGACTCGTCGACAGGTAGTTGGTCTTGCAATCCGGGGAATTGCACCGGAGGGTTTCGGTGACCATCAGGTAGTACCTGTCGACGTCCAGGACCTGCCTTGCCCGCTTGTGGATGCCGTATCCTGTGAGGTGCCTCCTGCACACCGGACACAACACCCTCACCTGCCACAGGTGGTACGGCATCCACACCAGAAGCCTGTGCATAAAAAAACGATCAGGCGTTGGAGCCTGATTATAAATGAGCGCTGGCACCGGTGGCTCGTACCAGAGCTTCAGGTCCTGCCGCAGCCTCTGGTTCCTCCACAGAGTGGATGCAATCCACCGCTGGTCTTGCTGGGGAATGGTCTTCTTCATTTCGGCCGGCAACCAGAATGAATCTGGTGCCGGACCGGATAACGGAGGGAGGACGGGAGCAGGGGGGGCAGCAGGACCAGCGGTAGGAGTGACCACTGGTGCAGCAGGACCAGTGGTCAGGACCACATCAGACTCATCCTAAATAAAATAAAAACAAGCCAAATAAAATGAATTGCTCATGTGATTCATTAAATACAGCTTTTAAAGGTGTTTTAATAGAAAATAATACATTATTAATTAATATAACAATAACAACAAAACATTATTTGTATAGCGTATTTGACTTTTGACAAAGACACACAGACATAAAGAGGAGAGAACTTACAGAGGCACTTGCAGGGCTGGCAGTCCCAGAGTTGGGCCTCACAGAGGCCGTCGAAGGGGATGAAGGAGGCAGGGAGAAGGGGGACACGGACCTAATATAGGCCCGTGCGGGGGACTTCCGTGGTGGTGGAGTGGTCCTCACAGAGGCCGTAGCAGGGCTGGTAGGAGGGTGGGTGGTGGTCCTCACAGAGGCCGTAGCAGGGCTGGTAGGAGGGTGGGTGGTGGTCCTCACACAGGCCGTAGTGGGGCTGGAGGGAGGCGGGGTCCTCACAGAGGCCATAGTGGGGCTGGAGGGAGGCGGGGTCCTCACAGAGGCCATAGTGGGGCTGGAGGGAGGCGGGGTCCTCACAGAGGCCATAGTGGGGCTGGAAGGAGGCTGGGAGGTGATGAATAAACACAGTTGGTTTGACTACAGTTGAGTTGATTTTTTTAACTTACATACTCAATATGCATTGCAGTTCAGTTGAAATTATGAGGTAGAATGAAGTTAATGCTGTTAATTTATGCTTTGTTAAGTTTGTCATGATTTTGTAAATTGTTACAGTTGAAAAAACTATTTGAGCACAGTGTCATCAGGCAGCTCCATGCTCCAAACACCACTGACTGAGTGTCATCTTTGTTTAACCCTTTAAATGTTCAGGTGCCATCCAACTAGCACAACCAGGCAGGGCGACTAAATAGTGAAATCAGCTGGTTTAGTGCACGGGTGGAGCAAATACACTGTTCATACTTCTACTTTCTGAAGCCAGGTTTACCACCTCTGCCATTAACAGATAGCCAATATGTATACGTTTTTAATTCATCCCAACAAATATTCTATAAAGGCAATAATATGAACCAATAATGATAATAATAATAATAATAATAATAATATGACTATATTAATACATAGAAAATTATGTTTCATTCAATTTCAAAATTATTTATTTCAATTTAGTTATATGGCTCAAACACAATCTAATACCTCAACGGGCTGCTTCCTCGCCACCAGGTTCGGCTTGGCTGCAGCACCGGACGCCCCCCCAAACCGTGGCTTGCTGAACTGAAAAACAAGAATAACAAATCAAATTAGTCAGAATAAAATGACATACTAGTGGTTGGATAACATGGCAAAAATGTTCTGTCAATATTCACCATTGACAGAGTCAACGGAGACCGCCGCGGGCTCTGCTCCGGCTGAGCAGCCCCATCCCCCGTGGCTCCAGGAGGCGTTGCAGGAGGCGGAGGGCGACCGGTCCCTGGGCCCTGGTCAGGAGCAGCAACAGGCACAGAGGCAGACGTTGCCGCTGGTGGAGCACTCGTAGGCTGCTAAAGACACAACAAGTATCAATGCACACACTGGTCTTTCAGCACCACAAATAGTTACATCTGATGTCTTTCATGTAACTATACTACTAAACATTACCTTCTGGGAGTGAAATCCACAGGCACATACCAGTGGCCCACCAAACAGCGACCTCTGCCCCCGTACCTGCAGTGGACACTTTTCTATCTGTAATGAAATTAACAATTTCCTTGAAATCTATACCTGTTGCTGTATGGTTAGTGTAAAGTGTAGTGTATTGCACAAAAAAAACTTTACCCTCTGGTAGAGGTCGTGCCACCGTTTTTGCCTGGGGGCTGGCCTGTTCCCGGCCTCTGAAGGCCAGACCCCAGTGGTGGCAAACTTTTTCAGCCTGGCCATCCACTCCACATCCCCCATTGCCTTGTGCTTCTTGGTGGTCGACATTTCTGGGTAAGAGGTCTAGAGGAAGAATGTAAATCTAACTGCTAAAGCCTGTCATGAGACTAGTAGCTGAAGATAATGTCATACAAATAACAGGACCAATCAGTCAACCTGTCAGCAATCGTACGTCATCACGCACACACCTTTTATACCTTTATACAAATAGAAAATCAATAACAATGTGTAAGTTCACTTGGCTGCATTTAAAATTATATAAATTTCATTGAATGCATTAAATAAATATATGATTAATTTTATGTAGCCAGCTGACTTGTTAACGTTAGTGACAATTAACATTAGTGACGGTGACAGATCACTTCACGTTAACTTACCTAAGTAAATGACACGTTAAATAGTCGAGGCAGGTAAATGTCAACACTAACGTTAGTAACACAGCGACGCGTTTACCTTGTCTGATCAATCAGACACCGTATTGATGAAGTTAACCGACACCTTACTTAGCCTTAACTAGGATCTAAGGTTAGCCAGCTGGTTTGTTTATTTTAGTTGACAGTTAATAATTTCACGTTAACTTACCTAAGTGAATGACACCTTAAATCGCCGTCAACGGTACATGTAAACACTTAACCTATATAACGGTAGCTCACCTTTTATGTTCGCGATTGTCCGATGACAGTTTTAACGGTAACGTTAGCCACGTTAGTTGGTCTACTAAACAAACGTCGTAATAGTTTGTTTATTACACAAACATAAACAACGAGTTGGCCGCGTTTATAAAGATATAGGATTACCTTTTTATGAACGCGATTGTCCGACGAGTTTTAAAAGTAACGTTAGCTTTTAGCCACGTTAGCTAACGTTAGTCGGTCTACGATACAAACGTCGTAATAGTTTGTTTATTACACAAATATAAACGACGAGTTGGCCGCGTTTATACAGATATACGATTAACGTTAGACGTTACCTGTTCTTTTCCCGTGAAATGTTGCAGAATACAACAGAATACCGTTATAAATAGCGCGAACTTGGATAGCGACCAATCAGAGCTACCTATTCCATTAGCCTCGGGTCTTTGTTTCGGCCGTCGCCCGGGCCACTAAAGGAAAGGGGGGGCTGCGATTGGCTCCGCTAATGTGGGGCTTAATGGAAATGGCGCGACGCGATTGGTCGAGATTCCATTAGGCGAAGACAGCCTTACGCGAGGTGAATAGCGCCAAAGCTCACAGAGACAATCTGGCAAACGCAAAAGTAATCCATCAATATAAAACGTAGGTTTCTGACAGGTTATTCCACATAGTACATTATATCGTCTTAAAACGTAAGTCTTGTGTTTTAAACCCAGTTTTAAACGTTATACCTACGACCAGCTTTCCTCGCACGAATGGCATTTCCCATATTTCAAAAGTCACGTTTTATTTCATAAAACGCAAAATATACTACTTTATAAGCCGAAATAGCTCAGTTGGGAGAGCGTTAGACTGAAGATCTAAAGGTCCCTGGTTCGATCCCGGGTTTCGGCAGACTACCGGGTCTTTTTTTTATCATACAGACTAGTGCACCAAGTCTATCTTCACACACGGAACCTAGTCGTTTCAGGAACAGTGAATGGGGGGTAAAGGGCAAACCTGTCACACATCATGACTGGAACTTCTTAATACTGTTGCAGCCAGCATCAGGTTCAAAATTCTGACCCTGGCCTACACTGCAGCCAATAGGACAGGCCCCGTCTACCTACAGGACCTGATCCAGAACTATGTTTCTGCTCGTCTACAGCAGGGCGACTCGCACCCCCCCCCGTGTCAATGGCGCTCGCACGTCCCGACTGCGGAGCTTTTCCACCCTAGACCCACCTCTTCAGACTCCACATTGACTGATATACTTTAATCTACTACCTCTCATAGTGCTCGTTTCTTGTTTAACTGTTTGTTGGCGTTTATAATGGCATTTAGAAAATAATTGTAGTAGAGCTGATTTATCCACATCTTACTGTAAATTACATTCAATGTTCATTACTAGGGATAGCTGCTACTTTATGGGAAGGATGTGCTTTGTCTTATCTGTTCAGTTATTCGATAACGTTTCTGTATGCACTTACTGTATGTCGCTTTGGATAAAAGCGTCTGCTAAATGACTAATGTAAAGTAATACTGGGGTAAATCATGTTAATTTTGTGACAGCTCTAGATTAAAAATCCCTAAATACATTCGCGGGTAGCCAATTTAGCTATAAAGTAGGCTACCAGATGATCATTTCAGTGGAAAATGGCTTCTCAAGTAGTGTCGATCAAGTGTGAGCAACTTTGGTAGCTAGCCATTTATTTTATGTCATCCATTTAGGGGCAATGTGTTAAATACACCTGACCAATATATATATACAGCCTACACATTATTATTATCATTATTCTTTTACTAAAATATGACAGTAAATTTAGTAACGTTAGCTACAAAGTGGCGGACATTATTGAGTTGCCAGATCACCCATTTGCCGATGTAGTTTTTCGTACTTGGCTCACTAGCTTTCTAGAACTTCGAAATAGCTCGGTCGCTAGCTTTGGTTTAACTTTGGTAAATAACGACAATTAAAGCAACTCATGACCACCCGTTAACATCGATACCTAGTCACAGCGGTTTGAAATATGTGGGTCAACGTAGATATATAACAACGAACCACATAGTAGGCCGTGTTAGCATGTGCAGTCTTCAACTTTGCAAAAAATGTGCCAACTTACCTAACGTTAACCGTTTAGCGACCTAATTTACCCATGTTAGGCAAGACAAGAACACAAAATTACTTTAATTCGAAATAAAAATATCGGCAAAGAACTGTAACTTTCAAGTCTCCAGCAAACTTGGCGAACGTTAACTGAAGTTATATTTCCTATGCCCACTCGTTGTGGTTTCGTCACATTCTCGAAGTTTTTAAGACTGGAAAAGAGACTCACCTCCAAGAAGAAATTTTTCTTCCTCCCTAACGTTACATTCTCTGGTCGTGTTTGGTGTTTTAAGGGAAATTAAGGGATATTTTTGTAGCTAGCCGCTTTCACACGCAATGTCGTGTCTTCGCCAACAGCGTAGGTTATGGACAATACTAGATAGGTGGCTAATTAGGTCACAACGACGGAGTCGATCGAAATATTTAGCACAGAAGTAGCCACATGCACCGCGTAAGTTCACGCCGTTTGCCATTTTTCGCCACTGAGCGATGGCGATTTTCTCTCGGCCTGACGTCACTGCTTTGCACCGCCTGGGAGCCGTAAAGAGAGAGAGTTGCGCTGACGTCACTGCTTTGCACCGCCTGGGAGCCGTAGAGAGAGAGAGTTGCGCTGACGTCACTGCTTTGCACCGCCTGGGAGCCGTAGAGAGAGAGAGTTGCGCTGACGTCACTGCTTTGCACCGCCTGGGAGCCGTAGAGAGAGAGAGTTGCGCTGACGTCACTGCTTTGCACCGACTGGGAGCCGTAGAGAGAGAGAGAGTTGCGACACTCTTTTATCTCGCCGCCACGCGATCACGTGGTTCATGTAGCTCTCAATAGTTCCAAACCAATCTGCGCTTTCACGATTTTGAGCTGGACAGACAGCAGCAGTGAATACATTTACAGCAATTTTTGGTCAATATTAACGCATAATGTGCATTGATTACTGTTGTGTTCTGTCATTTATATGTCTGCTACTTTATTATTATTTACATTTATTTATATTATATTCGTTACTTTATATCACTTGGTGGCAATATCGTAAAGCAGAGCTAGCTATAGATGGCTACGATACTAGCTATGCTACTATGCCAGCTACTGGGGACTATTGTTTTACTTTACATTTAACGTTAGCCTGTTGAAGTAAACGGCACTTGTTAAACACTCATGTTAAACGCACATTACAATTTACTACATTGACGACACTTATACTCAATCTAAATTCTATGATAGCATTTCTGTGGAGTGGCGGAGAGAGAGCATTAGCTAGCAAATCAGTTTTTCTGTGTTTAATTTTGAGGGAAGGGGGACTGTTCCCATAACGTAGTGAACAGTTACGAAAAATAATAATGCATATTTTTCTCGTGCTTCTATGGTCATAACTTCTCGCATCCTAATGTTATTTTATGTTAAGACATTCACATAAACATGCACACAGAGTGAATATGGAAATGCAGAGTAACAGCTCGAGGTATGATGAGAATACGATGTACACTATAGATCAGATATAATCACTATAGACAGTAGCATAGTCCATACTAGTGTTCACACTTTATATTATCTTAGTGTATTTACCACTCTGTTCATACTGTTAATACTGTATATATCTTAGTACATTCATACCTACTCTTACTGTTTATTCTATTTATATTATACATATGTACATTACACTGCACTGCACTTTACTGTTTCTTTTGCACTTCTGGTTAGATGCTAAACTGCATTTTGTTGTCTCACTACTTGTACTCTGTGCAATGACAATAAAGTTGAATCTAATTTAATCTAAATATCAATCATGCCTGTAACTGCTCAATTTAAGCCAAGAAGGAAGTTTGGTCAATAGTACAGAATATACAAGGCAACCAATTGCATTCAACAAAACATTTTATTATATAATATGTCCAGGGAGAGGGTAAAGGTCCAGTCTGTTCCCCCACCCATGGTCTTCCACTCCTGTTGTTGGTAGTGCTGGATCCGGGCCTTGCCGTCACGACTGCCGCTCACAAACCCTCAAACTGGACAAGTGTGACCAGAAACCTATCAGCAGCGTCCTCTAAATGAGATTTACAAAATATTTTATGAAATCAACCCACAATTACATGAATTAAACAAATTGGCTAGCTATTTATCAGTTTGGCCTGCAGTTATGTGGAATTGGATTTCATGGACTGTGGAACTGCTGGTCAGCTGTCCAGAAAGCTGAATTCATCACTGCCTACGCTAAGATGAAGTCCCTCCACTTCTTGGCTCTCACTGTGACCTGGATCACCCCAGATAACACGGCCACTCCAGCTGCTCTGTCTGCTGGCTGCTCCTTCTCCCACACCCCCAGAGCCTCTGGCCGAGGCGGGGGCACTGGTTTACTCGTCTCTCAGTCCTGGAAATTCTCCATGCCCCCTCTACACAGCCTAAATATCTCCTCCTTTGAGTTTCATGCAGTCACTGTAACTCACCCGTCTAAACTTAACATTGTTGTTCTCTACCGCCCTCCAGATCCACTCTGCGCCTTCCTGGATGAACTGGACACTCTCCTGAGCTCCTTCCCTGAGGATGGCACCCCTGTAATTCTACTGGGTGACTTCAACCGCCAACCAGAGAGCTCCCAGTTATCCAGTGTCGCCTCACTCCTCCAGTCCCTCGCCCTCACCCAGTCCCCATCGCCTGCCACCCATAAGGCTGGTAACCGACTAAACCTTGTATTCACCAGGAGCTGCGCCACCTCTGAACTCACGGTGACTCCCCTCCCTGTATCGGACCATTTCTTTATTTCCTTCTCTCTCTCCTACCCACTCTCCCCCAACTCCTCTAACAACCTGCCCTCTGTAACTTTCAGGAGAAATCTCCGCACTCTCTCACACTCCTCTCTCTCTACCTCTGCTCTCTCTGCCCTTCCTCCACCTGCAGATTTTGCTAATTTGCCTATTGATGCTGCCACCTCCACCTTTAACTCCTGCCTCTCTCAGTCTCTCGATTCACTATGTCCTCTTGTCTCCAAACCAGCTCGACAATCACCTGCCCGTGGCTGACGGATTCTCTCCGATCCAGCAGAACCACGCTGCGAGCTGCCGAGAGAAAGTGGAGGAAGTCCAGATCTCCAGATGATCTGGCTTCGTATCACACTCTACTGGCAGCCTTCACATCAGCAACCACATCTGCTAAGATTTCATTTTTTCAGTCAAAAATGTATGCATGTGTGTCTAACCCACGTAAACTCTTTTCCACCTTCTCTTCCCTGCTGATCCCTCCACCACCCCTCTCACCCTCTTCCCTCTCTGCAGATGACTTCCTGATCCACTTTGAGGAGAAGGTAGCTAAGATCAGAAACTCTTTCACACATCCGGTAACGCCCCAAATTCCCCTAAATGAACCCACTGCTACATTTCTGTCCTTTAAGACTCTGGAGGACACAGATGTACTCAAACTTATATCACACCAGCGTGCAACCACCTGCCCACTGGACCCCATCCCTTCAGCAGTCCTCCAATCTATATCCGGTGAGGTCCTTCCATATCTGTCCTCCATTATTAACACCTCCTTAACCTGTGGCTATGTTCCTGCTGTTTTCAAAACTGCCCGTGTTACCCCTCTCCTTAAGAAGCCTAGCTTGGACCCCTCTGATATCAGAAATTATCGTCCTGTGTCTCTCCTGCCCTTCTTGTCAAAAGCTGTTGAACGCGCTGCCCTTAACCAACTGTCTGTTTTTCTCCACCAGAACAACCTGCTCGACCTTCATCAGTCCGGCTTCAGAACCGGCCACTCAACTGAAACTGCACTCCTGGCTGTGACCGAGGCACTCGCCACTGCTAGAGCCTCCTCCCTCTCCTCTGTCCTGATTCTCCTTGACCTGTCTGCAGCGTTTGATACGGTCAACCACAAACTCCTGATCTCCACACTGGCTGAGATGGGCATCTCTGGAACTGCTCTCTCCTGGTTTACTTCTTATCTCACAGATAGATCCTACCAAGTCTCCTGGAAGGGCTCTATCTCTGCACCTCATCCTCTTTCTACAGGAGTCCCGCAGGGATCTGTACTGGGTCCTCTGCTGTTCTCCATTTACACTAAGTCTCTTGGTTTGGTCATTAACTCACATGGCTTCTCCTACCACTGTTATGCTGATGACACTCAACTCTTCCTCTCTTTCCCTCCCTCTACCCCACAGATTAAAGAGAGGATATCTGCTTGCCTGGCTGACATCTCTGAGTGGATGTCTAGCCATCACCTGAAGCTCAACCTGGACAAGACTGAGCTGCTCTTCATGCCACACAAGACATCCCCGCTTCTAGACCTGTCCATCACTGTCGACGGAACTATGGTGACCGCCTCCCGCTCTGCAAGAAACCTGGGGGTGGTCCGGGACGACCAGCTGGACTTCAGAGAGCACATCAGGGCAACGACACGGTCCTGCAGGTTCCTCCTGTACAACATTAGGAGGATTCGGCCATACCTGACCACCTACTCTGCCCAGCTCCTTGTCCAGACCATGGTCACCTCACGCCTGGACTACTGCAACTCCCTTTTCGCAAACCTGCCAGCCTGCGCCATTCTGCCCCTTCAACTGGTCCAGAACGCGGCTGCTCGGCTTGTGTTCAACCTCCCGAAGTTCACACACGTCACCCCCCTGCTGAGGTCACTCCACTGGCTTCCAGTCGTGGCCAGGATCAGGTTCAAAGTTCTGACCCTGGCCTACACTGCAGCCAAAAGGTCAGGCCCCCCCTACCTACAGGACTTGATCCAGCACTACACTCCTGCTCGACCACTTCGCTCTGCTGGTGCAGGGTGACTTGCACTTCCCTCCCTCCGTGTCAACGGCACTCGCTCGTCCCGACTGCGGAGCTTCTCCACTCTAGCTCCCCAGTGGTGGAATGAACTCCCCACTCCGTTGCGCTCTGCTGAAACGCTGTCTGTTTTCCGTCGTGGTCTGAAAACACACTTTTTCAGACTCCACCTTGATTAACTACATATATAAGGCCAAATATACAGTATGTTCTTTCTGTTTATTTTCTCTTTGGTTTTTCTATTTCATAGCTTAGAATGTATAGCCGACTGTATTCTGTAGACTACTAGCGATAGCTCCTACGTTGTGAGAAAGTTGTGCTTTGTTGGATTTGCTTTGTAGATTGTGTCTATGACCTTCAATATGCACTAATTGTACGTCGTTTTGGATAAAAGCGTCTGCCAAATAAATGTAATGTAATGTAATGTAATTCGCATAAATAGGCTGGCATTCTAACGATACCTTGTTTGAATCAAATAGACACACTGTGAAAACAAACAAACATCAAAAACATACCAATCAGTTTGGCAGGTTGTGGATTTCAAAATTGTGTTTGCATTGACCTACAAAGCAAACGCCATTACAAAGATCAATGTGCACTGGGCTACCTCAATTTTGCGCTGATGCTCAGGGTTATTTTCTTATAAAAATAAAAATTGTTCTTGGGAACATAAACTAACCGTTTCAATTTCTCGTTATGGCAGCTTCAGGTCCATGAGGGTCAGGGTTTTTAAGGGATGGATTCAAAGTCAAATGCGTCATTTGCATGAGTCAAATGGGTGCTCACTGTCTTATGGCGGGTGCAGGCATGGTTTTTGTCAAATTTTTCTTCTGTTTCCCCTTACAGAGTCTTAGTGACAGTTCTCTGTAAAATTCTGTCTACAAATAAAACGTAATTGAATTTTTTGAGTGTTTTATTTCCTTCCACAGTTATAATGCAGTGCATGTTAAAATCAGTGGCTATTTACACCTGTTTGGTGACCATGTAGTTAGACTGGCCACCCTATTCAGACTCCATTGGAAAGGCTCTCAGCATTAGGCAGGGGCAGGGGCAGGGGCGGTGCCAGGGACTGAAGACATTCGGGGCTTAGCCCCCACTTGTAGGGGGGTCCGGGGGCATCCTCTCCCGGGAGAAAAAAAAATGAATTTTGTCTGCTAAATGTACCGTTTTCTAGCAACTTGAGACAAAAACGGAAAGCCTAGACATCTGTACATCATTGAGGAAAATTATGGTAGTTTGTTAACATTTATCCAAAGCACCCCTCAGAAAGGCTGCACATTCTATGTTTTTAATATAATCTATTTCTTCTCCTTTTTATCATTCTGGCTGCAGCCACACTTGATAAAGGAGAACATCTAATAAAATGATTTATTTAGATTTCCCCGGAAGACATTTTTGTTAATTTCGACAGCTAAATGTATCAATTTGGTGCTCTTTGAGATTCAAATGTTAAGACTAGATCTACGCTTTTTTGTTATTGGAACATGGGGAATGTAACGTGAAATAAATACAATTTTGGTTAGCTGACTTTTTTGGATAGACAGCTAGCTAACATGCACAAACATAGTCTGATGAAAAATGTTCATAAAGTTATGGTCAGCGTACAAGACCATACATAAACTAACACAATGTCTTAAGTGGGACTGAACTTGAAAACTAGCCTGCAATAAAAATATTAAAATACTCGTTTATTGACAAGAAAGCCTCTGAATCAGATTGGCTGGCTATTAAAGGTTCGCTACCATGATTCTTCCTTTTCGTTTTCCCTGGGCTATGTGTTTTAAAGTACTTTAAAAAGGTAGATCCTGTTATATGACATGGAAGCCAAACGACTGGGGCAACGCCAGAGATGGTTAAAAACTGAGAGACTGCACTGAAGGGAAATGGGGAAACCCTGTCCTGAACACAACAGGTTGTGTTACGTTGTGCTGATATCTCCCTTGAATAACGTCTGTATTATCTTCCACGAGATACTACAATATAAACTAGTATACATTTTATTTTGCTTTGCTTCTCAAGTTAGCAAGTGAGATAACATTAGCTTAGTTGTGGCTAAAATGGTTTATAGCCGCTAGCTTGCTAGCTAAAGTTGTACAAAGTTGTAACATTAGCTTATGCAAAATTAATATCGTAACACAGCCGAGAGCTTGGCTCGCTTGATGCTTGAACAATATATCCATTATAGCGTAGGCTACCACAGAGGGTTTAACTTTCACAAACATACTAACCACGTTAGTATGGCGGCCGTCACAGTTTAATACATTAATGGGAAACACTGCATCTCATTTTTTTGTTGAAAACTTGTTATGACAATAATGTGCAACGTTAAATTGTTGATAAATTAATTATTTGTGAAAAATATTTCCCTCAATAAATCATAACAATGCCAATTACTTGTAAACAAATAATGAAATGTATTTGTTTCAATGTTTGCAAGTGCAATGCGATGAGAGGAGAAGGCATGCAGGGTTTATGGCACAGTGAGAGGCTGGTTAAAGCCGAACTACAGCTTCAGTCACGCACAAGCACACACACACACACACACACACACACACACACTTCAAAACAGTCCATGTTCTCCACTGCTGTTGTAAACACATCAGTGTTTCAGTCTGAAACGTGGGGAATAAAAAGTGGGAAATGTAATATGACCAATCAGAGAGAATCATGCCCACCAAGAACCAGACACAAAACGGCACAACAGACAACAAACCGTGTGAATGAATTTACATTTAGCCAGCGTAACTGAGAATAGCATTTATACAGCGTTACTGAGAATAGCATTTAGCCAGCATAACTGAGAATAGTGAGGTGAAACATTAGCAGATGCAGACCCCACTGTGAATCAGAGCTACCCTCGTTGGGATGAGTCCAAACCGGGGGAGGTGTAACGCCACACCTCACTGAGAGAGGCTGTCTGTCAGCGTGTGGGGCAGGTAACCCGAATCGGTCATCAGAGCACCAGGTATGCACCCCCAACCCGAGGGTTTTTCTAGCAGCAGAGCAGTTTATTGCTCTCTCTGTGCTGAGATGCTGGAACAGGGGACAGGCGTTCACAGGTACCCCTTCAAAACCCGGGGGCCCCGAAAACCTCAGCCGGCCCGCCCCCAGGACCGCGGCAGACGGATCAGCCCCACTCAGGTGACCCAAAAATCCTGGATATCCCTCATCACAGGTGAGACTAGCAGGTCTGCACTCATAAAGCATATATGGAGGGGAAACGTGCTCCGAGATGCTTTATGAATACGGATCCCTCAACTTAAGACAAAAACATTCTTAAGACGCCTCGTTTCACGATTTTATTGTCAATTTCTGAATGCTTTTTTCCATGGTAAAGTTCTATGATTTTAACATTTTTTTCCTCATTGTGAGTGAACTTCCCTGATCTATTGTTATGAAGTCGTAAAGGAGAGCTGGTTTTGTGTCTGAGTGCTCAGCATACGCCAGACAGGTGTCCAATACTGCGTTTTGAGATTGAGCCGAACGTGAGCGAGCCGTAAAGATCGCCGTTAGGACAAATCCGTTAAACACCTTTACGGCACGTAGCCTACCAGGGACAGTACGGAGAATCTGCTAAGAGACAAGGAGGGAACGCCGTCGACCTATACGCCGCTCCATCGGGTGCAGTGTTGACTGCAGTAACGCTCCACTATCCCTTAGCACTCATATGATCTACACAATGGCTGCCTCCCATATAGGCTACCTAAAAAGAAATGTGAGCTTTGTCGGTACTTGATCGTATCGCCTGCGAGAGTTACCGGAGAGGCGGTGCACGGGCTGCAAACCTTAGCTCTCCCGCAAAGACCCGTCGCGCGCAGTAACCACAACTCTCCACCCCTCTCCGGTCAATATGGTTGGCGATGGCTCCATATGACAGTGACCACCCAGTTGTGATATGTTTGGGCCTATTAAAAAAAAAAAAAAATTACGTACTTAATGCAAATAACCCGTGTATGGACATTTAAATTCATGGATTGTAACAGTCCACGCAGTAGCCTACAGTAAGTGGACCAGTGTTCCATTTGAACAATTAATTGGTTGAGGGATTATAGCCTTAACAAGGTGTCCTTGTGTAGCGGATGGGCACATGATTATTCTTGTCATGTCCCAGACTCAGACACCCAAATGCAGACCAGGATAAACGCAGAAACGTAGTTTATTTCAAGTCGAATGTCAAAAAACCAGGTAATCGAGAATTCCAAATCGAGATCCAAAAAACAAAATCAGAAAAACAAGCAAAGGTCAAAACCGGAAAATCAAAGGGCTAAGGTACAAAAGGGCTAGGCTAATCAAAAGTCGGTAAAGAAAGTCAAAACCAGAAAATCAAAGGCAAAGGTACAAAGAAGGGCTAGGCTAACTCGAAGTCAAAAACAAAGGGTCAGGCTCAGAAAAAGTGATCAACGTTCTGACTGAGAAGAAACTGAATTGTGGGTCTTATATACACATAGGAAAGGGAGGGGTAACAAACGATGTGATGTTAACACATTAGGTAAACAATAATTAAATCACGAGAACATAACGAAAACATGGAAGGGACTCGGAAACACGCATAACAAACAACAGACTCGAATAGGAGCGGAGTGTGCTCAGTAATCAAGAGAGGTGAAGTCTAAAACAGCTGGAGTGAATTACAGAGATAGCTCAGGAGCAGTTAGAAATGCAGGTAACTATGGAGGTAGATTTCTATCAAAAATAAACAAGCACAAAAGTATAATCCACAATTGTATTTACCATCCACACACACACACCTCTCAATTTGTGTTCGTAGATATAATCCACAATTTTATTTACCATCCACACACACGCACCTCTGAATTTGTGTTTCGTAAAAAAAATCCATAAGTATGTGTTTTCCATCCACACACAAACACCTCTCAACTTGTGTTTCGTAAATCATCATTTAGATGAATGCAAAAATTATATTCACAAATGCAAATAACATTTACAGATATGTTTCCAATGTCCACATGTACAAATCAAAAGCTTGGCTTGCTGTGTAATGTAATCTAGCTAGCTAGCTACATGCAATCTGATAGGAGTTTTGTGCAATGACTGTTTACAAAATTTGCCATCGCAAGATTAGCGTGGGGTTAATTTTACAACCTAAATAAACTCAAAACTCGGTTGTTTTAATTAAATTTACCATGAATCCACTTCTTAAAGATAATGTGCACACCGCCGTGTTATGTAGCACCAAAGAAGAAGAAGTTTAGTTTACGAATTGCAAGTTAAGCGAGCGTGAATCGACACGGTGAAAAACAGCAGAATATTTGTCTCAAAATTCTGTCCGTAAATCCAAGCAGATCAAGCGTGTCCTTCGATCGGCAAATGTAGATTCGCCAGTTCGCAAGCCAAGCTTTTGATTTGTACATGTGAACATTGGAAACATATCTGTAAATGTTATTTGCATTTGTGAATATAATTTTTTCATTCATCCAAATGATGATTTACGAAACACAAGTTGAGAGGTGTTTGTGTGTGGATGGAAAACACATACTTGTGGATTATTTTTACGAAACACAAATTGAGAGGTGTGTGTGTGTGTGGATGGTAAATACAATTGTGGATTATATTGTGGCGAGCCATGGAGTTGGAGTCAGGTTTGCTTGAGGGTATAATAATTTATTATCAAGAGCACAATCTCTTATTGCTTCCTTCACAGCTTACAGGCAGAACAGACAACGCGCGCTGGACTGTAGCCAGCTTTATAGCCTCGATATGCAAATGAGCATGCTAACAAGGGCGACCTCTAATAGGTGCCCTGCAGCTCACCTTAACCAATCGCACTTAATCCCCTCAGTCATACTCAAAACAACCGTTGGCCCCGCTCTAACATTCTTAGAGCGGACCTGGTTGAGCGCATGCTGTCACATTTAGCGGAACTGTATACGACTGTTGTTTATCACAACAGTCGCCGTTCTGGCGGGAGGTTATATTCAAATGCTAACCGCCATTGTTACTGTACACGTCAGTGCTTTTGAACACGCTCTGATCATGTGACTACATCAACCATCACTCGTGTACTTGGTCTGCACAGCACAAGTACACACACACAACAATTCGATATACACAATAATTTACATCACTCGTAATCGCCCCGGATCGCCACAATATCTACGAACACAAATTGAGAGGTGTGTGTGTGTGGATGGTAAATACAATTGTGGATTATATCTACGAACAGAAATTGAGAGGTGTGTGTGGATGGTAAATACAATTGTGGATTATACTTTTGTGCTTGTTTATTTTTGATAGAAATCTACCTCCATAGGTAACCAATATAAAGCGGAGAAGCTGGTTAAATGTTAGTATCTAACTATAAGACAGACAGTTAGTTTGTTAGTATACATTTATGTTAATTGGTTTAGTAAAGTGCACGTAACTAATAAAGCACCCGAGTGATTGTTAGCGCGAGTTAGTAATATATACAATTATACACGGGAAGGAAATCAGGAAGTAGCGGAAAACAAAACTTCGGAAATATAACGTTAACCTACGAAAACTCCCGAAGTCACCCGAATAGTGCATGCACGAGACTGGGTAAACAAACACACAGATGAGACTCGGACAACCCACGAACAGAGGGGAATGCAATGATGAAATGAAAAATAATGAATCCAGAAAAAATATCAAATAATAATACAAACAGACAAACAGATGTACAGAACATAACAGCTTCTAATGCCTCTCCAAGTGTGTCCGCTACAGTCGTAGAAAATAACAGCTTTTATACGAGAACAGATATAAGACTGAAAATACATTTAAAAGCATCCATCAAAACCCACCGAGAAGAAAGATTTTCAGAAGCTTGTTCGAATCCCCTCTGATCGGGGACCGGGATACGCGCCCCCATTCTCGCAGTTCCCCACTTTTCTCGCGACATGGGAATTGTTTCGGAATGCTTATAAATAGCAATACCGTGCGATTTTCTATAGCACTAGCTACCAGGATGGCTATCGACTTTGTTTATAATGACAGACACGGGTCCGATAAAATCCTCCGAGTTTATAAAAGGTCAATTCAACGAAACGCCAGAAGTTGTTAAATAATCTGGAATTTTAGGCATGAGCTGTCTTGCATGTTTTTATTTGTCGAAAACACCCATTGCTCACATGAGAATTGGTCAACTATAGGCTATATAATTTCCCAAGTGCTCTTCTTTCGTTGGTCTGCTGTTGTTTGTTTCCAATTTATTATTTATTATTATTATTTATTTGCCCACAGATCGACTGTATTTTGCAACTCTGAGAAGCAAGCCTAAAAGCACCGTTAACACGCACTATTTCTGCACGGACGACGAATTTTCCTATGAAAAGTAAGTTTCTCAAATCGCTTCCTTATCTCTTCATATCCCAATGGATTTTGTAGCTGAGCAGTGATGCAGCAAGACCAACAGGGTGAATGCGGTGTTGTTGGCGATTTTATAGGCTAGACATTATAGGCTATTTCGGCGCCCAAGTCACATTCACTCGGACATTGTGTGTGGTTTACGCGACCAACCATCGTACACGAGTGTCATGGAATTCAGAAAATGGGCTATAGGCTACTGAACGTCTCTCAGGAAAAAAGCCCACAGTCCTATGCAGGACTTGTGTAAACCATAGCCTATATAACATTACCCTAGATATATTATGGAGGGCAGTTCAGTCACTTTCAACACGAAATACTGGCCATCTGTGAGTGGCGTAGTCTGGTGTTTAGGGGCTCCCTGCGGCTGCGTCCAGTTATTTTTTTTAAAACTACGTATTTGTAGTGGTGATGCCCGAAACGTTGCGTCGGATTGAAACCCCGTCGCCGGGGATGCCAGCTTGATTTAGATCCACCTAAATAAAAACCAAGGCCCGCCACACCATCTCCTTCTGCTGGAATAAATTACATCTAAAATGACCAATCTAAACCTACCAACTAATTTTTACCAGAAAGAAACACATATACTGCAAGTCTCTTCTACTCAGCAAGAAGTTCATTTTTATTAAGTAGACACCTGTTGATAGAGGGCGAAAATACATGAGGAAAGCAAGCTCTTCAGGCAACACTGTGCCTGACCGTGGCATTATAGCTGACCTGAGAGGAAGGGAGGGTTGCAGAAAATGGGATTATCCCGCCCCCCATGGCACAACAGCACCCCTGTCTGGCCATTAGAGGCATAGCAGTCTGTCCTTTTAATGCAGAGGTAGCCAACATGGTGCCCGCGGGCACCTGGTAGCCCGCAGGGACCACGTGAGTCGCCCGCGAGGCATGTTCTAAAAATAGCACTAATCACCATGGAGATCTGTCTAAATAAAAATTGTCCCGTAAAACTTTAGTTGCACCAGAAGAGGGCGCTGTTGTCTAATAAAGTATTAAACAGGGCAATAAAAGGAAGTAATAATATCTAAGTCTCTTCACAAATATTATTATTATTAAAAGGTGATCTGTGCAACTTTATGTTATTCTTGTATCAAACAAGTAGCCCTCCGTACTACTCAGTACACTTGAAGTAGCTCTCAGTTTCAAAAAGGTTGGTGACCCCTGTTTTAATGAGTTTGGATGCAGTTCTGTCCTGATCCAGTTAATGTTGTTTAGTCAAATTTCAGTCATTCGTTGTTGAATATATTTTAGTTTTCTATATCTGGTCTTAAGAAAAGTTAATTTTGTTATTATATTTCAGCTTTTATGCAGATTTTGGTCCTCTCAATCTGGCGATGATGTATAGATACTGCTGTAAACTCAACAAAAAGCTCAAAGTAAGTTCTGTGTCTGACAGGAAGCCTTTTATAGTTTTCTCATTTTTACTGCTGTTCATACTGTTTATTAAACAGTGTTTATTATTAACATTTATTATTATTATTAACAGTGTTCACCCCAGCCTTCAGACCCACTCCCCGCTGTTAATTAATATGAATAATTATTGTTATATTATGTCAATACGGTAGCCTTTATTGGCATATCCTGTGTGCTCATAGTTGCATCAGAAATGAAAAGCGAAGGCCATAAGAAAAATAATCGAAACGACGCCGTGGATGTTATCAGCGCCACTGTTTTCGCCATTCAGTTTCTCTATTTTAATTTGATGATTTAATTGCTGTGGTTGTTATCTTTGCTGTGGTTGTTATCTTCTGTGCTGTGGTTGTTATCTTCTGTGCTGGTAATTCATGGTTGTGTCCTTGTTGGCTGCAGTCATTTGCCCTGTCTAAAAAGAGGATTGTTCATTACACCAGCTTTAATCCACACAAGAGGTCTAATGCTGCCGTTTTAATAGGTGCCTACTCTGTGAGTATACGTTTTTCTCATCTCATCTTCACTCTCTCTCTCCATCTCTCTTTTCACTTTCTCTATTTCCTTCTCTCCCTCAGTTGCCTCTCTCTCTCTCCCTCCTCCCTCTCTCTCTCCCTCCCTCCCTCTCTCTGAAGTGTGTGTTGTAAGAGGGGACCGATAGAGGCCTGTTTTGTTCTGTCACAACACTTTTCAACTCCTCGCCAAATACATCCATTCACTCACAGCATCCCACAGCGGCTCTAAACTCACACTACAGTGAGGTGTTTTGATATCACACTAGAGACAGAGATGCTCTGATGTCATCCTGCAGGGAAAGATGTTCTGATTTTACACTGCAGAGAGAGATGTTTTGATTTTACACTGCAGAGAGAGATGTTCTGATTTCACACTGCAGAGAAAGATGTTCTGATTTTACACTGCAGAGAGAGATGTTCTGAATTTAAAACACTGCAGAGAGAGAGAGAGAGAGAGATCGATGTTCTGATTTCATACTGCTGACAGATGCTCAGCATAAATACCTATGTGTGGGACCTGCTGTCTGTTGTAGGTTTTCTACCTGAAGAAGACCCCAGAGGAGGCTTACAGAGCACTTTTATCAGGGTCGGGTGCGTCGTATCTGCCTTTCAGGTGAGAGGTGCGAGCAGGTAAAACACACTGGGCCTCATTCATAAAGCGTTCCTAAATATACACGTACATTTATGTCCGAAGGGAGTTGCTACGGAAAATTTACGCCGGATTCATCAAACCGTGTGGAAAAGGTAGATTTTTTAATATTCACGTACGATGCGCGTCCACGTTATTTTGTGATTGGCATAAATCCACGCCCATGAATTGCCTTATATGGAGACTGTCACTTCCATCTAAAGGTCCATACCTAGTCAGAATGGCCCAGAAAAAGCAATAATTATAATTAGGAAATAATTATTCTGACACTGAAATCAAAGTTTTATTAGCAGATGTTAAATCAAGGAAATAAAATAGTTTAATATTGTCAGTACCGGCGTCATGAACTGGTAAAGTAAAGGCCTAGCAGGAGATAACATGTACCATACGAGCGCATTGCTTTATCGCAGCCTGGAAATAAATTAAATGTTATTCATTTTGTAATTCTGTTGGGGTTCTGTGCATGTGAGTTGTGTTTTGAAATCGGGTAATCACATAGGTTACCTTATTTTAGAATCTCTCTGGCGCGTCACATTGATGCGCGTGTCCCACACAGCTCAGGTTTTACTGGGATATAGCCTGCTGGGTACATTCTAACTGGTTAATAAACTTTCACTTTTAAATAAAGTTGTTTATCCCAGTTTATCCGGTTTTCCCCCTGAACACGAGACGGTGTTTCACCGACTTTTCAACAAAAACATGCACTGGGGTGTGCAGTCTATGGCACCAATAACATTGGATAGGTTGGCAATTTCATAAAAACTCTGCTTTACCTCCACCTGTCTTTGCATCTTGTAGGGGAACTGGATGTACGCTGGCATTAGCTGGATTAAGCTGTTGACCACAATTGCAACCCTGGCTACAGACATGTAAGCCACTTTAAAGCAGATTTTGTACATTGGTTAAATGTGCGTTATAGCATAGCCTATGTAAGGTCATGTAGAATTCCAATTTTTAGCAATTTAGAAAAAATAGTAGGCTACTGGGAGAGTTCATTAAAACAATCGAGCCTTTGATTAATAGGCGTAATCTAAAGTGTTTGCTTTTTACAATCATAATTTATTACATTTGCAATGTGTATTTCAAAGGCTACATTTAGTCTTGTGAATTTAACAGAAAATAAAAATAAATTCATATTCTAATTATCAATCATACCGGCATTCTGAATTTAGGAATGAGGTACGTGTGCTCCGGAGCAGGTGTAAATTTTGTTCGGAGGTACTAACAAATCTCAGATACGAAAATGTTGATGAATACCAAAATACGGGCAAAAATGCAAATTCGTTCTGCTCACGTTTCATGAATGAGGCCCAATGAATATATAACCATGTGATGCACTGCACCATAGTGTGCATGGCTCATGCTAACCCAGTGCTTATGAAGCTAACCATGTGATGCACTGCACCATAGTGTGCATGGCTCATGCTAACCCAGTGCTTATGAAGCTAACCATGTGATGCACTGCACCATAGTGTGTACGGCTCATGCTAACCCAGTGCTTATGAAGCTAACCATGTGATGCACTGCACCATAGTGTGCATGGCTCATGCTAACCCAGTGCTTATGAAGCTAACCATGTGATGCACTGCACCATAGTGTGTATGGCTCATGCTAACCCAGTGCTTATGAAGCTAACCATGTGATGCACTGCACCATAGTGTGTATGGCTCATGCTAACCCAGTGCTTATGAAGCTAACCATGTGATGCACTGCACCATAGTGTGCATGGCTCATGCTAACCCAGTGCTTATGAAGCTAACCATGTGATGCACTGCACCATAGTGTGTATGGCTCATGCTAACCCAGTGCTTATGAAGCTAACCATGTGATGCACTGCACCATAGTGTGTATGGCTCATGCTAACCCAGTGCTTATGAAGCTAACCATGTGATGCACTGCACCATAGTGTGTACGGCTCATGCTAACCCAGTGCTTATGAAGCTAACCATGTGATGCACTGCACCATAGTGTGCATGGCTCATGCTAACCCAGTGCTTATGAAGCTAACCATGTGATGCACTGCACCATAGTGTGTATGGCTCATGCTAACCCAGTGCTTATGAAGCTAACCATGTGATGCACTGCACCATAGTGTGTATGGCTCATGCTAACCCAGTGCTTATGAAGCTAAAGAAATACATTATTTATAAAACAGAACTACAGATTGATGATACATTCTTTAAATATATAGTTTAGGGCTTTTTCAGCTTAATTGGACAGCATAGTGTAGAGAGACAGGAAGAGTGAGGAAGAGTGAGGGAGAGACATGTGACAAAGGTCACGTGACCGGATTCGAACCGCCAACATCACAGCTCACAATGAGCATGTGCGCGGTGCGTCTACAGGCTACACCACAGAGACACTCCGATAATACATTTTTAATGTGTCCCCCCTTCTCTCCCCAATTTGGATTTGGAAGTGCGCAGACGAGCACACGCTCTCCACCGACACGCGTGAGGTCAGCGCGGCTTCACATTGCGGCGTAGTTCACAGACATGGTTGTGCGGCTCGACAGGGAGACTCGCGGGTGATCGATGAGACGCTATCACCGTGATCGACTGAAACTCTGCCATCCCTGAACAGTGGGCCTCGTTTACCCTCATTCATCACTCTACGGACAAATGTGTTCTTAAGACTTTCTTTAAAACGTTTTTACAAACATTTCGGGATGAACCCATGAAAAAATCCCAATTAAGAAAACATTTGTGAATACCAGAATGTTCATGTCAACATTTTAAAGAAAGTCTTGAATGGTTTTTTAAAGAAAGACTAGAATGGTTGGTGAATGAGGGCCCATTGTACTTATCCCAGAAATGAACATACACACATTTACACACAGTGCGATGTGTAAGAAATAGAGTGGGCTGTATACAGGGGTGTAAAAATTACCCAGAAATGATACTTAAGTGAAAGTATGGATACTGTCTCAAAATCTTACTCAAGTAAAAGTCTAAAAATACACTTGAATAAAAGTCAAAAAGTTTCTACTTTTAAATGTACTTAAGTACTAAAAAGTAAAAGTAAAAACTTTTATTGCAAGGGATAGACAAGGGGTCTCAAACTCATTCCATCGTGGGTCGAATGTATACAAGTTTTCGTTTCAACTACACGTTGCACCAGGTGAGTTAGTTGAAGAGCTGAGCGAATTAGTGAAATCATCAGCTGGTGTTTAGGCCAGGCTGGAATGAAACCCAGCATACACTCGGCCCACAATGGAATGAATTCTGCGTTAGACAATGCTGAAATTAAAAAACAGAGGACACTTTTTTTTGCATTAAAATGATTTATACCAGAAAGAAACACATATACTGCAAGTCTCTTCTACTCAGCAAGAAGTTCATTTTTATTAAGTAGACACCTGTTGATAGAGGGCGAAAATACATGAGGAAAGCAAGCTCTTCAGGCAACACTGTGCCTGACCATGGCATTGTAGCTGACCTGAGAGGAAGGGAGGGTTGCAGAAAATGGGATTATCCCGCCCCCCATGGCACAACAGCACCCCTGTCTGGCCATTAGAGGCATAGCAGTCTGTCCTTTTAATGCAGAGGTAGCCAACAGAGGTAGCCAAATGATCTAATTTGAAAAAACATTTCGAGGTAAACCAACATGGACAGCATTCACATCACAGCATCCAGTTGTAAAGTTGGCCAAAGCTTGGAAAAAAATTAAGGGTTTAGTTCAGTTTTTTTATACGTGGGTTCGACATCGCACATCCTAAGGTTCTTGTCAAATAGTTCTTCTGATAGAAGGTGTCTAATCAAAGATCCCCTCTTTCTAGTCTTGCACAAGGACCAATCAGCATGGGTATGGGCGGGTTAATTTTCCATTGATGGGGATTTGATTGGCTTTAAATAAAGCGTGGCCGCAGGATTAATAACGTTAATGTTAGATCGGCCAGAGAAACAAATATACTAATTAAAATCGTTGAACCTGCGAGATTTGTACTTTGTACTTTGAAGGTCTGCATTTTAAATGTAAGGAGTAAAAAGTATGTTTTTTTTCTCTGAAATGTAATTGAGTAAAAGTACAAGTATACAAACTTAATAATACTCGAGTAAAGTACAAATCCCCAAAAACAGTACTTAAGTATTGTAACAAAGTACAATTACTCAAGTACTTTACACCCCTGGCTGTATATTACATTACATAAACATAGATATATATAAGGGCTATGTGAGGACATGATACTATTATAATATATGCTAATATATGCTAAACATTTATGGGAAAATATGATCACATATGATTCTCCAAGGAACATAAATCTTATTACTCATAATAAAAACCAACAGAAATATTCAAATTATTGTGTGTAACTGTTCCCTCCTTTCTGTGTGTATGTGTGTGTGTTTGTGTGTGTGTGAGCACACTTACAAACATGCATAGATTAGTCTAGTGTGTTTGTGGGTGGATTATCTGTAAGAAAGAGGTGCAAACCAAACTGAAGTCATTGAATAAAAACCCTGACCCCGTCCAGCTTTCTGCGATCACTGACTCACTGATTTAATCTGTCACAGTGTTTCTCTACAGAAAGAAAGTGTTTTTATATCACTGACTCACTGATTTAATCTGTCACAGTGTTTCTCTACAGAAAGAAAGTGTTTTTATATCACTGACTCACTGATTTAATCTGTCACAGTGTTTCTCTACAGAAAGAAAGTGTTTTTATTTTATTTATATCACGGCCTCTGCTCTCGTCCTCTTCCACCGGCTGTAATTCTCGATCTGTGCACACGGTGAGTTTTTCTGGAATATTAAATTTGTTTTATTTATTCATTTATTGTATTTATTAACCATTCTGTAACCAGGCAAGTTCAGTGATTACAGTAAGTTCAGTGATTACAGTAAGTTCAGTGATTACTGTAAGTTCAGTGATTACAGTAAGTTCAGTGATTACAGTAAGTTCAGTGATTACTGTAAGTTCAGTGATTACAGTAAGTTCAGTGATTACTGTAAGTTCAGTGATTACAGTAAGTTCAGTGATTACTGTAAGTTCAGTGATTACAGAAATTGGCTGGCCAAGCAGCAAAGACACAGCTCATATAACAGAAACACAGACAGAGACTAACATAGGGAGTAAAAATGCAGGCTATGTTTTAGCAGGTAATGATATGAATCAGAACGAGATTGCGATCAGGCAAACAAGAAACATTTTCCTCTGCCACAAGTCTGTGAGCCCTTCCTGTATGTCTGAGAAAGGAAAACAACAGAAAAATATGAATTATGTTCCTCTGCTGGTGATAATGAGGTTTACAGTGTGTAGGTAGAAAATAAGCATGCAGTTGCCCTGGGTATACAGACACGAGGTCAACTGGTCACCTGTACTTTATTACATTGCAAATGCAGAAAGCCGATGTGTGTGTGTGTGTGTGTGTGTGTGTGCGTGCGTGTGCGCATGTGTGTCTGCCTTTGATTGATGTTGATGTGTTTGATAAAATTCAACTGGAGGAAAATCAGTTATTTACTTCACAGCAGAAGACAGTGGTGCAATTCCTGGTCTAATGAATGTCTCCTATTGGTGAAATAACCCAGCCAATGAAAGGGCAAGCACTGGGGTTTGTGGGTGTGTATCGTATATTAAGAATCGAGGAAGCAGTCCTGTTTGATGAAAATATGTCTCTCTCTCTCCACCCCCCCTTCTCTCCCTCTCTCTCTCCCTCTCTCCTTCTCTCTCTCTTTCTCTCCCTCTTTCTCCCTCTCTCTCCCTCTCTCTCTCGTTTTCTCCCTCTCTCTCCCTCCCTTTCCCTCTCTCCCTCTCTCTCTCAGAGATGCCTCTGTGGGAAACAGCACGTACAGTCTGACAATTCTTCACTGTCTGCAGGGTTTCTGTAAGGTGAGACACACAGCAGGGTCTGTGTTTAACTCTGATTTACACATGGCCTTCCTGAGGACCAGTGATACCCTGCATACCCAGTGATACCCTGCATACCCAGTGATACCCTGCATATCCAGTGATACCCTACATACCCAGTGATACCCTACATACGCAGTGATACCCTACATACCCAGTGATACCCTACATACCCAGTGATACCCTACATACGCAGTGATACCCTACATACCCAGTGATACCCTACATACCCAGTGATACCCTACATACCCAGTGATACCCTACATACGCAGTGATACCCTACATACCCAGTGATACCCTACATACCCAGTGATACCCTACATACCCAGTGATACCCTGCATACCCAGTGATACCCTACATACCCAGTGATACCCTGCATATCCAGTGATACCCTACATACCCAGTGATACCCTACATACCCAGTGATACCCTACATACCCAGTGATACCCTGCATACCCAGTGATACCCTGCATACCCAGTGATACCCTACATACCCAGTGATACCCGGTGATACCCTGCATACCCGGTGATACCCTGCATACCTGGTGATACCCTACATACCCGGTGATACCCTACATACCCGGTGATACCCTACATACCCAGTGGCAGACGTGGCAGGTTTTCACGGTCTGACTGGATTTGGAGATAGATAGAGGGGGGGGCGGGGGAGAGAGAGACCAGGCTGTTGAGAGAGGAGAGACACCACCCTCGTTAAAAACATTTCCCCTCCACCAGGCGCTGCGGTACAGATTCTTTGACTTTGGGACATTTGACGTGAACGAGTATGAACATTACGAGGTGAGTGCAGATCTGAATGAGTACGAACATTACGAGGTGAGTGCAGATTAGAACGAGTACGAACATTACGAGGTGAGGGCAGATTAGTAAACGATCAGTAAAACGATCAGCACGTTGCATTACACCAGTGGTCCCCAACCCTGTTCCTGGATCTACCGTCCTGTAGGTTTTCATTTTAACCCTAATTTGGCACACCTGATACCACTAATGAGCAGCTCCAGGAGATCTCTAGCTGTTGAATGAGGTGTGATTTGATGGGGTTGAATTGAAATTTGAAATGAATTGTGAGTCAAATGATGACAGATGTTGATTGGATGCAAGCCTTATTTTAGTGGTTAGGTTTAGCGGTTAGGTTTAGCGGTTGGGTTTAGCGGTTAGGTTTAGCGGTTAGGTTTAGCGGTTGGGTTTAGCGGTTAGGTTTAGCGGTTAGGTTTAGCGGTTGGGTTTAGCGGTTAGGTTTAGCGGTTAGGTTTAGCGGTTGGGTTTATCGGTTAGGTTTAGCGGTTGGGTTTAAATGGGGCTAAATGCTGTAATTGTGGTGACTGATCTCGCTGTTCACAGTCGATACAGCAGCACAGCTGCATCCCCTCTCCTCCTTTTCTCTCTCTCTTTCTCTACCTCCATCTATCGCTCCCTCCCATCAGCGCGTGGAGAACGGCGATTTTAACTGGATTGTCCCGCGGAAGCTTCTGGCCTTCAGTGGGCCCCATTCCAAAAGTAAAATAGAGAGCGGTAAGGGGGGGGGTTCTCCCAAACAGTACAGGACATTTAGACCTGGGTCGGCTCTGTGTTTTAAATTACTTTAACTCTTTATGTGCCAGCAAAAATGACAAATCACTCCTGCAATGCCCTTAGCTAAACACAATATTGATACAAATCATACACAAGAAGCATTGTTCTGATTATCAGTGAAGATATATACTGTACATATTTTAAAATGGTAGTCAATCTGCATTGTATTGGAGCTCTGGATGGGGCGCTATATCTGGCTGTACAAGTGCTTTTCTGTAAACAGGGTCTAAAAAAATCACATTACACATTGCTCATATGTGATACAAACTCTAATCTGAGCCACCTGGCCCGGCCCCGCCCGGCCCCGCCCAGGCTACCCTCTGCATTCCCCAGAGGCCTACTTCTCTTACTTTCGCAAGCGCCATGTGACCGCCATCGTGCGCCTCAACAAGAAGACGTACGACGCCAAGCGCTTCACGGACGGCGGGTTCCAGCACTTCCACCTATACTTCGAAGACGGCAGCGCGCCGAGTGACCTCATCACCCGCCGCTTCCTGCAGGTGTGCGAGGCCACGGCCGGCGCGGTGGCGGTGCACTGCAGAGGTGAGGCACAGCTGGAGTTCACAGCTGTAGTTCAGTAGTTACGGGGCATCAGACTGCAGTCCTGGAGTGTGTCAGACAGTCTTCCCTCCTTTTTGTATTTCCTCACTTTATTGCGGGAGGGAGAAGGCAGAGAGGTTGCCATGGCGAGGGAGGGTGCTCCTATGCGATTCGAGAGTTGGCTGCTCCACACGTCTCGCCAGTGTGTCTCAGCTCTTAAGTTTTTGATTTGTCATTCATTGGTTGAACAATCTTCCAGGGTTAGAGTTAGAGTTGGAGATCCCTGCTTTAGAGGGATATAATCTGATGGCAGAGTTAATTAAAAAGCATTATAATCAGAAAATAAACAGGAAGAGCGATAAGGACAAAGCCTCCCTCCCCACTCTCTTCCTTCCTCCCCCCCGCCCCCTCCCGCGCAGCGGGTCTGGGCCGTACAGGTACTCTGATTGGCTGTTATCTGATGAAGCATTACCGCTTCACTGCGGCAGAAGCCATCGCCTGGATACGGATCTGTAGGCCCGGATCCATCATCGGACCCCAGCAGAACTTTCTGGAAGAGTGAGTCCCGCCCATCCGGTTCAGTTAAATTCCAGCAAGCGCTGCTGCCTCCTCTCCAGCAGATAAGGGGTTAAGTAATGTTAGTGTGGATTTCTGCAGGCAGACATCACAGAGCACAGAGTTCTCTGACATCAGAGGTTCTCTCACCCCACCCTCTCTTTCTCTCTGTAGAAAGCAGGCGTGGCTTTGGGTCCAGGGGGATGTCCATCGCTCCCGACTGAAGCAGCTAGCGGACAGGGGCTTGTCCCGCCTCATATCTGGGGTGGGTGAGCTGTCACTCAGCCCCTCCTTGCACCAGTCCCGCAGCTTGGACCATGCCCAAGAGGTGAGACATCAGCCTCAGGACCAATCAGGAAGCACCACTTAGTTCAGTCAGCATCAGAACCAATCAGGAAGCACCTATTAATGCAGTCAGCATTTGAGCCAATCAGGAGAAACTTATGAATGCAGTCAGCATTAGAGCCAATCAGGAGGCACCTATTAATGCAGTCAGCATTAGAGCCAATCAAGAGGCACCTATTAATACAGTCAGCATTAGAGCCAATCAGGAGGCAGCTATTAATGCAGTCAGCATTAGAGCCGATCAGGAGGCAGCTATTAATTTAGTCCGCCTGAGAGCGAATGAGGAAGCAGCTGGAGGGGCAGAGGAGGAGCCTGTTACAGTGCTCATCTGAGTGGGTCTTTGTGACTGCAGTGGGCATGGTTTTGAGCTCTGTACTCTCTGTGCTCTCTTTTGCGCCTCCTGCAGGACAGATGCGGCTATGACAGTGCGTTTCACACTCAGGGAGACAAGTTATGGTCCCGAAAGAGCAGGAGACAGACCAGGTCATCCCCCGCTGCAGCCTTCAGGTACAGCTCCCAGTTACACTACAGTACAGGTGTGCAGATATCACCTGCGTTTACACTACAGTACAGGTGTGCAGATATCACCTGCCTTTACACTACAGTACAGGTGTGCAGATATCACCTGCCTTTACACTACAGTACAGGTGTGCAGATATCACCTGCCTTTACACTACAGTACAGGTGTGCAGATATCACCTGCATTTACACTACAGTACAGGTGTGCAGATATCACCTGCATTTACACTACAGTACAGGTGTGCAGATATCATCTGCATTTACACTACAGTACAGGTGTGCAGATATCACCTGCCTTTACACTACAGTACAGGTGTGCAGATATCACCTGCCTTTACACTACAGTACAGGTGTGCAGATATCACCTGCATTTACACTACAGTACAGGTGTGCAGATATCACCTGCATTTACACTACAGTACAGGTGTGCAGATATCACCTGCATTTACACTACAGTACAGGTGTGCAGATATCACCTGCATTTACACTACAGTACAGGTGTGCAGATATCACCTGCATTTACACTACAGTACAGGTGTGCAGATATCACCTGCATTTACACTACAGTACAGATGTGCAGATATCACCTGCATTTACACTACAGTACAGGTGTGCAGATATCACCTGAATTTACTCTACAGTACAGATGTGCAGATATCACCTGCCTTTACACTACAGTACAGGTGTGCAGATATCATCTGCATTTACACTACAGTACAGGTGTGCAGATATCACCTGCCTTTACACTACAGTACAGGTGTGCAGATATCACCTGCGTTTACACTACAGTACAGGTGTGCAGATATCACCTGCATTTACACTACAGTACAGGTGTGCAGATATCACCTGCATTTACACTACAGTAAAGATGTGCAGGTTATACCTGCCTTTACACTACAGTACAGGTGTGCAGATATCACCTGCGTTTACTCTACAGTAAAGATGTGCAGGTTATACCTGCCTTTACACTACAGTACAGGTGTGCAGATATCACCTGCGTTTACACTACAGTACAGGTGTGCAGATATCATCTGCATTTACACTACAGTAAAGATGTGCAGGTTATACCTGCCTTTACACTACAGTACAGGTGTGCAGATATCATCTGCCTTTACACTACAGTACAGGTGTGCAGGTTATACCTGCCTTTACACTACAGTACAGGTGTGCAGGTTATACCTGCCTTTACACTACAGTAAAGATGTGCAGATATCATCTGCATTTACACTACAGTACAGGTGTGCAGATATCACCTGCATTTACACTACAGTACAGGTGTGCAGGTTATACCTGCCTTTACACTACAGTACAGGTGTGCAGATATCATCTGCATTTACACTACAGTACAGGTGTGCAGATATCACCTGCATTTACACTACAGTACAGGTGTGCAGGTTATACCTGCCTTTACACTACAGTACAGGTGTGCAGATATCACCTGCATTTACACTACAGTACAGGTGTGCAGATATCACCTGCATTTACACTACAGTACAGGTGTGCAGATATCACCTGCATTTACACTACAGTACAGGTGTGCAGATATCACCTGCATTTACACTACAGTACAGGTGTGCAGGTTATACCTGCCTTTACACTACAGTACAGGTGTGCAGATATCACCTGCATTTACACTACAGTAAAGATGTGCAGGTTATACCTGCCTTTACACTACAGTACAGGTGTGCAGATATCACCTGCATTTACACTACAGTACAGGTGTGCAGATATCACCTGCATTTACACTACAGTACAGGTGTGCAGATATCACCTGCATTTACACTACAGTACAGGTGTGCAGATATCACCTGCATTTACACTACAGTACAGGTGTGCAGATATCACCTGCATTTACACTACAGTAAAGATGTGCAGGTTATACCTGCCTTTACACTACAGTACAGGTGTGCAGATATCACCTGCATTTACACTACAGTAAAGATGTGCAGGTTATACCTGCCTTTACACTACAGTACAGGTGTGCAGATATCACCTGCATTTACACTACAGTACAGGTGTGCAGATATCATCTGCATTTACACTACAGTACAGATGTGCAGATATCACCTGCATTTACACTACAGTACAGGTGTGCAGATATCACCTGCATTTACACTACAGTACAGGTGTGCAGGTTATACCTGCCTTTACACTACAGTACAGGTGTGCAGGTTATACCTGCCTTTACACTACAGTACAGGTGTGCAGATATCACCTGCATTTACACTACAGTACAGGTGTGCAGATATCACCTGCATTTACACTACAGTAAAGATGTGCAGGTTATACCTGCCTTTACACTACAGTACAGGTGTGCAGATATCATCTGCCTTTACACTACAGTACAGGTGTGCAGGTTATACCTGCCTTTACACTACAGTACAGGTGTGCAGATATCACCTGCATTTACACTACAGTACAGGTGTGCAGGTTATACCTGCCTTTACACTACAGTACAGGTGTGCAGATATCATCTGCATTTACACTACAGTACAGGTGTGCAGATATCACCTGCATTTACACTACAGTACAGGTGTGCAGGTTATACCTGCCTTTACACTACAGTACAGGTGTGCAGATATCATCTGCATTTACACTACAGTAAAGATGTGCAGGTTATACCTGCCTTTACACTACAGTACAGGTGTGCAGATATCACCTGCATTTACACTACAGTACAGGTGTGCAGATATCACCTGCATTTACACTACAGTACAGGTGTGCAGATATCACCTGCGTTTACACTACAGTACAGGTGTGCAGATATCACCTGCGTTTACACTACAGTACAGGTGTGCAGATATCACCTGCATTTACACTACAGTAAAGATGTGCAGGTTATACCTGCCTTTACACTACAGTACAGGTGTGCAGATATCACCTGCATTTACACTACAGTACAGGTGTGCAGATATCACCTGCATTTACACTACAGTACAGGTGTGCAGATATCACCTGCATTTACTCTACAGTACAGGTGTGCAGATATCACCTGCATTTACACTACAGTACAGGTGTGCAGATATCACCTGCATTTACACTACAGTACAGGTGTGCAGATATCACCTGCATTTACTCTACAGTACAGGTGTGCAGATATCACCTGCATTTACACTACAGTACAGGTGTGCAGATATCACCTGCATTTACACTACAGTACAGGTGTGCAGATATCACCTGCATTTACTCTACAGTAAAGATGTGCAGGTTATACCTGCCTTTACACTACAGTACAGGTGTGCAGATATCACCTGCCTTTACACTACAGTACAGGTGTGCAGATATCACCTGCATTTACACTACAGTACAGGTGTGCAGATATCACCTGCATTTACACTACAGTACAGGTGTGCAGATATCACCTGCCTTTACACTACAGTACAGGTGTGCAGATATCACCTGCATTTACACTACAGTACAGGTGTGCAGATATCACCTGCATTTACTCTACAGTAAAGATGTGCAGGTTATACCTGCCTTTACACTACAGTACAGGTGTGCAGATATCACCTGCATTTACTCTACAGTAAAGATGTGCAGGTTATACCTGCCTTTACACTACAGTACAGGTGTGCAGATATCATCTGCATTTACACTACAGTACAGGTGTGCAGATATCACCTGCCTTTACACTACAGTACAGGTGTGCAGATATCACCTGCGTTTACACTACAGTACAGGTGTGCAGATATCACCTGCATTTACACTACAGTACAGGTGTGCAGATATCACCTGCATTTACACTACAGTAAAGATGTGCAGATATCACCTGCATTTACACTACAGTACAGGTGTGCAGATATCACCTGCATTTACACTACAGTACAGGTGTGCAGATATCACCTGAATTTACTCTACAGTAAAGATGTGCAGATATCACCTGCATTTACACTACAGTACAGGTGTGCAGATATCACCTGCATTTACACTACAGTACAGGTGTGCAGATATCACCTGCATTTACACTACAGTACAGGTGTGCAGATATCACCTGCATTTACTCTACAGTAAAGATGTGCAGGTTATACCTGCATTTACACTACAGGACAGGTGTGTTATGAGATAAAGTTGTATGTGTTTGTAGCCTTTTTGTAATGTTGCTGCAACGTTGTTGAAAAGGTCTGTTGGTCTGTTTCTGTCAGGCTGGATGATGTGAAAACGCGAGCCAGGTCCCAGAGTTTCAACAGGTATTTATCTAACCGTGTGTGTGTGTGTGTGTGTGTGTGTGTGTGCATGCATGTGTACGTATCTCTTTGTGGTCTCTAAGTATGGTTGCTATGAGTTACGGTCCCTGAGCATGATTGCCGTGTGCTGCAGTCTCTAAGCATGGTTTCCGCAAGCAACAGTCTTAAGTCCGGGGTTAGAACAGTTGGGTGGGTACTGAACAGTTTTGGGGTGTTTTTGTGCCTCTTCTCCAGTCAGAAGGGGCGAATGGGGAGCTCCACCCCTCCACCCAGGGGGTCTAGGGTCGTTCCTGCCTCCACCAGCCAGAGGATCACCTCCTCTGCCTCAACATCCGCCCTGCGCAGGTAAGCCCCAGTCTACACTCCACAGGTAACCCCACTTTACACTCCACAGGTAACCCCACTCTACACTCCACAGGTAACCCCACTCTACACGCCACAGGCATTAGTCCATTAAATGTGTGTGTGTGTGTATGTGAATGTATGAGAGCGTAAGCGATATGTTGGAGGTGTGTGCGTGAGTGAAAAATTATGTGTGTGTGTGTGAAAGAGAGAGTGTGTGTGTGTGTGTGTTAGTGTGAAAGAGAAAGTGTGTGTGTGTGTGAAAGAGAAAGTGTGTATTTGTGTGAAAGAGAAAGTAGGTGTTTGTGTGAAAGAGAAAGTAGGTGTTTGTGTGAAAGAGAAAGTATGTGTTTGTGTGTGTGTTAGTGCAAAAGAGAAGTGTGTGTTTGTGTGAAAGAGAGAGTGTGTGTGTGTGTGTTAGTGTGAAAAAGAAAGTGTGTGTTTGTGTGTGTGAAAGCGAGTGTGTGTGTGTGTGTGTGTGAAAGCGAGAGAGTGTGTGTGTGTGTGTGTGTGTGAAAGCGAGAGTGTGTGTGTGTTAGTGTGTGTGTGAAAGCGAGTGTGTGTGTGTGTGTGTTAGTGTGTGTGTGAAAGCGAGAGTGTGTGTGTGTGTGTGTATGAAAGAGTGTGTGTTAGTGTGAAAGAGAGTGTGTGTGTGTGTGTGTGTGTGTGTGTGAAAGCGAGAGTGTGTGTGTGTGTGTGAAAGAGAGAGTGTGTGTGTGTGTGTGTGTGTGAAAGCGAGAGTGGTGTGTGTGTGAAAGCGAGTGTGTGTGTGTGTGAAAGCGAGAGTGTGTGTGTGTGTTAGTGTTGGATGTTGGCCAGCTGTCCAGACTTCCTCAGGACTGAGGTACAAGGGGAAATTTGGCGGGG
The DNA here is from genome assembly GCA_022702515.1 of Ilyophis sp. 1 JC-2022. Classification (NCBI taxonomy): domain Eukaryota; kingdom Metazoa; phylum Chordata; class Actinopteri; order Anguilliformes; family Synaphobranchidae; genus Ilyophis; species Ilyophis sp. 1 JC-2022. The sequence continues at coordinate 149,934,235 of CM040395.1, forward strand.
TTTTCACAGGAGTTTCCCTCTGCTCCTGCCCCCCCCCCCTCTGTTTATGAAGGTGGGGTGGGGGTAATGACCCCTGCGTGTGGCAGTTCCGGCCTTAGGGCCTTAGAGGCGTGTGGGGTAATGTTTGCGAGTCCAAGCTGTGCTGTGTCTCATCACATTACAGGCATTTAGCCGACGCTCTTATCCAGAGCGACTTACACAACTTCTTATTGCACTTATCCATTCATACAGCTGGATATATACTGAAGCAATACAGGTTAAGTACCTTGTTCAAGGGTACAACGGCAGTGTCCTACCTGGGAATCGAACCTGCAACCTTTCAGTTACAAGTCCAGTTTCTTAACCATTATACTACACTGCCGCCCCATTATTTTTTAAAAGTGTATCAGTGCCTGTAATTACATTGTTACTTTCTCTCTCTTTCTCTCTCTCTCTCAGTGCTGTCAGTAACAGGCCAACTGTTCTGCATTGACACAACCAGCAGGAGGCAGTGCTGAGTCAGTCCTACAGTGCTCACCCTGAGTAAGAAGCCCCTCCCCCTCTCTGTCTCTTACAACTCAGGACCCGGGCCCATCAACTCTGACCCCTCCCCCTAGAGAGTGACCTCAGAGGACTGACCACGCCCACCACCGGGGCCTCAGCACTCAAGACTGCAGTTGAACACTACGGGGAGTGTGTATTTACACTCCTGTACTGCGCACATTCAGGATGAGATGGCTTCATGCTTCCTAATCAACGAAATACTGCAGTTTTATTGTTTACTCTTTTCTCACCATGTCCCAGTGTTGTTTGTGGCTGGGAGTGGTGTGGGAGGGCACGTGACCGGACAGGAGTAGGCAATAGTGCCCTCTATGGTGAACTGGGGCAGCTGCAAAGTGTGCGCTAGCCTGCGTATGCTAACAGAGGAGAGTGTGCGCTAGCCTGCGTATGCTAACAGAGGAGAGTGTGCACTAGCCTGCGTATGCTAACAGAGGAGAGTGTGCACTAGCCTGCATATGCTACAGAGGAGAGTGTGCACTAGCCTGCATATGCTACAGAGGAGAGTGTGCGCTAGCCTGCATATGCTACAGAGGAGAGTGTGCGCTAGCCTGCGTATGCTAACAGAGGAGAGTGTGCGCTAGCCTGCGTATGCTAACAGAGGAGAGTGTGCACTAGCCTGCATATGCTACAAAGGAGAGTGTGCGCTAGCCTGCATATGCTACAGAGGAGAGTGTGCGCTAGCCTGCATATGCTACAAAGGAGAGTGTGCGCTAGCCTGCGTATGCTAACAGAGGAGAGTGTGCGCTAGCCTGCATATGCTACAGAGGAGAGCGTACGCTAGCCTGCATATGATACAGAGGAGAGCGTGCGTTAGCCTGTGTGTGCTATAGCGGAGAGTGTGCGCTAACCTGCGTGTGCTACAGAGGAGAGTGTTTGCTAGCCTGCATATGATACAGATGAGTGCGTACGCTAGCCTGCGTGTGCTAGCCTGTGTATGCTTCAGATGAGAGCATGCACTTATTAAAATTATATATTGGTTACATTTCTTGTCCATGTATTATAAGGAAATATACATACTCTGGAGATTATGAATTTCGTTGAGGAATTTTTCCTTTCTTTTTTTGTGTGTTTCTGTTTTCTCTACAATTATGAAAGATTTATCCCCACTATTCCTTATTTGAATCACTGTGCAGCATAAATATAACTTGCAGAAGAACCATATTTTTTGCAATTTCTTCCCCAACATGTATGTTTTTATGTGTGTTGCTGTGGCAACAATGACATACTTTCTAGTTCATGGGAAGGATTAATGTGAAGTATTTTTTATGTTGAATTCACATCAATTAAGGTTGAGAGGGTTTGGTTTTCAATGCAGCCCTTGATTAACTGAAACTTTGAGTTAGCAATCAATGGTTTCCATGGCGATTGGAGGTTGTGCCGATTAGTGGGAGTTTGTGCTCAGCTTTAATGTGTCACGTGCGCTTTAATGTGTCACGTGCGCTCACATGCAAAGGCAACTAAGAATAAGGGAGGATGTTTACACTGGCGTTCTCTGTTTACTTAAACAAACCATTCCAAATTATTTCTTTTCTGGAAATAAAATAAATTTTTATGTACACTGAGATCTCATTATTCAGCTTCCGTCGAGTCCACCATAAACACAAATGCTGGAATTCATGGACTTAAATATGTGTTTAGAATGTGCGCACATCTAAAACTTGTAGAGGTGCAGGGTAAATAAATGAGCGGAAACATAAAAATTATTGATTATCCGCACACTGAAGAATGCTCCCAGTCAGTGTTTAACAGGGACACAGACACTGAAGAATGCTCCCAGTCAGTGTTTAACAGGGACACAGACACTGAAGAATGCTCCCAGTCAGTGTTTAACGGAGACACAGACACAACGATTGGACCTGAAGGTCTTCACCAGGTGTCTTTAAATATGTAGATTGAAACAAAGAAATAAGTAAATATGACTTTTTCCTACGCGGCCAGGGATTAAGCCACATTGGCATGCATGGATTTTGACCAATGAAAATATGGTCAAATGGAAATATTTGTGCAAAGGCAGTAGGCGTGTGTGCACACTCAGGTGCATTTGTGCAAAGGCAGTAGGCGTGTGTTCACACTCAGGTGCAGGCCTAAATGAACAACTAAAAGTAAAAAAAGTTACTTTTTTAAGTTCCTTTAAAAAACGATAGCATGCGAGCAGCACCCTCCTTGTGTTGGTGTGGAGGCTTGTCCTGAACTGCAGGACTTTCTTATCCTAACAGCGCTGAATTATGGGAAACGGCTTTCAGGACAAGGAGTGTAAACAGCAGGATGAAAGGGGGTCATTATTCATGTTTTTCTAATGAGACTGGATAAACAGCAGGATGTACGGCAGGGGGATGGGTGGCACGGGAAATGGCATGTTGGGGCTTTTAGGAGTTCTCTCTATTTGAATTTTGAATTCATGGGACTTTCCCCAATATCTTCACAGATCTGGGCCCTGCCGCTCTGAAAAAAAATTCCCACGTTTTGCAGGAACAAAAGTAAATCCATTATGGTTTTTGATGGTTTGGGTCCTGTGCCCATGTCTACACTGTCTGGCACCCACATTCTAAGGGTCCTGTTTCCATAAGACCTTGTCATCATGTGCCTAAAAAGTCAATGTTAAAATTAAAGTTAAGTTTCTTTAAAAATCAGTAGTAATCATTAATACTTACACACAATTCAACATATTAGAATAAAATAACACACATGAGGGATTTACAGTAGAAAAAGCAGTAGAGCTTTCAGAGAAGGTGGCTATCACGTCCCCAGCTGCTGCATCCTATTGAGGGTCAATAATTGATAAGGGACACTTTAATATGTAGTCCATACACCTTTAATCCATAAATCCATAGATATGTTTTGGCATTCAGCTTTTATCAGGGTGCAAAAGCATTCAATCAGTTTCAGTCAATTGCAGTTGGGTACAATACAGTCATCCAGTTAGTAATTATCACCAATTATCGCTCATGGAGACCAATGTTAAATTAGTGAAAATCACAATATTGGCTGAACAAGGCATAAGACGTGTGTGCGTACAAAAATATATGTTTTAATATCTGTCAAGAAAATGTCTGCATTCTCTAATGTGTAATATCAGGGAGACATTCACGTACAACAGAACTGAGCCAACCACAATACCCTTTCATTAAGATGGATTATCATCGGCATTATCATTAGATACCATGATCAGCATTATTAATCCTTTCGCACGTAAATTCCAAAATATTTTCAACGGCCCCAAAGCGTGAGTTTTTTTCTGTGTGCAACAGCTGTTCTAGAATTCGACTGTTACGTCACAGCACTAGTCTTCGCACGATTGACAGTTAGCTAATATTAGCACACACACATACATATACATAGCCTACACTACACATATATATATACATACTCTCAGTATGTGTGAGGAGCCAAGGGACAGTCATTATCTGACTCTGTCGCTAACTGCACTGTCTTTCATTTGTGTCAATAAAAATATCTGTCAGCTAATTGTTCGTGTGGTGAAAATGTTTTTTATATTTTTCGCATGTTTTCAAAGTTGTTACGAATGGTGTATTCCGATTCTAGCAACCAAGTCAATGGACACCCATGATGTTGGTAAAGTACCTTTTTGAAGGTTGTACGTTACTGTTTACCATAATGTGGCGGCCTGGGGATTGCCAGCTGGGACCGGGTAGTGAGCCGCTGCCCGGTCGATGTGTACATAAATGTAAATAGCGTGCTGTGTGTTCTAATTGTGTCGTTAGTTTGTTAGCCGCGTCTTGTGTCAACTGTTTTGTTTTAAACGTAACTGTCATTTGTAACTGTGTGTTATGTGTGGCTGTGATTGGCTAGGAATCTGTAAGTGTGTGCGCCAATCACAGCCGACTAGTTCCTTTATAAAGCAGTGTCTGAAGCGATTCGTTTGTTAGTGAAAGAGTGTTTTAGGGCTAAGAATATTGTCTTAGGGCTCTTTTCAGAGCTGGTAAGGTAGCGCTATTAAAACGAAGCTCAGCTTGAGCGATTCGGAACTGCAAGCCGCTGTCTCCCTCCCTCATTCTCCGCGCTCGCTACAATATGCTATGAGACGCTATTTATCTCCGATAAAGCTAATAACATGCTATGGGCGCAGCCATATAACCTCATCTCTGGTCCAACCAAAGATGATAACGTGACAAGATAACTCACTTCCAGGTTAACTTGGTTGAGAATGGATATGGTTAAAGTTGGGAGTAAGTGGAGCATCTCTTCATCTTGTATCATCTTTGGTTGAATGCGAAAGAACAAGATGGCAGCACCGCAAAACAATATTAGCCTACTGCCGGATTATTTTCGAAAATGCGTTTTTTGAGTATTTCGTCAATTGTTTTGATCACGGATGAGTTTACCCGCTGTTTAATCGCTATAATATAGTATATTTAATATATATATTATATTTTCTGTCAGCCCGTAGTTAGCTCATTTTGATAGCTTGGTTAGCACTGACGTTGACAAACTAGCTAAATCAACGTTATAGGCTAGGGGGTATTTGCTGCTTACATTACTTCTGAGAAAGTGTGAATGCATAAACAAATACATGTAAATGTTGTAAAGATGTTTATTTGTTTATTCTATTCATAGACTTCTGTTCAGCGTCCAACACCATCAACCCAACCAAGCTCACAGACAAACTACTAAAAATGAACATCAGCCCCTCAATCTGCTACTGGATCTTGGACTTTCTCAGCAACAGGCCACAAACTGAAAACTGGCAAATTAACATCTCGCCCCCTTATCACCAGCACAGGCACGCCGCAGGGTTGCGTCCCTTATCACCAGCACAGGCACGCCGCAGGGTTGCGTCCCTTATCACCAGCACAGGCACGCCACAGGGTTGCGTCCTATCACCACTGATCTTCTCCCTCTTCACCAATAATTTCCAGTCTCACAACAACTCTGTCAAGATCTTAAAGTACGCAGACGATACAACAATTCTTGGCCTCTTATCAAAAGACGATAAAACAGTGTACCATGAGGAGGTTGAGAGAGCAGTAAGCTGGTGCCAGGACAATGACGTGGCCCTGAACATCACAAAAACCCAGGAGACCATAATAGATTTCAGGAGGAACAATCAAAACAAGCCACCCATCCTCATCAATAACAAAACCATCGCTATCTCCAACTCCTTCAAATTCCTCGGAACCTACATCAGCCACAATCTTAAATGGGAAACCAACTGTGACCATTTACTCAAGAAAGCACAACAAAAACTCCAACAAAAACTCCACTTCCTCAGTGAATACAGGGGCAAACAACATTCTATACAGTCATCATTGAAAGAATCCGCACCCTGTCGATCCCTGTCTGGTACCGGAGCACATCAAATAAGCAAAATAAACAATTAAAAAACTGGAGTCATTACAAAAAGCAATCAGAATAACAGGCTTCAACCAGCCATCACTGGACTCCTTATACACAAAACGTACCATAAAGCGAGCAAAGAGTATCATCAAAGACCCCTCTCATCCAGCAAATGTCCTCTTTCAGCGACTGCCCTCTGGGAGGCGCTACCAGCCATCAGGGGGGAGAACAGAGAGATTAAACCGCAGCTCCTTCCCCCAAGCCATACTCACCCTGAACTCTGGACTCTAATACATGATAATCCAACACCGAACTATACACACCTGTACGGTACAACAGACATTTGCACTACATATCCCCATCACTAGAACATATCCATGCACTATGCACTACTGCACTGCACTTTATTAACTTATGGAAGATATTACTGTTATTGTTTTGTTCTACTTGTTGATTTGTCCTGTATGCTTGTCTGCCTGTGTATACAGTATGTCATGTATATGTCATGTATATGTCATGCCATGTCATAAATGTGAGCTCTCCAGCTGTACTGAACTAAATTCCACCAGCTTGCTGTGGGGCAATGAAACAAAGCACTTGAGACCGTGCCACTGTGCTATGAAACATCTACAGCCTATAGAAGCTAGGATGAAGAAAAAGAGCCCGTTTTACTGTTTTCAGCTTGTTTTGTACATTAATTATGGTCAAATATTGTATGTTAAATAATTGTTCAAAAGGTCTCATAGTCCAGATAGAAAGAGCAGATAAATAAATAAAGAGAAAAAATAAAGAATATTCAGAAGGGGTGTCTATGAAAAAACGTTAACACCATTGTCAACATTTCATTGCCAAATATAGCTGGAGAAAATTTGTAAGTTATTTATTCTCCCAGTGCTTCAATATTTTCCGATATTTAAAAACGAACAAAAAACAATTCATTTTATTTTTAATTGTAGAGGGAAGAAACGATCTCTTTGTGATGAATAATTATATGCCTATACACGTTGTAGCCTATTATTTATTGTTTATATAATTATGAGAGCAAGTCTTTTCAGTGTTTGAGGAAATATTGAAGAATCACTGTCACAGAAAAATACACCCTTTAGTAGCTAGCCTACACTAGCGGCCTGATTTACTAAGACCTTTGGCATATGCAAAACCTTTCAGCACATGCAAAATCAGTAACATTATTTAACATACTTATTTAAAAAGGGTTACACTTTGGACTGATAATTATGGACTGGGATTGGAAATGGCTGGGGTCCTAAACGTAGGAACCACGCGAGTTCAAGGATAATGCAAATGGAAACGTGCCAAACGCTGGCGGGGCATAAACCTAGCCTTTTTGTCTGGGGATTCCCCTGCGGATTCCACACCGAGCCAGGATCAAACATATAAATAGGCTTAACAAGAGCGAAGAAACGTCAGCTCAGGTTTATTACAGTTACAGTTATTAAGCTAGTTAGCCAACCTCACAAAAAATGGCTTTGAGAATGCTTTGGATATTTGTCCTTCCAGCAGGTAATATCAAAATGTATTATATTAAATGCGTAACCTCACGCATTAGGCTACGATATCAACATATACACATTAATATCAGATATATGTGATACGTTTACAGACGTGTTTATTGTTCACTGCTTTCATTTAATTTAGCGTTTTCATCGGATTTCTATCTGGAGCCGAGAAAGTCGACGTCTCAAGTCGGCGACAGACTCGTCCTGAAGTGCGGCGCGAGGAACTGTCAGAAAGCCGAATTCACGTGGAGGCGGCCGGGGGACCAGCCGCTCATGCACACATCCGAGACCAAACCGTCACCAACTGAATCGCAACTTGTCATTCATGGTGTGACCGTTGAGCACAAGCCAAAGATTGTATGCATTGCAGTTTGTGGCGATCGAAAGGTTCAGATGACAACAGACATAAATGTGTATTGTGAGTTGTTATTATTATTATTATTATTATTATTATTATTATAAACCCTAATTCCCCAGTATGTAAAATGCACATAAAAGCAGAAAGCAGTGATTTGTAAATTCTCTTTTACATATATTTGATTGAAAACAGTACAAAGAAAATATATTTCATGTTTTACCTTATCAACTTTATTGATTTTTGTAAATATACGCTAATTACGAATTTGATGCCTGCAACACGTTCCAAGAAAGTTTGGATAGGGGCAAAAAAAAGTTTTTAAAAACACCTGTTTGTACATTACAGGTATTTAGCAGGTGCTCTTGTCCAGCCTTTTACATAATATTCATTTATACAGCTGGATATTTACTGAAGCAATATTAAAGTAGCTTTAGTTCAATGGTATAACGGCAGTGTCCTCTACCTGGGAATCGATCCTGCAACCTTTGGGTTACAAGTGCAGTTTTCTAACCATTATACACTGCCACCCAGTTTATTATTATTATTAGTAGTAGTAGTAGTAGGCATATGCGTAGTAGTAGTAGCTGCCTATACTGAAGACTAGTATGCCAGTTGTATCAACAGTTGTATCAGCCTATTACAAATTTGAGTTAATCTTTTTTTAACATATAGACATTACATTTAAATGTCGCAGATCATGAAATTGTTCGGGTGGTTTCAGCTTTCCCCACAGACCCCGAGGTGTCAGGGAACTACCGCGTGCGGCACGGCGAGAAAAGCGACCTCACGTGCGTGGTACGCGATGTTTACCCCGTGGAGCAGCTGAAGATTGAGTGGGTTCAGGGGGAGACAGTTCTCAGCGAGACTTCTGGAGACCAATTCTCTGCGAAAGATGAAATCCAGCCGCAGTCCTTCGTCTACTCTTATATCCCGCAATTCGGAGACGGGGAGAAGAGCATCACGTGCAGAGCGACGCTTGATTTGCCAGGCATCCCTAACAAGCAGCAGACCAGGCAAACCACAGTCAATCTGACCGTACAATGTGAGTGCTTAATTTTGAATGTTATTATTATTTTTTTAAATATATATTTTTTAGTATAATGATATAGCAGGTAGGGATCTATGCACAGTGTCTGTTCTGCTTGACCATTCAGTAAGTCAGGAGAAGAAACCCTTCAAGTTATTCATCCATATCTACTGTATTTCTGGCAGCAGAGTGATGGTTTAAGGCTTGTTTGATACCTCAGACCTTTGATGATTTAAAGCCATTTTACCAACCACGTATTCCATACTGTTCCAGCATAATTTACAGCTAAATCTAGTGCCACCCCCCAATTTCCATAGAGATCCATTCAAATACAGAGACGTTATAGTATCGCTTGTAAGAGTACCAGAAAATAAGATATCAAGAGTCTTTTGATGTTGTTGGGTCACAGACATCAGGATGTCATGGCATGCAAAGGACATGTGACCAAATATGGCTTTTCCACCAAGTATTAAATGCATTTCATTTAGCGTGTTCATTACTTTTTTCCTGTGTCATTCCACTTTATTGCACATAACTTTTTTAAAGGATTGGAATGTTACAATTTTTTTAGCTGTGTAGTTTTACTGAGTTAATAACAATGTCTGGTCAGAATTTAATGTGAGTAGCTGCACTGAAAATATGTTTAATAAAAACATTGTTGACGTGTCTAATACTTATTACTCCCATTGTATATCTATTCAACAATACACCTTGTGCAATTATATACCTGCAAACTTCCTTCTTCAGGACATTGAGTCAAACACTAGTTTTCGCACGCACGCACACACCCCAAAACACCCATTTAATCCTTTACATTCATATACCAATAGTCACTGACACACACTTGCCTTTTTACTCACTCACGTAATGGGTTATGTTTGAGTGATGTAATAATGGGTTAAGTTTGAGTGATGTAATAATGGGTTAAGTTTAAGTGATATAATTATGGCTTAAGTTTGAGTGATGTAATAATAGCTTAAGTTTAAGTGATATAATTATGGCTTAAGTTTGAGTGATGTAATAATAGCTTAAGTTTGAGTGATGTAATAATGGGTTAAGTTTAAGTGATGTAATAATGGGTTAAGTTTGAGTGATGTAATAATGGGTTTTGCTTGAGTGATGCACATGCAGTGTGGCATAGCCTCTCACTGATTGGTGTCGTTTCCTTGGTTCCGTCCCGCAGCGCCCCCCCGAAACACCACGGTAACGGTGTCCCCATCCTGGCAAGTGCAGGAGGGTCAGAACGTCAGCATCTCCTGCCGAACAGTCAGCTTTCCGCCGGCTCACTTCGTCCTGACAAAAGACGGCAGCGATAAAGAGCTCGTCTCCCAGGACGGAACATTCCGGCTACCGCAGGTCACGCCGCACGATGCCGGCCTCTACCATCTCAACGTCTCCAACCGGCTCGGCTTCCACACGGAGCTGCTAACACTGAGCGTGATGGGTAAGGCAGGCAGACACACGGTATACATACATACATACATACATACATACATCATGTTTGGGTCTATTGCGTTTCACGTTTGGTTCCGTTTTAAAAATGCTGTCCAGGGTGGCACCACACTATGGGGCATGGATGAGCCTCATGGTGTCAGATTGAATCTGGACTGTGCCAGTCCCGACTGTGGACAATAGCCCCACAGGGCACAGAGTAATTGGCGATTGCGTCACCCAGGGTATGAGAGGGTTCAGTCAGTTTGGGGGTCGCGTTTCATCGCTGTTTAGCGACCCCAGCTGGTCAATTAGGCACCCATGGACTGCATGCCAAAACCGCATGTGAAAGGTCTTCCTCCGACTCAACACTATGCAAGCTTGGCTATGGGCTGTGGTGTGAAAAGAAGAAGGCTGGTGACACCACGTATTTAGGAGGAGAACTGCGTATGTCTACTCTCTGCCTAATCAACCGAGGGGATCGCACATGACCATGGCTGCAAACAGCTAATAGTTAGTTAGACATGCTAAATTAGGGTGGGAATTGGACATGTTCAAAGCCACGTTGGGGAGCAATATTTATTTATTTTAACAAATGCTGTCTCGCCTCTCTCATTGGTGTCGTTTCCTTGGTCCCGTCCCGTAGCGCCCCCCCGAAACACCACGGTAACGGTGTCCCCATCCTGGCAAGTGCAGGAGGGTCAGAACGTCAGCATCTCCTGCCGAACAGTCAGCTTCCCGCCGGCTCACTTCGTCCTGACGAAAGACGGCAGCGATAAAGAGCTCGTCTCCCAGGACGGAACATTCCGGCTACCGCAGGTCACGCCGCACGACGCCGGCCTCTACCAGCTCAACGTCTCCAACCGGCTGGGCTTCCACACGGAGCTGCTAACACTGAGCGTGATGGGTAAGGCAGGCAGACACACGGTATACATACATACAGTGCCCTCCACTATTATTGGCACCCCTGGTAAAGATGAGTAAAAAGGGTTATAAAAAATTCACCGTTTGGTGAATTAGCTTAATCTCACACTGAGAAAATGAGAAAAATTCAACCTTTAATTGAAGTAAATTTATTATGAGAAAAAAAAATCCCTCATCAAGAAATTATTTTTAACAAAACCATGTGTGCCACAATTATTGGCACCCCTGCATTTATATATAGAATAAAGTAATATTTTTTTATATTTGATCGCGTATCTTTTACATGCCATGACTTCCTGATGTCTGTGACCCAACAACATCAAAAAACTCTTGATATCTTATTTTTCCTGGTACTCTTACAAGCGATACTATAACGTCTCTGCATTTGAATGGATCTCTATGGGAATTGGGGGGTGGGACTAGATTTAGCTGTAAATTACACTGGAACAGTATGGAACACATGGTTGGCTAAATGGCTCTATATCATCAAGGGTCTGCCGTATCAAACAAGCCTTAAACCATCACTCTGCTTCCAGAAATACAGTAGATATGGATGGATAACCTGAAGGGTTTCTTCTCCTGACTTATTTTTCCATAGAATTCAATAGGAAAATTTGTCAGGAGAAACAACCCTTAAAGTGATCCATCCATATCTACTGCATATCTGGCAGTAGAGTGATGGTTTGATACCTCAGACCCTTGATGACTTACAGCCATTTTACCAACCATGTATTCCATACTGTTCCAGCATAGTTTTACAGCTAAATCTAGTCCCACCCCCAAATTCCCATAGAGATCCATTCAAATGCAGAGATGTTTTCGGCTTAGTTGGTTAAGGCACCACACTATGGGGCATGGATGAGCCTCATGGTGTCGGATTGAATCTGGACTGTGCCAGTCCCGACTGTGGACAATAGCCCCACAGGGTACAGAGTAATTGGCGATTGCGTCACCCAGGGTATGAGAGGGTTCAGTCAGTTTGGGGGTCGCGTTTCATCGTTGTGTTGCGACCCCAGCTGGTCAATTAGGCACCCATGGACTGCATGCCAAAACCGCATGTGAAAGGTCTTCCTCCGACTCAACACTATGCAAGCTTGGCTATGGGCTGTGGTGTGAAAAGAAGAAGGCTGGTGACACCACGTATTTAGGAGGAGAACTGTGTATGTCTACTCTCTGCCGAATCAACCGAGGGGATCGCACATGACCATGGCTGCAAACAGCTAATAGTTAGTTAGACATGCTAAATTAGGGTGGGAATTGGACATGTTCAAAGCCACGTTGGGGAGCAATATTTATTTATTTTAACAAATGCTGTCTCGCCTCTCTCATTGGTGTCGTTTCCTTGGTCCCGTCCCGTAGCGCCCCCCCGAAACACCACGGTAACGGTGTCCCCATCCTGGCAAGTGCAGGAGGGTCAGAACGTCAGCATCTCCTGCCGAACAGTCAGCTTCCCGCCGGCTCACTTCGTCCTGACGAAAGACGGCAGCGATAAAGAGCTCGTCTCCCAGGACGGAACATTCCGGCTACCGCAGGTCACGCCGCACGACGCCGGCCTTTACCAGCTCAACGTCTCCAACCAGCTGGGCTTCCACACGGAGCTGCTAACACTGAGCGTGATGGGTAAGGCAGGCAGACACACGGTATACATACATACAGTGCCCTCCACTATTATTGGCACCCCTGGTAAAGATGAGTAAAAAGGGTTATAAAAAATTCACCGTTTGGTGAATTAGCTTAATCTCACACTGAGAAAATGAGAAAAATTCAACCTTTAATTGAAGTAAATTTATTATGAGAAAAAAAATCCCTCATCAAGAAATTATTTTTAACAAAACCATGTGTGCCACAATTATTGGCACCCCTGCATTTATATATAGAATAAAGTAATAATTTTTTATATTTGATCGCGTATCTTTTACATGCCATGACTTCCTGATGTCTGTGACCCAACATCAAAAGACTCTTGACCTTATTTTCTGGTACTCTTACAAGCGATACTATAACGTCTCTGCATTTGAATGGATCTCTATGGGAATTGGGGGGTGGGACTAGATTTAGCTGTAAATTACACTGGAACAGTATGGAACACATGGTTGGCTAAATGGCTTTAAGTCATCAAGGGTCTGGCGTATCAAGCCTTAAACAATCACTCTGCTTCCAGAAATACAGTAGATATGGATGGATAACCTGAAGGGTTTCTTCTCCTGACTTATTTCTCCATAGAATTCAATAGGAAAATTTGTCAGGAGAAACAACCCTTAAAGTGATCCATCCATATCTACTGCATATCTGGCAGTAGAGTGATGGTTTGATACCTCAGACCCTTGATGACTTACAGCCATTTTACCAACCATGTATTCCATACTGTTCCAGCATAGTTTTACAGCTAAATCTAGTCCCACCCCCAAATTCCCATAGAGATCCATTCAAATGCAGAGATGTTTTCGGCTTAGTTGGTTAAGGCACCACACTATGGGGCATGGATGAGCCTCATGGTGTCGGATTGAATCTGGACTGTGCCAGTCCCGACTGTGGACAATAGCCCCACAGGGCACAGAGTAATTGGCGATTGCGTCACCCAGGGTATGAGAGGGTTCAGTCAGTTTGGGGGTCGCGTTTCATCGTTGTGTTGCGACCCCAGCTGGTCAATTAGGCACCCATGGACTGCTTGCCAAAACCGCATGTGAAAGGTCTTCCTCCAACTCAACACTATGCAAGCTTGGCTATGGGCTGTGGTGTGAAAAGAAGAAGGCTGGTGACACCACGTATTTAGGAGGAGAACTGCGTATGTCTACTCTCTGCCGAATCAACCGAGGGGATCGCACATGACCATGGCTGCAAACAGCTAATAGTTAATTAGACATGCTAAATTAGGGTGGGAATTAGACATGTTCAAAGCCACGTTGGGGAGCAATATTTATTTATTTTAACAAATGCTGTCTCGCCTCTCTCATTGGTGTCGTTTCCTTGGTCCCGTCCCGCAGCGCCCCCCCGAAACACCACGGTAACGGTGTCCCCATCCTGGCAAGTGCAGGAGGGTCAGAACGTCAGCATCTCCTGCCGAACAGTCAGCTTCCCGCCGGCTCACTTCGTCCTGACGAAAGACGGCAGCGATAAAGAGCTCGTCTCCCAGGACGGAACATTCCGTCTACCGCAGGTCACGCCGCACGACGCCGGCCTCTACCAGCTCAACGTCTCCAACCGGCTGGGCTTCCACACGAAGCTGCTAACACTGAGCGTGATGGGTAAGGCAGGCAGACACACGGTATACATACATATACACACATATTCTACATGGTCAAAATTATTTGGACACCCCTTGGTTTTGGGCTGTTTTTCATGGTTCAGGCTAGGCTCCTTAGTTCCAGTGAAGGCAAATCTGAACACTACAGCATACGATGACATTCTGTACGATTCTGTGCTTCCAACATTGTGGCAACTGTTTGGGTAAGTCCCTTTCCTGCTTCAGCATGACAACGCCCCTGTGCAGAAAGTGAGGTCCGTACAGAAATGATTTGTCAAGATTGGTGTGGAAGAACAATACTGGCCTGTACACAGCCCTGACCTCAACCCCTTTTGGATCATTTGGCATGCCGACTGCGTGCCCGACCTCACTAATGCTCTTCTGGCTGAACGGAAGCACATCCACGCAGCAAAGGAGGACCAACTTCATTCTAATGCCCGTGATTTTGGAATGAGATGTTGGATGAGCAGGTGGCGCGGATACTTTTGGCCATGTAGTGTACATGCATGTCATGTTTGTGTCCACTGTGTTTTCCTGTCTAGTTCCTTTTTAAAAATGCAGTGCCGTTTTTAAACGTTGCTAATCGCCATGTCCCCATCTGTGTCCCATCCAGAGCAGTACAGCGCCCCCGAGGACACGCCCATCCTGCTCACGCTCATCGTCCCTACCATTGGCGCGGGAGCCATGGTAACCACCGCTGCTGTGTTGATGCGCTACCTGAAGAGGTCAAACGGGCGTCAGGTGTACGAGCTGGCCAAGGGCGTCTAGTCCGGGGTGTAGCCGTGTGGGGACTTCACTTCGGGAACACCAGAGCCATCGCGGACGATCGCACACACGTGCCGCCCAATGGCTCCTCCCACAATGCAATGTGCTTGGGTGACGGCTGCTGCTGGAGCTAGAGGGGGCGTGGCATTCAGAGGCACATACACCAGCATACAATGTTTTCAGTCACAGTGTGACCAATGTTCAGATTACATTCACAACTTTTACCCAAACTTTCTGGGAATGATTTGGAAATCAAAGGTTGCGTTTTCCTTTTTTTAATTTTTATAAATGCGTTCCAAGGATTTTATTTTAAACGTCACCACCAATCCTGGAGGGCCGCAAGACTGCAAGGGGAGTTGAATAGTGCTTTACTTATCGCATTCAGCAGGTTTCTGTTCTACAGGGATTCTGCTCTGAAAGGATTCATAATGATAATAATAATATCTTTTAATAATATATTAATATAGAGAAAATCAGCGAAATTTTTATTTTATTTCAGAATAAGGCCGTCCATGGCGGATTTGGTAGCTAACATTAAACTGGGGGGTGGGGGGGGTTAATTATGCAGTGTATACTTGACGATTTTCCACACAGTCAACACCGGCCCTTGCTGGTACACATTGGCCTACATCTCCCAGTCATAAACAGCCCAAGGAAGATGCGCTGGAACTTCCGCAAAGCCAACTGGAAACAATACAGTGAAACCCTGGACCGGAGTGTCGTTACCATCCCACCCCACACCATCACTGTAGATGAAGCATACAACCGCTTCTGTAGCGCCATCTTCAAAGCTGCCCACACAGCAATCCCACGAGGCTACCGACCCCTCTACGTCCCATGTCTGGACGGAGAAAGCGCTGCCCTCCTACAAGCCTACAAAACATCAGGGGACCCTGAGATAGCAGACCATCTCATTGAATCGCTAACTACAGCCAGGCGAAAGAAGTGGGAGGAGACAGTAGCTGACCTGAATTTCACCCACTCTAGCAGGAAATGTTGGAGCCTCATACGCCGCCTAGGAGCTGCACAGAAGCCCCCTAGCCATAGCCGAGCATCTGTCACACCTAACCAAGTTGCATCCCACCTACTGTCTATTGCAAAAGCAACCCAAGATAAACACACCAGAAGAGCAGTTACAACTGAGCTAAAGAAACACAGAAAAACGCTCGGAGAGGAAAGAAACCCTGAGCCTTTTGAGGTTGCTGAACTGGAGAAAGTCCTGCAGGGCCTGAAATGTGGAAAGGCAGCAGGATATGACAACATCTCTCCAGAGTTCATGAAACATCTTGGCCCCCGAGCCCTAACCTGGCTGAAACAATTCTACACCAGGATCACACAGACAAACTTGATCCCAAAGAAATGGCGGACAGCAAAAGTTATTGCCATACCAAAACCTGGCAAAGACCACAAACTACCAGCAAGCTACCGCCCAATCTCCCTACTCAGCGTTCCCTTCAAAATCCTGGAACGCCTAATACTACAACGTATTTCTCCAGGAGTAGAGGATATCCTCTGTGTGGATCAGGCAGGTTTCCGCAAGGACCGCAGTACAGGAGAACAAGTACTGGCTCTTACCACCTTCATCGAAAATGGATTCGAGAGCAGACTAAAGACAGGGACTGTGTTCCTCGACCTCACAGCCGCCTATGATACTGTCTGGCACAAAGGCCTCCTACTGAAACTCACAAAGGCGCTCCCTGCCTGGGCAACAGCAATAATAAAAACTCTGCTGACCAACCGGAGGTTCAGAGTCCACCTCGGAGAGAGCACGAGCGCATGGAGAACACAGACAAATGGTCTCCCACAAGGCTCAGTCCTAGCTCCAACTCTGTTCAACCTTTATACAAACGACCTACCCACCACCAAATCCCGCAAATTCATCTATGCAGATGACATCTGTCTGGCATTCCAAGCACCAGATTTTGACCCACTGGAACAGGTGCTCACTGAAGACGTTGCTAAACTGGACCAGTTCTGCAAAACCTGGCGCCTAAAACCAAGCCCAGGAAAAACGGTCTCCAGTGTATTCCATCTGCACAATGCAAAAGCTGCCAGAGAACTAAACATCCATCTGAGCGGACTCAAGCTGAAGCATGCCTCGAATCCAACCTACCTTGGAGTGACCCTTGACAGGACCCTATCCTTCAAGGAACATCTAAAAGGGACGGCAGCTAAGGTGAAGTCAAGGAATAACCTGCTCTGCAAGCTCGCTGGTGCAAAATGGGGGGCGGCAGCCTCCACACTGCGCACCTCAGCACTGGCCCTTGCATATTCTGCAGCAGAATATTGTGCCCCTGTCTGGTCCAGGTCATCTCATACCCACTACGTGGACACCCAGCTCAACACAACCATGAGAACCATAACCGGGACCATTCGCTCAACACCACTCCCCTGGCTCCCTGTCTTATCAAACATACCCCCTCCACATATCCGGCGAGCAGCACTCACTCAAAGGATGCTTCAAAAGTCCAAAGACTCTCCCCATCTACCAATCCATAAAGACATCTACAACCCACCCACTGCTCGACTTCCATCCAGACGGCCAATTTGGAAGAACACCCCACCAGCTGACTTCACCATCCAATCAGCTTGGAGAAATGAATGGGAGTCCAAGGAGGTCCCAAACAAACATCTGGTGTCAGACCCCAACCAACAGGTTCCTGGCACCAACCTCCCAAGGAGACAGTGGTCTACACTAAATCGTTTCAGGACTGGACATGGCCCCTGCTTGGCCAGCCTTCACAAATGGGGCAGTAGCCCAAGCCCACTGTGTGCTTGTGGAGAGGAGCAGACTATGGAGCACATCATAGAAGTTTGTCCTCTCCAAAGACTGAAAGGAGGATTAGTCACCCTCCATACAGCAGACCAGGAGGCAACTGCTTGGCTTAAAGACTTTGCATTCGCTAAATAAAAAAAAATAAAAAAATTATGCAGTATGATAATAAGCTACTTATGAGAAGATAATGAGCAAATATTATAATTCAGGGTCCTCTTGATAACTCTTGAGGGGGAGTCGGTCAGTGTATCAGACAGCTATGGTTAAATGAACATGTAAATAAATGTGCTCATTGAAACAGCAGGTTTGTGACCAGCCTGCTCTACAAGTGATGGGTGAGTCTGTAAAGGTTCATTTATCGTGTGTGTGAATAGTTTAGTTTAGGGTGGGGGTGGGAGGATGGAGAGTGTCCGTTTAATAAAACAGGAACAGCCCATCTAAAACACATCTTACACTACAATTGTTTATAGTGTATATATTGTCACATATAGTGTATATATAATTTGTGTGTGTTCCACTGTAGATAAACATTTTGTCTAAATAAACTCTTAATGTTTTTCCCTGCAAAGGTTGTGTAATGTTTGTGTGCCTGAGGGCCAATAAGGCAGCGGAAGCTCCTTTTCAATAAAGACCTTTTTAACTTATAGATCATCCCATCCCTCCCTCTGTCTGTCCGTCTGTCTGGAAATCAGAGAAGCCACTCAGACTGAACAGACGCACGCATGCACAAACGCACACGCACACACACATCCTGCACATCCCCCTGAGAGTCCTTCCCCGATATGAGAGTAAAGAATAAATAAAGAACACCATATGAACCTCAGGGGAGACATCTTACTGGAAACTGTGAAACACACACTCCCAGAAACACAATGATCTCACAGTGTGTGTGACCCTAACACACACTCCCAGATACACAATGATCTCACAGTGTGTGTGTGACCCTAACACACACTCCCAGATACACAATGATCTCACAGTGTGTGTGTGACCCTAACACACACTCCCAGATACACAATGATCTCACAGTGTGTGTGACCCTAACACACACTCCCAGATACACAATGATCTCACAGTGTGTGTGTGACCGTAACACACTCCCAGAAACACAATGATCTCACAGTGTCTGTGTGACCGTAACACTCCCAGATACTCAATAATCTCACAGCGTGTGTGTGACCCTAACACAAACTCCCAGATACACAATAATCTCACAGCGTGTGTGACCCTAACACACACCCCCAGATACACAATAATTTCACGGTGTGTGTGTGACCCTAACACACTCCCACATAAACAATGATCTAACAGTGTGTGTGTGACCCTAACACACACTCCCAGAAACACAATGATCTCACAGGAATGAAAAACGCATACAGGTGTGCATCGTGTCCTATTCAGCGCTCTTCCATACGACTGAGTATGTAAGTTGAGTACACTGGATAAGAAAGTTAAGTAGGCAAAATGTTCTCTATATGTAGTGTACTTAAAATCCCTGTATGACATGCTTATTTACAGGTTTTCGCTCATAATAGTAAGGATATTTTTTGCAAACTGCATGTCACTAAACAGTATGCAGTAAGCAGTACACAGTATGCTAGTACAGATCACACAGGTCGCAGTAGATAGGGCTCTGATTCGGACACAGCCCTGGTCGTGGGTCCCATCCACGCCCTCAAATTGAACCTTTACAGGACAAGCCATCCGGCAACCCCATTATATAAATCAAATCAAATCAAATCAATATTTATTTATATAGCGTATTTCACAACAAGTTGAGAATATATTAAATGTTTTGTTACTGCTGGATTAAACTCTAATCCCCTCTGATGCCAGGGCAGAGACCCTGGACATGTTTTACATGGTCCGGTCAACACAAGAACAATAAAAATTACCACAACCATTGCTGTAACAATACAATTATAGCAGAAATATATAAATCACTCACAAACTGAGTTGAGCAGGTCACACTGCAACAACAACGTCGCTTCGTTACTGTGGTTACGTTGCACTGCGCTGACCTCTGACCCCGGCGCAGTAAAAGTGTTCTTCCTGTTGAAATGCCTGTCAGTGTAAAAACTGAAATATGATGAGACATCCAAAACCTTTGTGTGCCCACGGTCCTGATCTATGATGAAACGGTCCACGGGCTTGTTCTATGATGAGACGGTCCTGTTACGGTCCTGTTATATGATGAGACGGTCCTGTTACGGTTTAAACAGGTGAGGAGGACCTCTGAGAAAACACAACCATTTGTGCTGAATCCAGGATTTTTATTTATTTTCTTTTTTTAAGTGGCCAGTAGCAGGTTCCTCTCAGAACAATTCGTTTTTTTGTTGTTGTTTTTATTTTGCTGTTCCGGTGTTTTCCACTCAGTAGCTACTTAAGCAGCAGTCCCTTGTTGGGAGACATTTCTAGATGACCGTCCGTCCAGCTTTCTCGAGCTATGCGGCTCAGACCCGGAATTTAAGTGACGCAAAGCTAATTTTAGCATCAATCATAAGCGCATTGTCTGGTGCCGTCTTTTCTTGGAAAGCCTGGTCTACAAATGATTTATTAATTATTATTTGCTGAAGGTTCAACCTCTAATGGCAATATACAAGATACTATGACTATATGCCATCCCAGTGGGGGAGATTGTACTGATATAGTGTAGAAGTACAACCATTTGCAATTATGTACTTAGATTGCAATATATATATTACATCACAAAATTATTCTATTGGGACACACAGTCTGGCATGTCGCTGCATTTCCAGATCGATGCACTTTTCCTCAGCTGCAAAGTGAAGTGTGTGTTTATTATCGTTACCCAGATGCATTTAGTACTTCCCGCCAAACGTTTGTTGACTTTATATCGCCATAAACACACTATAGTTTAACTACCAAAAGAAAATCGTCAGCATCGGCAAAAACCATCGTATATATATATATATATATATCTGCAAAGTTCTCCACAGACTGTTCTTGATGAAACAGCCTGGTTACGCCCTTGTTTGGTATTTGCAGAAAGCGTGTTACTGCTAGTGATGTGCAGTTCGCGAACGAATCGGTATTATGAGTCGACTCTTTATGCTGAGTCGTCTGAGTCGACTCGCCAGTTCGAGGGAATCGTGCTAACCCACGGCTCTCGACTCTCGGCTCTGGCTCTCGGCTCTCGGCTCTTAGCTCCGACTCTGCCTGCTTTCTACTACAGCCGGGAGACACTCCCCCGAGACACTCAGCAGTGGTAATGCGCGGCGTTGAAGTCGAGCAGCGATTGATGCGCCCAACAAAATAGGTCACACGAATATCTTCTTTATAATGCTTTATGAATACATTTAAAGTTGATCTAAACAATATTGCACACAATTTTGTGAATGAGATAATCGCCCCAGCTCATTCCAAAGTAATTTTGACTAGGCTACTACTAACGGTTAAAGGATAGGTAGCAATAGTAGGCTAGTAGTCGGACCTAGTCGGATCACCTCGACTCAGAGCCGTGAAACAAACAAAGCCCTTTCAAGTTTTAACGGAGAGGAAAATAAATGCTGTAGGCGACAGCATTAATAATCGAGTTTAGCCTACTCAGCGTGTATCAACCAGAAACCATATTTGCAAAGGAATTCTGTACCTAATAGGCTATCTAATTATATTCCGAGACGTCGACACTTTAATAGCCAACTGTTTATTATTATATTAATACATTTGGCTGTTTGCGAGGAAATTGCAGTAGGCTATAAAACAGAATTAATATGCGATTGTGTTCAGCTAAGTTAGGCTACTAAAAATGACAGCAAATACTTCAAAATGACAGGTTAGGCTACTAAAAATGACAGCAAATATATTTAAAGTGGTGGCATTTTTATTTTAGAACTATTGACCAACAACAACAGTGAACAGAATAAATAGCCTACAATTGTGTATGATATAATAAATAAAGTACAGTTAAAATAAACACATTTAAATAACCCTATGGTTAGCATAGATTAAATAGCTCTATACAAATATAACCATTCAATGTCTATTATTACCTGTAAGATCTAATGTTACAATCTGATCGAAAAAACGGAGATGGGAAAGTCGTAAATAAACGTAACCTGCGATTGCAAACTATCTTGAGACAGTAGGGTACTGTAAATTGAGAATATTAGCAATGAGTATCATTCAGATGATTTGGGTCTGAATAAAATATCAAGGCTAGTTTACAAACTTATTTTGTCTACTTTGTTACCAGCTAGGGTCTGCTATCTGAAACAGCTTCTAATTCCAGCTCGCGAGTAGCGCCGCTGAAAGAAAAAGATGCGGCTCAAACGGAAACGGCTCTTCTGTATTAACCGGAACCGGAAGTACCAAAATGGCAACTCCGACTCCGACTCTTCAAACTGAATGGTACGAATAGAGCCGACTCAGAAAAAAGAGCCGAACTGCCCATCACTAGTTACTGCAGCGATGAAGTGTAGCCTAATTTAACAAGGGGAAGACACCCAACCTTTACACGCAAGTCTGCAACAATAGGGCCACAATAAATTAAGGCTATTTTATATTATACAGGAAGTAAATTAAAATGTAAAGGGATTGAAATATAATTTGCACGAATAGCAGTTGAAAATCAGGTCACAGAAATTGGCTATACATTTATCTACCCTTTAACTTCTATGCTACTTCCTGTTTTCCCCTTTTCTAAACAGTAGGCCTATGTTTATGTTTGATAATGAACGTACTGTTGCATCGAGACAAAAACCGCATGAAACGGCGATTACTATATCAGCGTCAACCTCCTGCGTTATTAAAACAAAAGGACAAAGCGTTACGCCAACACAAATAAAACACTCAATTGCACAAGGGCCAAGAACACCCACGCTATGAGTATATAAATAGTCACTTTCTAATAATGGCGGATAACGGGTCAGTCAACGGCAGACAGGAAGGCTCGTTTTCCAGGAATCACGTAGAAGTCTAAACCAAGTCATGCGGACACTGGGGAGGAATTAACAATCTGAGGAAGTACTTGTGATTTCAACGTATACTGAGGTGACTAAATCGTCTACAGCGATCGCCTCCTAGATTAACTTCACCGGAATTGGTTCAGTAAATATCTGTCTTAGAAATAGGTAGGCACGCGTTATATTAAGCAATATAGTTACGGCCACCAGTTTGTTTCCATCCTGTGACCTGCAGGGATTTAAACTTGTATTTCAATGGTTATCCTCCAGGGGTCCCCATAGGCACTTCAACAGCACAGTCAAGTGACTAATCATACAATTATTTTTCTAATTGAGAGGTCTATGAAAAATAATTGTTAGTCTAATATGGGGAGAGTCAGAAGAAGCAAAGTGAACATAGATTTAATATAGTTTAAATGTTACAATTTTTTTTTATTTGAGTTTACGAGTGAAGCGGTATCCACTTGGTACACTGCATACCAACGATTATTGTCGTTACCTGAGCCGCACTGTCGCCATCGCGGGCGTGTACTGCGTACATCGTGGGCGTGTACTGCAGCGTTTGCACAGCAGGTTCCTGCTTGGCCAGAGTCGCCGCACTTGAGCAATGAGATGTTACAACCAATCGAGCGTCACTCTGCGGGGCTGTCAGCCAATCGTTGCGGGCACAGTTAGGATTCAATACCAGGTTTGTGTCTGAATCAGAGCCCTATCTACTGCATCTCCTGTGTACTAGCTGTCTACTGTTTAGTACGCAACGTGCAGTATGCTAAAAGAAACTAAGTAGATCATCCAGTGGTTTTAAGTATACTACATTCAGAGAAAATTTTGGTTACTTAACTATCTTGTCCTGTTTACTCAGCAAGCATAGTCAATAGTATGGAAAGGTGATGATTTGGACACAGCTCAGGCCTTGGAGCACATGGCTGCAGGCGTGTATATTTTTGAGGGAGTGGGAAATGGGTTGAACTCGTGAGACCAGAGAAGAGGGAGGAGCCTGAACATGTTACCTGAGAAGAGGGAGGAGCCTGAACATGTTACCAGAGAAGAGGGAGGAGCCTGAACATGTTACCAGAGAAGAGGGAGGAGCCTGAACATGTTACCAGAGAAGAGGGAGGAGTCTGAGCAGAAGAGGGAGGAGGCAACGGCCGCATGATTTACAGACTTTATTTATCCCTTTTTTTTGTTAAATAAAAATTAAAACACAAAGTTTGCAGAGAACAAACAAAACCCAAATCCTGTCTTTGCAATAGAAGCTAAAACAACCACAGGTCGCTGATTTATTATGGATTCTTTCATAAATCACTGTGCCAGCGAATATTCTAAAAATGAACAGCCAACACACCATCTCTTCAAACACTTCCTCCGCACAGAAAGACTCCCAAGTCTTTCCCTGAGATATAGAGACAGACTACGACCTTTCCAAACAGGAAATCACTGATATGCACGCATACACAATACTTTTAAGAGCTTATGAAAATTGTCTTGCAGTTTATGGACTGAAAAAAGGCAGAGCACAGCACATCTTTCACAATGATGAAAACAGTGTTAATAATGCTTTGGGGACCTCTAGTGGCCACATATGAGAAGTACAGAAAGAAACTGCAAAAATGTTTTAAACAATGTTACCATTACATTTTCTGTCCACATAGATTAAAATAAATTGAAATATAGTAGTATTATTTCAAAAATTATTTTATTATTTTTCAAAGCATACGCATACACTTGGCCAGCCTTCTCTTCGTCCAAATTTTATCAGTAATGTACATTCCAGACACTTTTGGCATATACAGGTGCAGCTCAAAAAATTAGAATATCGTGAAAAAGTTCAATATTTTTTGTCACTCATGTCAGAAAGTGAAACTCATATATTATATAGATTCATTACACATAGTGAAATATTTCAAGCCTTTATTTCTTGTAATTTTGATGATTATGGCTTACAGCTAATGAAAACCCAAATTCAGTGTCTCAGAAAATTAGAATATTACAAAATCAATAAAAAAAGATATTTTAAACAGAAATGTCAGCCTTCTGAAAAGTATGTTAATTTCTATGCGCTCAATACTTGGTTGGGGCTCCTTTTGCATGAATTACTGCATAAATGCGGCGTGGCATGGAGGCGATCAGCCTGTAGCACTGCTGAGGTGTAATGGAAGCCCAGGTTGCTTTGATAGCGGCCTTCAGGTCGTCTGCATTGTTGGGTCTGATGTCTCATCTTCCTCTTGACAATACCCCATAGATTCTCTATGGGGTTCAGGTCAGGCGAGTTTGCTGGCCAATCAAGCACAGTAATACCATGGTCATTGAACCAGCTTTTGGTACTTTTGGCAGTGTGGGCAGGTGCCAAGTCCTGCTGGAAAATTAAATCAGCATCTCCATAAAGCTTGTCAGCAGAAGGAAGCATGAAGTGCTCTAAAATTTCCTGGTAGATGGCTGCGTTGACTGTGGACTTCAGAAAACACAGTGGACCAACACCAGCAGATGACATGGCACCCCAAATCATCACTGACTGTGGAAACTTCACACTGGACTTCAAGCAACGTGGATTCTGTGCCTTTCCACTCTTCCTCCAGACTCTGGGACCTTGATTTCCAAATGAAATGCAAAATTTACTTTAATCTGAAAAGAGGACTTTGGACCACTGAGCAACAGTCCAGTTCTTTTTCTCCTTAGCCCAGGTAAGATGCTTCTGACGTTGTCTCTGGTTCAGGAGTGGCTGGACACGAGGAATGCGACATTTGTAGCCCATGTACTGGATTCGTCTGTGCGTGGTGGCTCTTGATGCACTGACTCCAGCCTCAGTCCACTCCTTGTGAAGCTCCCCCAAATTCTTGAATGGATTTTGCTTGACAATCCTCTCAAGGCTGCGGTTATCCCTGTTGCTTGTGCACCTTTTCCTACCACACTTTTTCCTTCCACTCAACTTTCTATGAATATGCTTGGATACAGCACTCTGTGAACAACCAGCTTCTTTAGCAATGACCTTTTGTGGCTTACCCTCCTTGTGGAGGGTGTCAATGACTGTCTTCTGGACATCTGTCAAGTCAGCAGTCTTCCCAATGATTGTGTAGCCTACTGAACCAGACTGAGACCATTTAAAGGCTCAGGAAACCTTTGCAGGTGTTTTGAGTTAATTAGCTGATTAGAGTGTGACACCATGAGTTTCCAATATTTAACTTTTTCACAATATTCGAATTTTCTGAGACACTGAATTTGGGTTTTCATTAGCTGTAAGCCATAATCATGAAAATTACAAGAAATAAAGGATTGAAATATTTCACTCTTTGCGTAATGAATCTATATCATATATGAGTTTCACTTTCTTAAATGAGTGACAAAAAATATTGAACTTTTTCACGATATTCAAATTTTTTGAGCTGCAGGATTGGAGTTAAACTTGTAGACACTGCAGCCCTCCAAGACTGGAGTTAAACCTGCAGACACAGCGCCCCCTCCAGTACTGGAGTTTGAAGTGCCTGGGTTATACTCCCAGAGAGCCGGTGCAAATGCTGGTTTAAATGCCCTACTAACGCATTACCTGGAAGTCGCCCTCAGTTAATTTAATATTGCACCAAGTAGGTAAGTAAGCGCAGAAACACCAACACAAATGACCATTCAAACTTGAGTTTGACCCATCCTACCCTCCAAAAAAGCACTATAAATCTCCTGATGGTGATTTACGAACGTTAATCCCAATCAGGGAGATCTACAGATTGCTGATCCAGTCGCTGGGTAGCAGGGGGTCTTGTGTACTCTGTGTAGGGGGGGGGGGGCATTAACGGTCAGAAAGGTTCTTATTGTAGCTGAAACCTTTCGCTAGATTTCCACATTCTGTTTGGCATAGTCCCACAGGCCCATTGCAGTTCTTGGAGGGAACAAAACTCAATTTATTCCACACAGTTTAAAGCTCCCAGAGCTATATTTACTGCGCAACACAGATGAGATTTAGAGCAGGCAGAAGAAGTGATGACCCGGCCGGAAACGTCTGTTGTCTGCCAGGTGAAGTCCACCTGGGCAGCATTAAGCTGCATGAGGGGCGAGGGGTGCCCCCGCCCCATCCCGGCTGGCAGGGGTGTCGTTTTGTGGACGGGGGCCGGTCAGCTCCGGGCCTTGTGGTTGGCGTAGCTGGGGAAGCCAAACTGAGAGAGCATGAGGTTAGAGTACCTGAGCGGCATGGAGCCGTAGATGTGCGCCAGCCGGTTCAGGCAGTATGAGCGCTGCAGCAGGTGTTCTGGACGGTGCCACATGCCCAGGTACCCGCTGTGGGCATCCCGCTCCAGGTTCCGCAGGTCCACGGGCTTCACAAACACGCCCGCCGCCCTGGGCCCCGCACCCAGCTGCATCGCCACCACGAAGTTCATGGCGATGTCGTCGCAGTTCTGCGTCTCGTCCACCAGGGCATGCACTTGAGCCGGCTGCTGCTGGAAAAGCTCCAGGTATCGACGATGGAAAAAAGCCGCGCCCACCAGCACCATGGAGTACCTGGGAAAATCACCAGGGCGGGGCTTATGGAGATGCAGTCTGGGAACCCAAAAGGCCTCGGCCCCGTTTCTCTTGCGTGGATAAGTTAACTGGTTAACTGCCAAGTAAAACCCGTAAACCCCCCAAATATGGAACATATGCCCCGTGTTTTACTAGCCTGCTAAATCCGTTAGCCACGTATGAGAAACGGGGTCTTGGTCTTAAGAGGGCGCGAAAACACTCACTTCATCACGGTTTGGGAACAGACACACGCCTCCTTTTGATATTCTCCCACTTCCTGCCGTCTCATGCTGTACGGCTGAATGGTTCATTTGAATCACCAGAATTGAAGTTAGACCTGCTTTCCCTGAGCTGATGTGATTGGCCAAGTTCCTAAAAAAGTGGGCGGGTTTATGCCAGTCTGGCAGGCGGAGCCAATGTGGCGGAACCCCAGTATGGTGGTGAGGACCCCAGGTGAGATGTAGCAGGTTTTGGGTGCTGTGCTCACCTGTCTCCGCCTGCTTGCTCTGGGTCCTGCAGCTCGAAGCTTCCATAGCTGTACACCCCAGAGACCGTGGTCACATGCTTACGGGGAACAAAGCCCACAATCTGCTCCGGAAACAGCTGCCATACACCACCGGGACCAGGAGGGGGCGACAGGGGAGAAGAATAAAAAAAATAACGAAACAAAAACAAACACTTTTTGTCACATGACTCCTATAAGACAGAACACAGGAAGTAAGGTCCCCAGATTCTCATGTAATTTTCACACATACAAAAAAACAAAAACAAGTAAAAAGCTACAGCAACCCCAGAAACCACAGCAAGTCCCATCCTTTATGCTACACAGACAACCACAGTGACTGTAAACACAGAGTGCCAACTGTGACGTGTGCAAAGGAGCGATACTCCGTACTGAATACGAAGGCGCCATACACAATAAACCGAGGAGCGGCCATTTTCTATCACCTTCCAGACGGAGAAGGCGAAGCTGAGGTCCGGAGCGCTGACCAGAACATCGTCATCCAGCATCAGAACAGCTGTGGACAAGGAGCGAGCAGCACTGTGAGACTGATCCCAGAACAGCTGTGTGCGATTAACAGAGATAAGATTGTGAAACGGTGTGAGACAGGCACTGATCCCAGAACAGCTGTGTGCGATTAACAGAGATAAGATTGTGAAACGGTGTGAGACAGGCACTGATCCCAGAACAGCTTTGTGCGGCAGTGTAGTATTATGGTTAAGGAACTGGACTTGTAACCGAAAGGTTGCAGGTTCGATTCCCAGGTAGGACACTGCCGTTGTACCCTTGAGCAAGGTACTTAACCTGCATCGCTTCAGTATGTATCCAGATGTATAGGAATGGATAAATGTAAGAAGTTATGTAAGTCGCTCTGGATAAGAGCGTCTGCTAAATGCCTATAATGTAATGTAATGTGCGATTAACAGAGATAAGATTGTGAAACGGTGTGAGACAGGCACTGATCCCAGAACAGCTGTGTGCGATTAACAGCGATAAGATTGTGAAACGGTGTGAGACAGGCACTTATCCCAGAACAGTTTGAGTTGGTATTTGGGAGATTATGAGGCGGCCAGTGGAAGAGCAGACATATCAGGCACAGTGTTGGCGGGGGGGGGCAACAGCCAACTGTTGGCGGGGGGGGGGGCAACAGATACCCAAATTTGGACCTAGAGAGGCCCCCGAAAATCCCAAACGTCCCAACCCCTCCTCATAACTGCCCTGCTCGGTGGGTGTTCACCGTCAGTGTCGATCTCGCTGAAGGCCTGCAGCCGGTTACGCATTCGGTTGGCGCTCTGCTCCTTGAAGACGACGGGGACGGGATGGGGCCCCAGAGAGTCCCAGAGGGCCCGGGGCGGGGTCTCCCTCATGTTGTTCCACACCACCAGGATGCCCCGGAGCCGGGGGACCGCCTGGTAATGGTTCAGCAGCTTGAGCAGGACGTCTGTGCGGTTGTACGTCTGCATGACGATGGTGAAGGAGTCCTCCATCGCAGGCAGCGCCCTATCCTGGAGTGTGCCGCCATCGCGCGAGTCCCGGCGGCGAACGGCAGTCTGGTCCTCCGCGACGGGAAGCAGCGCGGTCAGCCCCGCCCCTACCAGGAGCACCAGGAGGAGGAGAGGTGCCAGGAGGTACGCACGGCGGAGGCAGAGACCCCTGCAGCCATGTCGGAGGACCCTACAGCGGGAGACCAGTGGTCTGGGCAAACTTTACCCACCATCATAATATTCATTATAAAACCCTACTCCATCATCACCATATTCATTATAAAACCCTACTCCATCATCACCATATTCATTATAAAACCCTACTCCATCATCATTATTATTATTATTATAAAAGCTATGTACTATGAAGCCGGATTACTGAGTTAGCTGGATAAGATCATACTGGATACTGGATACTGATTACTGAGTTAGCTGGATAAGATCACAAATATGTGATTAGAATGTTCATAGCTGAACATTCTAATGCTGATGTAACAATCACTACTGGTAATTGAAAGCAACGGAGTTCTAGAACACTGACTTAGAATAAGAATTATAATAAAAACCTCCTCTTCAAAGGCTTAAAAGGCAATGGTTGATCAGGGCGTGCATTTAACCAGCAGCTGTACACAAGGTAATAACTGACGTTAGTTACAAACACAAACCAGACGGAGCACTTTACTAGCTAGCTAGTTTATAAGCTTCACTCTGTGTCTGTAAATCTCGAACCGCTTTGAACGTTAGATCACAAAAATAGCGCCGAATTGAACTAGTTTTACTACTACGAAACGGAATCTGGAGGCGCCTTCCCCAAACACCGCATCAGTCACGACCTTTTCTGCAGCTAACTTAAACAGTTTTTCCCCTATTATAGCTGCATACTGCTAGTTGGCTAGCCACACTATTATATGCTAACCACCCCGGAACAAACCGTGTGCAGTAAACATTGAGCAACGTATTTTTTATGCACGCCGTTTTATAGAGGTATATGCCTGAACACGCAAACAGAAAAGCAGAACTGTAACGTAGCTATAGACCAAACACTTCAAAACAGTAGCCTACCTCATTTCAGTCAAGTAACTAAACTACCCTGGAAATGTGTCCTCGAAAGTCTTTTTTGCGCAGCCGTACAACGTCGCTCCAGGGAGGCGCTGCACTGCTCAACAGATATTAATACTCGAGGATGGGTTAATACCGGCTACGCAAATACCACGGTTAGTGTGTCCTTACAGATATGTAGACGAGCGCAGGGCCACCAACAAACTGCTTTTTTTTTTTTATTACCAAGTTTGCATTGAAGACAAAAACCATTGACAACGATTGTGCTCAATATGCAAAACGGAGCACGTAACATTACAGGGTCAATGACAAAGGGTACAGTAATATATATAAATTTTAAAAAGTAGGCTACAGTAATAAGGCTACATTAAAATAATAATTGAGAAAGAAAACTATGTATGCAACAGCAGCACACATATCCACCTACAAACGGCCAAACTCCGCTACGTCCCACGGGAAGCCCCTGCTCTCGTGCTAAAATCAGAATTCTCAATCCCATCTGTGCTTAATTAAAACACGTGTCCAGGCTGTTAAAACTTAGTTTGCTAGTTGTGCATCTGCAGAAAATGCATATGGATTCAATTATTGACATTTTTAACCCATCTTCTGGGACTGTATTGTTTGTACGTTTATACTGATGAGAACTAAGAGTATAAGTGATACAAATATATTTGAAAACGAAGAGACTGACAGACCACTCAAGTGTTATAAATACGATTTACAGCGG
This sequence comes from Ilyophis sp. 1 JC-2022, assembly GCA_022702515.1. NCBI lineage: Eukaryota > Metazoa > Chordata > Actinopteri > Anguilliformes > Synaphobranchidae > Ilyophis > Ilyophis sp. 1 JC-2022. The sequence goes on from CM040395.1 coordinate 149,965,294, forward strand.
AAGAATCCAGCTTGTACATGTTATCAGATGTATTTACCTGGTTACAGGTAGGCTATGAACGAATAAACTCTCATCATAGTCTTAGGCAAAGAAGCCGTCCTATTGAGAATACGAAACATTTCTGAACTTTTAAAAAAAACCTCACTGAAATTAAATGTAGAATTTTTAACGTATGTTTTTGCAAACTACGTCTGGGTTTAGATTTATTTTTCATGTAATGAAAATCTCCCCTTTTTTTTAGATTTTATCCTTTTCCTTATATCATAATCATAGTTTGTATAAGTGAAATCTTTGTCACTTACAGGTTATGAAGATGTTAAATATAGGCCGTGTACACGAGTAATGAAGCAGTCAAATTAAGGCATGTGATGCTTATGACAAAGGACTGCCAAATACGACGTATAATGTGTTGGTATACTGACAAAGAACCGTTTGATTAATCGACACATTGAATTCCCTGTAAATACAGCCCACCTAATAAAGAGGCAGAGAGGCCGTTCTCAGGATGGTTTATAAAACCAAGATAATTCAGGATGACCAACATGTATACACAACGACATCTCCATCAGTATAGCCTTCAGATTACAGCATTGTACACGTAACATTTACACGCTACATGTAAAAAGGGATTAAGACGTGTTCTCTATGTTTTTATACCCAACTTTCTTTAAACACATAGCCAAATAACAATTTATTTGCATTTTAACCTAAAAAAAAAAAGCTTAAGTACAATCTATCATCTTTAAACTAGACGCCATCACAATGAATTGTGTAAGAAAAAGTACATCAAAATAAAATAAAGAAGGAATACAGAACATTTTTACACATAAACACCCTTCCCCCCTCATAAAAATGTCCATTTGGGCTGGTTCTGTACCATTGCATCCAGTCATTTGGCTTAAAGTGAAGAATTGCAAGTGACCTTTAAGCTGAAAGCTGTTCATTCCTGGCAGATTGTGTTCAGTCATTACCTTTGTGAACACAGTGAGCCATTCACTTGTATGGAGCGATTCACCAATATGAATCACCCGTATGGAATGAATCACCTGTACGGAGCGATTCACCCGTATGGAATGAATCACCTTTAAGGAGAGATTCACCCGTATGGAATGAATCACCTGTAGAGTGATTCACCCGCATGGAATGAATCACCTGTACGGAGCGATTCACCCGTATGGAATGAATCACCTGTGTGGAGCGATTCACCCGTATGAAGCGCCGCAGGGGCCAGGTTTCCTGCTCGGTTTTTCACCTGCTTTCGGCTCCTCCCCCCTTTTTACATCCCAGGCCAAGAGGGCGGAGTCACAGAACGTGAGGACACCGGTCACTTTGCATATTTGCTGACATTTTCGTTCAAGACAAATCCAAGCAGAGTAAAAGAAAAGGGGTGCTCCTTTAATGTGTGTGTGTGTGTGTGTGTGTGTGTGTGTGTGTGTGTGTGTAAAGCAGTGATACAGACCATAGGCCTATGTTTATTGGTATATTCACACATCCACATAATTATAAAACACATAAAGGTAAATACAGGTAGAAGTAAAAGCAGGGTTAGGGTGGGGGTGGAGAGTGCATGAGATGGGTGTGGTTAGGGTGGGGGTGGAGAGTGCATGAGATGGGTGTGGTTAGGGTGGGGGTGGAGAGTGTGGTGGGCAATAGCTTCATATATGGAAAGTGAAGCACGCGCGCACCCGTACAGGAAAATTTGTGAAAAGATGCATGCGCTCACACACACGCGCACGCACGCTCGCTCGCACGCACGCACGCACGCACGCACGCACGCACGCACGCACGCACGCACGCACGCACGCACACACACACACACACACACACACACAGCTGTGAGGTCAGAGTAAAGCGATTGGGCTGAATTCTCTGAAATACGCCTAGTAGAAGACCAGCTCCTTCTCAGTCAGTATAACAAACCATACACAGCGTCCTCTCGGGAGCACTACTGCTACTGTACACAAAAAACCCACCTCTGTTCCACCTGAGTAATCGTGAGCAGTTAGAAACAGGCTGTTAGCATACTGCCATTAGCACGTTAGCCCCACTCTATGACCACCACAGACAAACTGCATCTTCACAACAGAGCAAAAAATGCCTGATCTCCACTAACAGCAAAGCAATGATAGCAGGTTTATGCTTCATAAAAAAACAACAAAAAGAAAAACTGACATTTTCAAACAGACAAATTCTAGCTTTGTATCATCTCTGGGCTGTTATCAGGGGGAAAAAAACCTCAATGAATACAATTGTACAAACTGAACCAAGAGAAATAAAACAAATATGGAACGTTTTGTGAGGGAAGGGAACAGCAGAGACTTATGAATACTTAGTTCCCCAGCTGGAGAGACGTCAGACGTGGTCTTTCATTCACTGCTGTGGGGTTTAGAACTTGCCATTAGGGGGCAAGAACCATCATCTTCAGAACCATGACTTCATGAGGGGCGTGGTTTCTACACAAAAGATGTAGGGGCTGAGCGATCATTAGCAGAGATGTACACCCACCCTGCTTTTAAAACAGGACAATGTAAGACCTCTTTGGACCCGGTGACCTCTCCTGCTGCTGACCCTTGCAGTCTTGACCATAACATGGACGAGACGAGACGCAACACAATCAGGAGTTCAAATGAGCGGAAAAAACCACAGACACAGACTAGGAGGAGGGACTGCACACGTGCGACAGACTGAGCCGCTATGCATGCATCGCAGTGTATCAATAACATTACAACAGGAATAAACATCTCATTAAATACCCACAGGATGTAATGACCATACAAGGAATGTATAGGAATGGCGGATCTTCAGAATCCATAAATTTCTGGCTTGTTTTAAAATTGCTCTAAAATTGCTTTGGATCATTTTTGGAATCTTTTTCTGCCAGGTGTACAAGATGAAAACTCTGACCTGGTCCGCTCTACAAAACTTTCTACAAGTTTTTTGTAAAAACCCCCCCCCCCCCAAAAAAAAACAAAAAAAAAACAAGTACAAAATAAGAGTAAGGCCGCTGTTAGCACAGAGGAACACTTCACTTTACTGATCATGAGGCCCGTGTGTGTTTAAAACCCGCCAGAGTGGGGGGTGTGGGAATGTGTGTGTGTGTGTGTGTGTGTGGGGGGGGGTATAATAAAAAATACCTGCTGAGTGACAGGCCTTTCACGGGTTCCCATGGCTACGAGGTGGAGCGAACTCTAATACCGTGAACGGGGCCCTACCCTGTTGACCTGTCAGTCACCTGCTGACCCCGCCCATCACCTCACCCTGCATCGAGAAGACACGCCCCCTATGACCCGACTGGAACTTACAGGCCTGAAATATTCAACCAATCAATGCACAAGTGAGAAAAGACTCAGTCCTGCACCAGAGCAATATGAGCCCGTCTCTACACTGAGCTACACAACACAACCACTACTATACCTTATCTAACTATACCTTATCTAACTATACCTCAGCTATATACCTCACTATACCTTATCTAGCTATACCTCAGCTATATACCTCACTATACCTTATCTAACTATACCTCAGCTCTATACCTCACTATACCTTATCTAACTATACCTCAGCTCTATACCTCACTATACCTTATCTAACTATACCTCAGCTCTATACCTCACTATACCTTATCTAACTACACCTCAGCTCTATACCTCACTATACCTTATCTAACTATACCTCAGCTCTATACCTCACTATACCTTATCTAGCTATACCTCAGCTATATACCTCACTATACCTTATCTAACTATACCTCAGCTCTATACCTCACTATACCTTATCTAACTATACCTCAGCTCTATACCTCACTATACCTTATCTAACTATACCTCAGCTCTATACCTCACTATACCTTATCTAGCTATACCTCAGCTATATACCTCACTATACCTTATCTAACTACACCTCAGCTCTATACCTCACTATACCTTATCTAACTATACCTCAGCTCTATACCTCACTATACCTTATCTAGCTATACCTCAGCTATATACCTCACTATACCTTATCTAGCTATACCTCAGCTATATACCTCACTATACCTTATCTAGCTATACCTCAGCTATATACCTCACTATACCTTATCTAACTACACCTCAGCTATATACCTCACTATACCTTATCTAGCTCTACCTCAGTGAGCCCAGAGCAGCACGGCTCTCAATCTCATTCCAGTGGATTTCCAATGGCAAAGGGCCAAGAGTGATGACCATCACGCTAATAAACGTAGCAAACAGAATTAACTGGTTCTGGTTCCTGGTCCAAATCCACACCCACTCTAGGCTTGTGCTGCTACTTCTCTGGGTCAGAACCTCAGGGGCCAAGCCAACTAGGGAGGCCACTTCAGTACAATCGACAAGGTCAAGGCAACTTGCAGACGGTCGTGTATGAGCTCAGTTTAAAGAGAAATGGAAGCTTTGGGTTTGGAGCGGAGCGGCACACAGCCAGACTGGGAGCACAGCCGAGTGTACCCTGAAGCTGTGGAGGGTAAACAGCGTGCTAACAGCTGACCCATAAACACCAGCGCACCGCAGCCTCAACAACATAAAAAACTACACGCCTGGAAAAGGTAACGCCCACGGCTGCGTCTACGTATCATTTGACCTCTCTGTCCTTATTCACTAGAATGGCCGGTATGGGAGGGGCTAATATATGTGGGAGGGGCTAATGTGTGTAGGAGGGGCTAATGTGTGTGGGAGGGGCTAATGTGTGTAGGAGGGGCTTCCACAGGGGTCTTAAACCTGGCAAAGGCCACCAGGTGCTTTTTAAAAAGCCCTCTTGAAAGAAAGACGCTGAGGGACACAGCCAGGCCACAAGGCCGGCTTTAAGGGAAATGCTTCATTGCACAGACATTCAAGCCGTTCTCCTTTTCATAAATAATAACGAAGAAAACACAGACGCGAATGCTCCAACGTACATAAAAAAATAAAGTTATTCACAGATAACAAACAATAGCATGTGTCCGTACATATATAGCAAAGGCTTGTTTCCTGTATGGCGTAACGGCAAGGTGAAGAACGTCATCAAAAAGGATTAACAGGACAAAAGCGCATCAGTGGAAAAATCTGAACAGCTTACAGTCTCGTTCAGTCAGTCTCTTCTTCATTCATATTCTGATTCACTACTGAGCTCCATATACACATAAATGTTTGTAGAAAGTCGATTGTTTTCCACTTGATTTCAACTTGGTGATTTTAAGTCAAATCAAATGTACAAGCCATAAAAAAGGAAATTTATGAAAACAGGTGTGATCCCTGGATTTGTGTGCATATGAGTGTGTGAGTGAGAGTGTAGTTGAGTTTGCGCATGCTCGTGTGCATGCGAGTGTGTTAGCGTATGCACACGCACACGTGTATGTGGCGTGTCAGTGTGTGTCTGCATGTGCTTGAGTGTGCGTATGCACGTGTGTGTGTGTGAGTGTGTTTGTGTATGCACGAGTGTGTGCAGGGAAGCAGCTCCCTGATGGACTGTGAGTGGAAAGCTGCCGAAAGGGCGTGGTCCCTGGCAGGTAAGTGGGCGTGGTCTCAGGTGTACGCCTCATCGTCTGTGTCCTCGATCAGCACCTTGGTGTCGCGGGTCTTGGACCTGTGGCAGAGGAGGAGAGACCCGTACCCTTAGAGCTGATCACCCCGGGAACAACAACCTTTCTTTAATTAAGCAGGGATCATTCACTTAAGTCATGTTATTTCAGAGATAGCTATGCATGCCATTAACAATAAAAGCGCCATGTTTGTGCTTATTGCGTATTTAAAAAGACATAAAGAGGTAACAAACAGGTTCCTAATTGGTGAAAGTTTGGACACATGTCAGTGGCATGGCACATGGCAGCAGTAAGCGCAGTGAGCCATATTAGAGGCAGTAACAGAGGCAGTAACAGAGGCAGCAGTAAGCGCAGTGAGCAGTATTAGAGACAGTAACAGAGGCAGCAGTAAGCGCAGTAAGCAGTATTAGAGGCAGTAACAGAGGCAGCAGTAAGCAGTATTAGAGGCAGTAACAGAGGCAGCAGTAAGCGCAGTGAGCAGTATTAGAGGCAGTAACAGAGGCAGCAGTAAGCGCAGTGAGCAGTATTAGAGACAGTAACAGAGGCAGCAGTATGCGCAGTGAGCAGTATTAGAGGCAGTAACAGAGGCAGCAGTAAGCGCAGTGAGCAGTATTAGTGGCAGTAACAGAGGCAGCAGTAAGCGCAGTGAGCAGTATTAGAGGCAGTAACAGAGGCAGCAGTAAGCGCAGTGAGCAGTATTAGAGACAGTAACAGAGGCAGCAGTAAGCGCAGTGAGCAGTATTAGAGACAGTAACAGAGGCAGCAGTAAGCGCAGTGAGCCGTATTAGAGGCAGTAACAGAGGCAGCAGTAAGCGCAGTGTGCAGTATTAGAGGCAGTAACAGAGGCAGCAGTAAGCGCAGTGAGCAGTATTAGAGACAGTAACAGAGGCAGCAGTATGCGCAGTGAGCAGTATTAGAGGCAGTAACAGAGGCAGCAGTAAGCGCAGTGAGCAGTATTAGAGGCAGTAACAGAGGCAGCAGTAAGCGCAGTGTGCAGTATTAGAGGCAGTAACAGAGGCAGCAGTAAGCGCAGTGTGCAGTATTAGAGGCAGTAACAGAGGCAGCAGTAAGCGCAGTGAGCAGTATTAGAGACAGTAACAGAGGCAGCAGTATGCGCAGTGAGCAGTATTAGAGGCAGTAACAGAGGCAGCAGTAAGCGCAGTGAGCAGTATTAGAGGCAGTAACAGAGGCAGCAGTAAGCGCAGTGTGCAGTATTAGAGGCAGTAACAGAGGCAGTAACAGAGGCAGCAGTAAGCGCAGTGAGCAGTATTAGAGGCAGTAACAGAGGCAGCAGTAAGCGCAGTGAGCAGTATTAGTGGCAGTAACAGAGGCAGCAGTAAGCGCAGTGAGCAGTATTAGAGGCAGTAACAGAGGCAGTAACAGAGGCAGCAGTAAGCGCAGTGAGCAGTATTAGTGGCAGTAACAGAGGCAGCAGTAAGCGCAGTGAGCAGTATTAGAGACAGTAACAGAGGCAGCAGTAAGCGCAGTGAGCAGTATTAGTGGCAGTAACAGAGGCAGCAGTAAGCGCAGTGAGCAGTATTAGAGGCAGTAACAGAGGCAGCAGTAAGCGCAGTGAGCAGTATTAGAGGCAGTAACAGAAGCAGCAGTAAGCGCAGTGAGCAGTATTAGAGACAGTAACAGAGGCAGCAGTAAGCGCAGTGAGCAGTATTAGAGGCAGTAACAGAGGCAGCAGTAAGTGCAGTGAGCAGTATTAGAGGAGGTAACAGAGGCAGCAGTAAGCGCAGTGAGCAGTATTAGAGGCAGTAACAGAGGCAGCAGTAAGTGCAGTGAGCAGTATTAGAGACAGTAACAGAGGCAGCAGTAAGTGCAGTGAGCAGTATTAGAGACAGTAACAGAGGCAGCAGTAAGTGCAGTGAGCAGTATTAGAGACAGTAACAGAGGCAGCAGTAAGCGCAGTGAGCAGTATTAGAGGCAGTAACAGAGGCAGCAGTAAGCGCAGTGAGCAGTATTAGAGGCAGTAACAGAGGCAGCAGTAAGCGCAGTGAGCAGTATTAGTGGCAGTAACAGAGGCAGCAGTAAGCGCAGTGAGCAGTATTAGAGGCAGTAACAGAGGCAGCAGTAAACGCAGTGAGCAGTATTAGAGGCAGTAACAGAGGCAGCAGTAAGTGCAGTGAGCAGTATTAGAGGCAGTAACAGAGGCAGCAGTAAGCGCAGTGTGCAGTATTAGAGGAGGTAACAGAGGCAGCAGTAAGCGCAGTATTAGAGGCAGTAACAGAGGCAGCAGTAAGCGCAGTGAGCAGTATTAGAGGCAGTAACAGAGGCAGCAGTAAGCGCAGTGAGCAGTATTAGAGGCAGTAACAGAGGCAGCAGTAAGCGCAGTGAGCAGTATTAGAGGAGGTAACAGAGGCAGCAGTAAGCGCAGTGAGCAGTATTAGAGGCAGTAACAGAGGCAGCAGTAAGCGCAGTGAGCAGTATTAGAGGCAGTAACAGAGGCAGCAGTAAGCGCAGTGAGCAGTATTAGAGACAGTAACAGAGGCAGCAGTGAGCGCAGTGAGCAGTATTAGAGGCAGTAACAGAGGCAGCAGTAAGCGCAGTGAGCAGTATTAGTGGCAGTAACAGAGGCAGCAGTAAGCGCAGTGAGCAGTATTAGAGGCAGTAACAGAGGCAGCAGTAAGCGCAGTGAGCAGTATTAGAGACAGTAACAGAGGCAGCAGTATGCGCAGTGAGCAGTATTAGAGGCAGTAACAGAGGCAGCAGTGAGCAGTATTAGAGGCAGTAACAGAGGCAGCAGTGAGCAGTATTAGAGGCAGTAACAGAGGCAGCAGTAAGCGCAGTGAGCAGTATTAGAGGAGGTAACAGAGGCAGCAGTAAGCGCAGTGAGCAGTATTAGAGGCAGTAACAGAGGCAGCAGTAAGCGCAGTGAGCAGTATTAGAGACAGTAAGAGGCAGCAGTATGCGCAGTGAGCAGTATTAGAGGCAGTAACAGAGGCAGCAGTAAGCGCAGTGAGCAGTATTAGAGGAGGTAACAGAGGCAGCAGTAAGCGCAGTGAGCAGTATTAGAGGCAGTAACAGAGGCAGCAGTAAGCGCAGTGAGCAGTATTAGAGGAGGTAACAGAGGCAGCAGTAAGCGCAGTGAGCAGTATTAGAGGCAGTAACAGAGGCAGTAACAGAGGCAGCAGTAAGCGCAGTATTAGAGACAGTAACAGAGGCAGCAGTAAGCGCAGTGAGCAGTATTAGAGGCAGTAACAGAGGCAGCAGTAAGCGCAGTGAGCAGTATTAGAGGCAGTAACAGAGGCAGCAGTAAGCGCAGTATTAGTGGCGGTAACAGAGGCAGCAGTAAGCGCAGTGAGCAGTATTAGAGGCAGTAACAGAGGCAGCAGTAAGCGCAGTGAGCAGTATTAGAGGCAGTAACAGAGGCAGCAGTAAGCGCAGTGAGCAGTATTAGAGGCAGTAACAGGGGCAGCAGTAAGCGCAGTGAGCAGTATTAGAGGCAGTAACAGAGGCAGCAGTAAGCGCAGTGAGCCGTATTAGAGACAGTAACAGAGGCAGCAGTAAGCGCAGTGAGCAGTATTAGAGGCAGTAACAGAGGCAGCAGTAAGCGCAGTGAGCAGTATTAGAGGCAGTAACAGAGGCAGCAGTAAGCGCAGTGAGCAGTATTAGAGGCAGTATTAGAGGCAGTATTAGAGGCAGCAGTAAGCGCAGTGAGCAGTATTAGAGGCAGTATTAGAGGTAGTAGTAACCGTACTGTGAGGCAAGTCGAGGTCGCCGTAGCGACATGCTGTAGCTCCGTTTCCAGTTCTTCTTTCCGAGGCGGTTTCGCACGCCGTCCTCCTGGTCCATCATCTGCTCCAGCAGCGTCTGGTCGTCTGCGTTGAGCGGCGCCACCGAGATGTCCCTCACCGCGCGGAACTCGCCACAGTTATTCAGGTGCTCGTTCTCCAAGCGGAAGAAGTTCCACACAAACCGCCTGCGCCACAAACGGACCGGGGCGGAGGAGAGGAGAGGGGGAGAGGGAGAACAGAAGACGGGGGTCAGGAGAGAAAGATAAAGACAGTGATAAGACTGAGGGTGTTACCGCTGTAATCACACACCATTGCTGCAAAAGCAGCGGTAACTACGGCGTAACCATGACCATCACAGCTCCATGGAACGCCTCTGTTCTGCTCATCCGCCAGTCCGATCCTTTGTAGAACTCTCACTGTCACCATGTCTCTGCATCATGTTTTAAAGGTAAACAGTCCTTAAAGCCATTTATCCCAGAGAAAAAACTGGGATAAAAACACTGTGCAGGCCTCACCACTGGGGGCGCTGTTGGCATTATGGAAGTGACTGAGGTGACTAACACTGTGCCGGCCTCACCACTGGGGGCACTGTTGGCATTATGGAAGTGACTGAGGTGACTAACACTGTGCCGGCCTCACCACTGGGGGCACTGTTGGCATTATGGAAGTGACTCACCTGAAGACTTCGAGCGGGGCCAGGACTGTGGTCAGGATGTCAGCGGTGTTGGCGGTGGAGAGGTTGACGGTACTGAGGGAGAGGGGGATGGTCCAGGCGAACCGCAGGATGGTATCTTCCACTATGGCACAGTAGTAATAAGCCTGCAGGACACACCCACACCGGTACGTCAGCCCCGCCCACAACCACACCCATCATTAACCACACCCACAGTCAGTCACGCCCACCATTAACCACACCCACAGTCAGTCACGCCCACCATTAACCACAACCACCATCAGGGTCATTGAAAAGCGCTATATAAATAAAATGTATTATTATTAGTGTCTGATGTATTTTAGCGGCTCAGTCGTGCAGTGGTTCTGTTTCTCTCAGTGTCTGATGTATTTTAGCGGCTCAGTCGCGCAGTGGTTCTGTTTCTCTCAGTGTCTGATGTATTTTAGCGGCTCAGTCGCGCAGTGGTTCTGTTTCTCTCAGTGTCTGATGTATTTTAGCGGCTCAGTCGTGCAGTGGTTCTGTTTCTCTCAGTGTCTGATGTATTTTAGCGGCTCAGTCACGCAGTGGTTCTGTTTCTCTCAGTGTCTGATGTATTTTAGCGGCTCAGTCTGGCAGTGGTTCTGTTTCTCTCAGTGTCTGATGTATTTTAGCGGCTCAGTCGCGCAGTGGTTCTGTTTCTCTCAGTGTCTGATGTATTTTAGCGGCTCAGTCGCGCAGTGGTTCTGTTTCTCTCAGTGTCTGATGTATTTTAGCGGCTCAGTCGCGCAGTGGTTCTGTTTCTCTCAGTGTCTGATGTATTTTAGCGGCTCAGTCGCGCAGTGGTTCTGTTTCTCTCAGTGTCTGATGTATTTTAGCGGCTCAGTCGCGCAGTGGTTCTGTTTCTCTCAGTGTCTGATGTATTTTAGCGGCTCAGTCGCGCAGTGGTTCTGTTTCTCTCAGTGTCTGATGTATTTTAGCGGCTCAGTCGCGCAGTGGTTCTGTTTCTCTCAGTGTCTGATGTATTTTAGCGGCTCAGTCGTGCAGTGGTTCTGTTTCTCTCAGTGTCTGATGTATTTTAGCGGCTCAGTCGCGCAGTGGTTCTGTTTCTCTCAGTGTCTGATGTATTTTAGCGGCTCAGTCGCGCAGTGGTTCTGTTTCTCTCAGTGTCTGATGTATTTTAGCGGCTCAGTCGTGCAGTGGTTCTGTTTCTCTCAGTGTCTGATGTATTTTAGCGGCTCAGTGAAACCCCAACCTAACCAAAGATGAAAACTGCTTCAAAACCTCCTATTTCCAAATTACAGCTATTCTGTAGGTTATTTCTTTAAAATCAGCAGAGCAGTAGAGAGGCGATGTGATTGGTTGTGGAGCAGCAGAGAGGCGATGTGATTGGTTGTGGAGCAGTAGAGAGGCGATGTGATTGGTTGTGGAGCAGCAGAGAGGCAATGTGATTGGTTGAGAGGCTCACTTTCTGCGGGTAGACGATCTCCTCCCTGAGGAAAGCGTTCTCTCCAGCGGTGCGGTCGAACAGACCCCAGTCCATCTTCAGGTCCCAGATCAGCGTGTAGCACGAGCTCACCACTGAAAACACCATCAGCAGGTAGAAAAACACCTGGGTGTCGTCATGGTCGTCCGCTGAAAGAGAGAGGGGGGGAGAGAGAGAGAGAGAGAGAGAGAGAGAGAGAGGGGGAGAGAGAGAGAGAGAGAGAGGGGGAGAGAGAGAGAGAGAGAGAGAGAGGGGGAGAGAGAGAGAGAGAGAGAGAGGGGGAGAGAGAGACAAAGAGAGAAAGAGGGAGAGAGACAGAAGGGGAGAGAGAGGGTGAAAGAGAGAGAGGTTGAGACAGAAATACACTTCCTTCTACACTGCCATAAATATAGGGAAATGGTAAATAAATGGTAAAATGGACTGCACTTATATAGCGCCTTTATCCAAAGTGCTTTACAATGGCCTCTCACTCACCCATTCACCCACCAATGGCGGCAGCTGCCATGCAAGGTGCTAGCCTGCTCATTGGGAGCAATTTGGGGTTCAGTGTCTTGCCCAAGGACACTTCGACATGTGGACAGGAGGAGCCGGGGATCGAACCACCAACCCTGCGATCAGCGGACAACCCGCTCTACCTCCTGAGCCACAGCCGCCCAAATTTGGAATGATTATTATTATTTTTTTTAAATACTTCCAAATTTTGCCAAACTTTCAGATGAAGAAAGGTTACCAATTGTACTGGGTGAAGGACACACAGCCCCACTAGCTGCTTTATATATAGCAACTTGCCATCGATGCAGAAGCACACCTGCAGTTAATTAATAATTTTGTTTATCCTAAGTCATACATATAACAGTATGTGTATGATGTTTATGTTGTATGCATGTTATGTGTATATTTGCTAACAAGTTGAGTTCATTCTTATTTATTTATTGATTATTGTCATTATTATTATTGTTGCTATTTTTATTTGTAACATTTGCTTTGGGAACACAGTACATGTCATGCCAATAAAGCACCTTCAATTTGAATTGAATTGAAATTTAATTGAGATCGACAGAAGGAGAGAGAAGGGGAGAGAGAGACAGAAGGAGAAAGAGAGAAGGGGAGAGAAAGGAAGAGAGACAGAACGGGAGAGATGGAGAGAAGGGGAGAGAGAGACAGAAGGAGAGAGAGAGAGAGAAGGGGAGAGAGGGAGAGAGAGACAGAAGGAGAGAGAGATGGGGAAAGAGAGGGAGAGAGAGACAGAAGGGGAGAGAGAGAAGGGGAGAGGGAGAGACAGAAGGAGAGAGAGAGAGAAGGGGAGAGAGAGGGAGAGAGGCAGAAGGAGAAAGAGAGAGAAGGGAAGAGAGAGGGAGAGAGAGAAGGGGAGAGATGGAGAAGGAGGCCAACAGCAATGATAATTAGGCCCTTTGCTTTGGTACCAGAAAGAACCAGAACCTGCTTTTGTATTCTCTTCAAAAAGAAAGAGTTCATGTACCTCTTACATATTTTAGCACACTTTAGACCAGGGGTGTCAAACTCCGGTCCTGGAGGGCCGCAGTGTCTGCTGGTTTTTGGTGTGTTTCAGCACAAGTGATTAATTGAAGTCACTGATTGGCTAAGAAGTCCAAACACCTTGTTCTCAAAGCTTTAACTGGGTGCCAATTAAAAGGAAACCACAAATACCTGTAGACACTGCGGCCCTCCAGGACTGGAGTTTGACACCCGTGCTTTAGACAGTAGCATGTTTTAAATCAACAAACTGAACAATAATACCTGTCCCCACTAGAGGGACACCATGTGCCACACAAAGCTCAGAAGACAGTTATTATTGAACATCAGGTCATAAACAGGGGTATAAAGCAGACTGTAATGACTAACATCAGCGTTAATCTCACAAACACACAAGTGCGATTTCACCAACATGGCACAGAGGCTCATTATTATATGAGTGTAAAGTGAGCCAAATAAACCAACTATTATTACTGTAAACAAAAGTAAGTACCACTATTCACAATTTATTAACAAAACGAACAGCGAAAAATGGGCGAAGAGATTCATCATAGCTTTCATCATGTTTTCACTTCTCTCTTAAATAAATAAATAAATTCTGTGGCCTTTAACAAGCTCTGAAGCCGCTACGGCTGTGTGGCGTCCCTCCAGATCCTTCCCCTACACGGACATCCTCTCCCACTGGCACAGAGTCACAAACACACACCAGGCTTCTGTGGTACTGCCTTTAGGATACAGAGGGAGGCTGGAAAATACCGTGAGTCCCGCGAATACCACCGCTACACAGAGGGTTGGCGGGCTAGCGGGTTTGCGGGTGGCGAGCCAGCAGCGTAACAACGCTGGGCCAGCAGGTTTAATATCGCACAGAAAGGCATTTAATTGCTGCAGGAAAGCACAGCCGTACAACCTGCAGGGTGTGAAATTAACACATTTTGATTGTGGCTGGTAGATTTTCTAAGAAAACCCTAAAACCCTAACAGCCACTTTGACCGGTAACCAACCAGGAACGGCCGGCGATTCTTAGAATCCACAAACCACTCTGGCCAGTGGGTGAAAAAGTTAATCTCGCTCTCGCTCTCAATTCAATTCAATTCAATTCAAATTCCTTTATTGGCAGGAAATACAGATGTAAATATTGCCAAAGCATACTTAAAATGCATATGTACAGTAAAATAATAATATAAATAAGAACAGCACAATAACAATAACAATGTTAAAGATAAATAAACATTAAATTTAAACAGTATCTCAAGGGTCTCTCCTGTTTGAGTGGATGGTCACTCAGTGTCCCTCAGGTTATGACAGGCTAAAATATATTGTGCTGGAATTGGGGCTGTTGGTCCTTCTCCTAATAGGATTACACATTTTTCATTGTTTGATCGGAAATTTAAGTTCTGTATGATTCTAGAAAATTTTGGGAAATATTCTTCTCTTATTTTTGAGTATTTTGTGCAGTTAAGGAGGAAGTGCATCTCTGTCTCTACCTCTCCTGTCTTACAGTGACCACATATTCGTTGTTCTTTTGGTAACCATGAGTTTTTGTGTCTACCTTTTTCAATTGCCAGGGTGTGGTCACTGAGCCTGTATTTGGTCAGGATCTGTCTCTGCTTTGTATCTCTGACAGAGAAGAGATACTCTGCTGGAGTATAATCCTTTTTTAGGGTCCGATGGCAAATTAGTCGACTCTGTGTTTTGGTTTCTTTATCCCAATGTTCCAAATACAATTTTTTTGTTTGTTGCATAATTTGGCTTACTGATTTGTGGCTGGTTAGCAGTGCTGGACTGAGCATGGTGTAAGGTTAGTTTGGGTTACAGAATTAGTAAGCTTCAGAACCAGCTGACTGAGGGGGCTCTTTTCAGGGTTCAGTTCTTGGGATTGTAGCGCCTTATATTGTAGCGTGTCATTGGGGCTTGATTTAAGGTGCATCCAGAATTTGAGTGCTCTTTTTTGTATACTTATTGCCAATGGAAACCGGCCTAATTCGGCCCTACATGCGTTATTAGGTGTTTTCCTTTGTATTTGTAAAATATTTCTGCAGAATTCAGTATGCAGAGTTTCAGTTGGGTTCTTGTCCCATGCAGTGTAGTTTTGCTGACTGAGTGGACCCCAGACCTCACTTCCATAAAGCGCAATAAGCTGAATTACACTCTCAAATAGTTTAGACCAGATTCTAATTGGGAAATTCAGTTTGAAAAGTTTTCTCTTTATTGCATATATTGCTCTTCAAGCTTTTTCTTTTAATGCATTTACTGCCATGCAGAAACTCCCCGATGCAGTGATTGTCAGACCAAGGCAGGTATAATTCATAGTGTGCTCTAGGGCGGTGTTACCTACAGTACATTTGTATCTGCTTTCCTGACATCTGGGCTTCTTTTGGAAAATTATAATCTTTGTTTTTTTTAAATTTACTGCCAGGGCCCAGTTCTGGCAGTATTGCTCAAGCAGATCCATCCTCTCACATACTAACTCACATTTACACACACACACACACACACACACACACACGCTTGCTAGTCACCACGCCAGGTTAATGTCTCACCTTTGTGAGTTTTGTAGAGTGCGGCGAAGGTGACCACGAGGAATGTGGTGGAGTATTTCCCGGCGTTGACCAGATGGGGGAAAGCGCGCTTGGTGTCACGGTAACGGCGCAGGCACTGGACAAAGCGGAACCAGGCTGGCAGGCACTGGATCACGGCCCGCAGTCCGTACGAGTAACTGTGGCACACATGGGGACCTGGAAAAACAGCAGGAAATCAACCAATCAGTTGATCAA
Source organism: Ilyophis sp. 1 JC-2022 (assembly GCA_022702515.1). Classification (NCBI taxonomy): domain Eukaryota; kingdom Metazoa; phylum Chordata; class Actinopteri; order Anguilliformes; family Synaphobranchidae; genus Ilyophis; species Ilyophis sp. 1 JC-2022. The sequence goes on from CM040395.1 coordinate 149,980,976, forward strand.
TAATGAGCCAACCAATCAATAAAGGTGGGTTACAGGTATCTATTACAGATGTGTTACAGGTGGGCATTACAGGTGCATGTTACAGGTGTGTGTCACAGGTGCATGTTACAGATGTGTTTCACAGGTGCGTGTTACAGGTGTGTGTCACAGGTGCGTGTCACAGGTGTGTGTCACAGGTGCGTGTTACAGGTGTGTGTCACAGGTGCGTGTTACAGGTGTGTGTCACAGGTGCGTGTTACAGGTGTGTGTCACAGGTGGGTGTCACAGGTGTGTGGCACAGGTGCATGTTACAGGTGTGTGTCACAGGTGCATGTTACAGATGCGTTTCACAGGTGTGTGTCACAGGTGCATGTTACAGGTGTGTGTCACAGGTGCATGTTACAGGTGTGTGTCACAGGTGCATGTTACAGGTGCATGTTACAGGTGTGTGTCACAGGTGCGTGTCACAGGTGTGTGTCACAGGTGCATGTTACAGGTGTGTGTCACAGGTGCGTGTCACAGGTGTGTGTCACAGGTGCGTGTTACAGGTGTGTGTCACAGGTGCATGTTACAGGTGTGTGTCACAGGTGCATGTTACAGGTGTGTGTCACAGGTGCATGTTACAGGTGTGTGTCACAGGTGCATGTTACAGGTGTGTGTCACAGGTGCGTGTCACAGGTGTGTCACAGGTGCGTGTTACAGGTGTGTGTCACAGGTGCATGTTACAGGTGTGTGTCACAGGTGCATGTTACAGGTGCGTGTCACAGGTGCATGTTACAGGTGTGTGTCTCACTATTGTTGCTGTCCAGTAGCAGGCCGTCCTTCTCTGTCCAGTCCAGCTCAAAGCTATAAAAGCACACCAGGTACTCCAGGTCCATTAGCACCATCACTAACGAGTTGAGCTGATCAGCCAACCAGAAGTCTGCAAACTCCACTCTGTGGAAGGGTGCGGTGAACACACGGAACTGGAGGGAGGGAGGAAGAGAGGGAGGGAGGAAGAGAGGGAGGGAGGAAGAGAGGGAGGAAGGAAGAGAGGGAGGAAGAGAGGGAGGGAGGAAGAGAGGGAGGGAGGAAGAGAGGGAGGAAGAGAGGGAGGGAGGAAGAGAGGGAGGGAGGAAGAGAGGGAGGGAGGAAGAGAGGGAGGAAGAGAGGGAGGAAGAGAGGGAGGGAGGAAGAGAGGGAGGAAGAGAGGGAGGGAGGAAGAGAGGGAGGGAGGAAGAGAGGGAGGGAGGAAGAGAGGGAGGGAGGAAGAGAGGGAGGAAGAGAGGGAGGGAGGAAGAGAGGGAGGAAGAGAGGGAGGGAGGAAGAGAGGGAGGAAGAGAGGGAGGGAGGAAGAGAGGGAGGAAGAGAGGGAGGGAGGAAGAGAGGGAGGGAGGAAGAGAGGGAGGGAGGAGGAAGAGAGGGAGGGAGGAAGAGAGGGAGGGAGGAAGAGAGGGAGGGAGGAAGAGAGGGAGAGAGGAAGAGAGGGAGGGAGGAAGAGAGGGAGGGAGGAAGAGAGGGAGGGAGGAAGAGAGGGAGGGAGGAAGAGAAGGAGGGAGGAAGAGAGGGAGGGAGGAAGAGAGGGAGGAAGAGAGGGAGGGAGGAAGAGAGGGAGGAAGAGAGGGAGGGAGGAAGAGAGGGAGGAAGAGAGGGAGGGAGGAAGAGAGGGAGGAAGAGAGGGAGGGAGGAAGAGAGGAGAGGAAGAGAGGGAGGAGGAAGAGAGGGAGGAGGAAGAGAGGGAGTGAGAAGAGAGGGAGGGAGGAAGAGAGGGAGGGAGGAAGAGAGGGAGGGAGGAAGAGAGGGAGGGAGGAAGAGAGGGAGAGAGGAAGAGAGGGAGGGAGGAAGAGAGAGGGAGGAAGAGAGGGAGGGAGGAAGAGAGGGAGGGAGGAAGAGAGGGAGGGAGGAAGAGAGGGAGGGAGGAAGAGAGGGAGGGAGGAAGAGAGAGAGAGGAAGAGAGGGAGGGAGGAAGAGAGAGAGGGAGGAAGAGAGGGAGCGAGAAGGGAGGGAGGAAGAGAGGGAGAGAGGAAGAGAGGGAGGGAGGAAGAGAGGGAGGGAGGAAGAGAGGGAGGGAGGAAGAGAGAGAGAGAGAAAGCAAGGGAGAGATTGACTGTCACAGTCCTTCATGCTTGTTTACATCAGCAGAGTAGCTGCTATTCTGAGAACATGTGACCCTGTGACAACAGTGACAATGGAGAACTGTACTGGGATCAGTGGGAGAGGGTTACAGAGCTAACAGGACAATGGGGAACTGTACTGGGATCAGTGGGAGAGGGTTACAGAGCTAACAGGACAATGGAGAACTGTACTGGGATCAGTGGGAGAGGGTTACAGAGCTAACAGGACAATGGAGAACTGTACTGGGATCAGTGGGAGAGGGTTACAGAGCTAACAGCACAATGGGGAACTGTACTGGGATCAGTGGGAGAGGGTTACAGTGCTAACAGCACAATGGAAAACTGTACTGGGATCAGTGGGAGAGGGTTACAGTGCTCTTACCAGCAGTTTGAGGAGCCAGAAGCGGGATTTGTAGTAGCAGGTCTTGAAAGGGTTGATGAGGAAGAGGAGCATGAAGCCGTACAGGATGAGGGGGTTTGCCTGCATGGGCACCAGGATGGACTGGCAGTACAGACAGCACAGGATACTGATGCACCAGAGCACTCCCAAAAACCCTGCTATCTGCAGAGAGAGGGAGAGCAAGGTGAGACGCAGAGCCGCAGTCTCCCCTCAAACAGGCCTGTCACAGAGAGACTCAGAGCCGGTCTCACCTCAAACAGGCCTGTCACAGAGAGACTCAGAGCCGGTCTAACCTCAAACAGGCCTGTCACAGAGAGACTCAGAGCCTCACTCACCTCAAACAGGCCTGTCACAGAGAGACTCAGAGCCGGTCTCACCTCAAACAGGCCTGTCACAGAGAGACTCAGAGCCTCACTCACCTCAAACAGGCCTGTCACAGAGATACTCAGAGCCTCAGTCTCACCTCAAACAGGCCTGTCACAGAGAGACTCAGAGCCGGTCTCACCTCAAACAGGCCTGTCACAGAGAGACTCAGAGCCTCACTCACCTCAAACAGGCCTGTCACAGAGAGACTCAGAGCCTCAGTCTCACCTCAAACAGGCCTGTCACAGAGATCTAACCTCACAGGCCTGTCACAGAGAGACTCAGAGCCTCACTCACCTCAAACAGGCCTGTCACAGAGAGACTCAGAGCCGGTCTCACCTCAAACAGGCCTGTCACAGAGAGACTCAGAGCCTCACTCACCTCAAACAGGCCTGTCACAGAGAGACTCAGAGCCGGTCTCACCTCAAACAGGCCTGTCACAGAGAGACTCAGAGCCTCACTCACCTCAAACAGGCCTGTCACAGAGAGACTCAGAGCCGGTCTCACCTCAAACAGGCCTGTCACAGAGAGACTCAGAGCCTCACTCACCTCAAACAGGCCTGTCACAGAGATACTCAGAGCCTCAGTCTCACCTCAAACAGGCCTGTCACAGAGAGACTCAGAGCCGGTCTCACCTCAAACAGGCCTGTCACAGAGAGACTCAGAGCCTCACTCACCTCAAACAGGCCTGTCACAGAGAGACTCAGAGCCTCAGTCTCACCTCAAACAGGCCTGTCACAGAGAGACTCAGAGCCGGTCTAACCTCAAACAGGCCTGTCACAGAGAGACTCAGAGCCTCACTCACCTCAAACAGGCCTGTCACAGAGAGACTCAGAGCCGGTCTCACCTCAAACAGGCCTGTCACAGAGAGACTCAGAGCCTCACTCACCTCAAACAGGCCTGTCACAGAGAGACTCAGAGCCGGTCTCACCTCAAACAGGCCTGTCACAGAGAGACTCAGAGCCAGTCTCACCTCAAACAGGCCTGTCACAGAGAGACTCAGAGCCTCACTCACCTCAAACAGGCCTGTCACAGAGAGACTCAGAGCCGGTCTCACCTCAAACAGGCCTGTCACAGAGAGACTCAGAACCGGTCTCACCTCAAACAGGCCTGTCACAGAGAGACTCAGAGCCAGTCTCACCTCAAACAGGCCTGTCACAGAGAGACTCAGAGCCTCACTCACCTCAAACAGGCCTGTCACAGAGAGACTCAGAGCCGGTCTCACCTCAAACAGGCCTGTCACAGAGAGACTCAGAGCCGGTCTCACCTCAAACAGGCCTGTCACAGAGAGACTCAGAGCCAGTCTCACCTCAAACAGGCCTGTCACAGAGAGACTCAGAGCCTCACTCACCTCAAACAGGCCTGTCACAGAGAGACTCAGAGCCTCACTCACCTCAAACAGGCCTGTCACAGAGAGACTCAGAGCCGGTCTCACCTCAAACAGGCCTGTCACAGAGAGACTCAGAGCCGGTCTCACCTTAACCAGGCCTGTCACAGAGAGACACAGAGCCAAAGTCTCACCTCAAACAGGCCTGTCACAGAGATACTCAGAGCTGCAGTCTCACCTCAAACAGGTGCTGGTGGGACAGGTTATTTCGGGGGTTCAGCTCGAAGATGAGCACGTGGTTGACCCCCGCCTGCCTCCAGCCGTATGTGTTGATGCCCAACAGGAAGAGGAACTGGATGAGCAGGAAGCCGCCACGGTAAATACGCACCAGCGGCCAAACGTTGGGCTTGTCTATCAACACCGCACCTGCAATGCACCACGAGAAAAAGAGTTCTTCCCCACCACACAAACCGCAGCAGCCTGTCACAGTGACCATTTAACATAGTGATATACAGGGTGAAGTAGCCTGTCACAGTGACCATTTAACATAGTGATATACAGGGTGAAGTAGCCTGTCACAGTGACCATTTAACATAGTGATATACAGGGTGAAGTGCATTGTGGGTAACAGGCTGACTCACCGCTCAGGATGAAGGCGATGGTGAGGACGATGAAGACCCCACAGTACAGACCGACTCTGAAAGTTGTCCACGCCGGCGCTGGCTGGAGAGAACAGACACAAACGGGTCAGAACACAGATCAGAACCGAGTGCCAGACTTAATTAAGCCTTCTAAAGCACCATAACTCTCCAGCTCAATAAAACTGGGAAGTATGAGCACAGAGCGGACATAAAACAGGGAAGTATGAGCACAGAGCGGACATAAAACAGGGAAGTATGAGCACAGAGCGTTCATAAAACAGGGAAGTATGAGCACAGAGCGGACATAAAACAGGGAAGTATGAGCACAGAGCGTTCATAAAACAGGGAAGTATGAGCACAGAGCGTTCATAAAACAGGGAAGTATGAGCACAGAGTGGACATAAAACAGGGAAGTATGAGCACAGAGCGTTCATAAAACAGAGAAGTATGAGCACAGAGCGTTCATAAAACAGGGAAGTATGACCACAGAGCATTCATAAAACAGAAGTATGAGCACAGAGCATTCATAAAACAGGGAAGTATGACCACAGATCGTCCATAAAACAGGGAAGTATGAGCACAGAGCGTCCATAAAACAGGGAAGTATGAGCACAGAGCGGACATAAAACAGGGAAGTATGAGCACAGAGCGGACATAAAACAGGGAAGTATGAGCACAGAGCGTTCATAAAACAGGGAAGTATGAGCATAGAGCGGACATAAAACAGGGAAGTATGACCACAGAGCATTCATAAAACAGGAAAGTATGACCACAGAGCGTTCATAAAACAGGGAAGTATGAGCACAGAGTGTTCATAAAACAGGGAAGTATGAGCACAGAGCATTCATAAAACAGGGAAGTATGAGCACAGAGCGGACATAAAACAGGGAAGTACGAGCACAGAGCGGACATAAAACAGGGAAGTACGAGCACAGAGCAGACATAAAACAGGGAAGTATGAGCACAGAGCATTCATAAAACAGGAAAGTATGAGCACAGAGCGTTCATAAAACAGGGAAGTATGAGCACAGAGCATTCATAAAACAGGGAAGTATGAGCACAGAGCATTCATAAAACAGGGAAGTATGAGCACAGAGCATTCATAAAACAGGGAAGTATGAGCACAGAGTGGGCATAAAACAGGGAAGTATGAGCACAGAGTGGACATAAAACAGGGAAGTATGAGCACAGAGTGGACATAAAACAGGGAAGTATGAGCACAGAGTGGACATAAAACAGGGAAGTATGAGCAGAGCGTTCATAAAACAATGCAGTGACTGGGGAGGGAATTTCTAAATATTTAATTGTGAAGATTAAATATTTACAAGGCAGCTTACAATAAGTGTTTGTGATGTTTGAACAGCTCGCTCACTGTCTCAGGAATGAGTGTTGTTCACTTGTAATGAGTGAATGAATTAAAGGAGTAATTATTACTGAATGAGAACACAGTCAGGCGCGAATGAGCCACACACTGGAGCCACAGCACAGCTTCTGGCCTTCAGACATGCCCCTCTGGACAATCATCCAACTCAGCTACATCAGGAGCTAAAGGATGCTGTGTGTGTGTGTGTGTGTGTGTGTGAGTGTGAAAGATGGTGTGTGTGTGTGTGTGTAAGATGGTGTGTGTGTGTGTGTGTGTGTAAGATGGTGTGTGTGTGTGTGTGTGTGTGTGTGTGTGTGTGTATGTGTGTCTATAAGATGGTGTGTGTGTATGTGTGTCTATAAGATGGTGTGTGTGTGTGTGTGTAAGACGGTGTGTGCAGGAGTAAGTCTCACCTGTGCTGCTCCCAGAGGAGGCACTCTCAGCCTCTTCATGGCTTTCTGTCTGTCACCCCCCTCTAGCTCGGTGGTCACGAGGGCCTGCAGACAGACAGACAGACAGACAGAGACACACACACACACACACATTTAAGGCATGTGGCAGATACTAGCCTGAACAGCATGAAGGAAATATGTCAGTGAGCCTCATTAGAGGCTGGCGCAATTTGGCAAGTTAGCTGCTTTAGAGCCAGAATGGCAGCCCAGTGTGGAGTTATGAGTGAGCTGCTTTAGAGCCAGAATGGCAGCCCAGTGTGGCGTTATGCTGCTTTAGAGCCAGAATGGCAGCCCAGTGTGGAGTTATGAGTGAGCTGCATTAGAGCCAGAATGGCGGCGGTCGGGGTGTCGTGCCTCAGTCTCAGAAATGAGCTGGGTGATCTTCTTGCAGGTGTAGAACGGAGCCACCTCCACCTGCGCCACCCGCCAGTCCGCTCCCCGCATCGTCTCCAGAATCTTATCATGCTTCTTTAGAATCTTCCTGAAACCCGTGAAATTCAGATTCTGCAAAAAAATAAATAAATAACTGATTAAATATAACCTCAGAGAGAAAGAGAGAGAGAGAAGGAGAGGGAGAAAGAGAAAGAGAAAAAGAAGGAGAGGGAGAAAGAGAGAGAGCTGGATGTTGTAAGTGTGACGTTATCAGCACAGTCTGAGACTTATACAAATAATACTATAAATCTTAAGATAAAAAGGCTGAGTGACTTTTGTTCTCTCTTTACCTTTCTTATCTTTATAATTCAATGTACACTTCCCAGACCATCAGAGGAAATGCGTACCCAACTGAAGTGCAGAATAAAATGGGGAGAAGGAGAGAGGAAGAGGGGGATGAGGAGGAAGGGAGAATAGAGTTAGGAGAAATACAGAATAGAGGCCTGTCATATAGAACCAGCACTGTAGTTACCAATGGTTAAAGGGATGCGCCGCCATGTTGGAGGACAAACCCTAACAGAGACGCTTAACATTACCAGTGAATTAGTAGTGTTTGCTACACCATGAAACGAGTTTCATGCTAACGCTACTATGATTGCTGTCCTACAATGACGAACTTCTGCACTGCGTACTGATGTGCGAATAAAGCTCGGAAAAGGGGAAAATGTCCTTTTACATGATAATTTGAGGACTCACCATAGCAGCTAAACCACCAGGCAGGGTGAACAAACTAAATTTTACGACTGAAAGAAGAGACTGGTGGTTGAAAGCACGGAGGAGTGAGCTGGATTTAGACAGCAACCAGGCTCGGATCATTACAGCATAGGCTCGGATCATTAATGGTAATTTACGTTTTATGAACAAATTATAACATTAGCCAGCTAATATATACATAACTAGCTGGCCTAATGTAAGTTTATGTGCATTATCGTAATGTTAGAAAGTTAAAAGTGAATTAATCGCTAGGTTTAGCTAACGTTAGTAGCTATATAATTTGTGTGAACGACTGCTACGCCTGCGAAACATTAATGTTAACCTAATGCGATACGTCAAGCATATTGTGAACATCATAATAGTGTTCATTTGAACTTTTATTACATTGCTAGGGGTGCAACGTTGTACGATGTCTCACAAATAGATTGGATAAACTGTAAACATTAGCTACCTGTGCTGGCCAGGCAGGGTTCGAGCAATATGAGAGAATCCAGAATAGGGCGAAAAAATTTTTTACGTAACGATATTAAGCACCAAATAACAATGCATTTGAAAGTAATAATGAAAGTAACGGTAAATGTACTTTATGTGTTGAACTGATTCGCCCTTTATGGTGTCTACAACTGAAGTTCCCTATCGGGAAAATAAAAGTTATTCTATTCTATCCATCAAGCTAAAATATGTTTTATTGCTGAAGTAGGCTACTGTAGCCTACCGTTAATACTTTAACATTTAACGTATCACTTTGCTCCCATATGAACTGCACAAGCACTTTACTTACCAAGGTGGTATACTACGAAGCAGGATTACTGAGTTAGTACTAGCTGGATAACTCAATAAAACCCAGAGCAGCTCTTTTTACTTCAGTCCATGCATGTTCCAGATTTGGGAGGATTCCGGGTTTTACTCAGTAATTAATCCTGCTTCGTACATATACCCCTCCCTCCCCCAATACTCCTTATAATATTTGTTTATGTTGGTATTATTAGAATAGAATATAATAACTTTTATTTCCCGCCAGGGAACTTCAGTTGTAGCCCCAAACACATAGACAGTGGGACCCACAACACACAAACAAACATATCAAACAAAGACATCCAACAGAATCATTACATCAATCAAGTGACTTAAGTGAATGAAAGCGCAATACAGCCATGATTAAAAATGGCCCCCGCTGTCCCGAGATGTCCAGTGTCACCAAGCAGTCCAACACACAAACTCCACCTCCACGACTCTCCTCCATACATGCAGTGCCGCGGTCTCCGTACACCGCCGAAACGGAGAAATTGTTTTGTGATGTTGTGCACTGTATATTTCGTATATTACTGATCTACCTGTAAGCATTGCGCAAAGCAAATTCCGATTATGGCAATAAAGCAAAATCAAGCAACCTCCTGATTAAATGTGATAGCCTACAAATTTGGTTTGCATAACGTTGTGGAACACCGGCATTTGGTCCTCCAAGATGGCGGTTGGCGTAAACAGGTGGGCGTGTCTGGCCAACCTGTGACGTAGGTGACAGGCCTCTATTAGAAGGGAGGGAGAAATAGAGTGTGGTAGAGAGGAGAGAGGGATAGAGAGGGAGAAGTAGGAGAACAAGAGGGAGGTAGAGAGGGATGGAGGGAAGAAGGCAGAGAGAGGCAGAGGTAGAAAGAGAGGAAGATAGAGAAGTAGAGAGGGAGGTAGAGAGAGCTAGATAGATTTCTCTGGGTATGGGGGTGTTTATTGTCATTTATGTACCAATGCTTGTGCAACACAAGTTTACAAAGCACATTTGAATTGAATTGAATTGATAGAGGTAGAGGTAGAGAGAGGTTGAAAGATAGAAAGATAGATAGAGAGAGAAAGAGATAGATAGAGAGGGAGGTATAACTAACTTGGTAGTTCTGCAGGAGAATGAGGCTGAGGTAGAATTCGCTGTAGGCCAGCTGGAGGTCTTTGATGTTGCGGTGTTTGACGCGCTCCTGATGCGACAGGTGGAAGACGGGCTTACGGCGCCGGCGCAGTCCGGGCGCGCTGCTCTCCCTCTGCGCATCCAGAGACGACTGCAGCTCATTCTGCAGCGTGGCGAAACGCCGCTGCGCTTCGGCTAGCTTCTCTGCACCAGAGATGGAGAGACGCATTACGGCTAACGGCTTGCACATACGGCACGTACCATCCATTAGCTAGCTGTACTTAGGAAAGTAGAGAGGTGGGGAAATGCAGGAACTAACAATCTGGTTACCATAGAGAATCTGTGGCACGTATTAACAGTGTCAACCGGGCTGTGACCTGTCTTGGCGGAAGGCAAAGTAAAAACACAACAAACCCTCTCTCTCTCCTCTCACCCTTTCTTAGTCTCTAGATTAGCCACAACCATAAACACGGTACAAAAGTCCATGTCTGATGAAAGTGACTTTTGAAAAGGATTTCAGAAGTGGTTGAGTCCAGTTTATTAGTGAAATGGCAGACACGGGGGGGGGGGGGAGTGATCTACGGCCGCTCTGTTAAACGCTGATTCTGCAGGCCACCGTTCTTTACTCCTACGCTTTTATGTAAGAACCTAAATGTGCAGCAACATCTACATCTGTGCATTTCATACAGGTAACATGCACAGGTAAACACGGACACAGGTAAACACATGGTATCACTGTAAACACACACTCACCTGAGTAGAAGGTGTTGATTTTGGCCAGTTCCTTCTCACAGCTCTGAAAAAATGTCTCCTCAAACCTGGCATAATACCGCTTTACAGTGTCCTCATCCATGACTAGAGAGAGAGAGAGAGAGAGAGGGAGGGAGGGGGAGAGAGGGAGTGAAGGAGGGGGAGAGGGAGAGAGAGGAAGGAAGGAAGGGAGGGAGAGAGAAAGAGAGAGAGGGTGAGAGGGAGAGAGAAAGAGAGAGGGAGGGAGAAAGAGAGGGAGCGAGAGAGTTTAACTTGGCATACTGACCAGTAGTATGTGTTAGTATGTATATGTGTATGCGTGTGTGTGCTTGTGTTTCTCCACACTGTTACAGTAGCAGCAGGCCTGCAGCTCATAAAGACTGATCCAGACAGCAGATAAAGCAAGACTGAGATAACATCAGCGCTTCAGAACCACGGACAGCACCACACACCAGCCTGTACACCTCACTCTCCTCCTGCACCCTGCGGCACTGCCCCAACCCCTCCCCCACACCTGCACTGCCCCAACCCCTCCCCCACACCTGCACTGCCCCAACCCCTCCCCCACACCTGCACTGCCCCAACCCCTCCCCTACACCTGCACTGCCCCACCGCCTCCCCCACACCTGCACTGCCCCAACCCCTCCCCTTCCCCACACTGCCCCACCGCCTCCCCCACACTGCCCCACCGCCTCCCCCACACCTGCACTGCCCCAACCCCTCCCCTCCCCCACACCTGCACTGCCCCACCGCCTCCCCCACACCTGCACTGCCCCAACCCCTCCCCTACACCTGCACTGCCCCAACCCCTCCCCTCCCCCACACCTGTACTGCCCCAACCCCTCCCCAACACCTGCACTGCCCCAACCCCTCCCCACCCCTCCCCCACACCTGCACTGCCCCAACCCCTCCCCTCCCCTACACCTGCACTGCCCCAACCCCTCCCCTCCCCTACACCTGCACTGCCCCAACCCCTCCCCTCCCCTACACCTGCACTGCCCCAAGTCTCCTCTCCCCCTCTCCTCCTCTCCTCCTCTCCTCTCCGGAGTCTAACGCACTGATCTACCAAACATTAAATATCTTTTCTTTGTACCGTTTTCAATTAAATATATGTAAAAGAGAATTTACAAATAACTGCTTTCTGCTTTTATGTGCACTTTACATACTGTCCC
>CM040395.1:150000055-150102555 GCA_022702515.1 Ilyophis sp. 1 JC-2022
TCTGTAGAGCTGAGACTGAGTCACACACTGCCGTCTGTAGAGCTGAGACTGAGTCACACACCGCAGTCTGTAGAGCTGAGACACTGAGTCACACACCGCAGTCTGTAGAGCTGAGACACTGAGTCACACACTGCTGTCTGTAGAGCTGAGACTGAGTCACACACTGCCGTCTGTAGAGCTGAGACTGAGTCACACACTGCCGTCTGTAGAGCTGAGACACTGAGTCACACACTGCTGTCTGTAGAGCTGAGACTGAGTCACACACCGCAGTCTGTAGAGCTGAGACACTGAGTCACACACTGCCGTCTGTAGAGCTGAGACTGAGTCACACACTGCTGTCTGTAGAGCTGAGACTGAGTCACACACTGCAGTCTGTATGAAATTGGGTCAGAGTGACACTGTAACTATCTGCCTTCCTGAGACAGGCTTTCAGTGCAAAGCATTACATCAGTTCCATGCATTAGCATGATCATGATTACAGCAGGTCTCTGACACAGTAACACAGTAACACAGGCACACAGTAACACAGTAACACAGGCACACAGTCACACAGACACACAATCACACAGGCACACAGGCACACAGACACACAGGCACACAGGCACACAGGCACACAGACACACAGGCACACACACAGGCACACAGACACACACACAGGCACACAGACACACAGACACACAGGCACACACACAGGCACACAGACACACAGACACACAGGCACACACACAGGCACACAGACACACACACAGACACACAGACACACAGGCACACAGACACACAGGCACACACACAGGCACACAGACACACACACAGGCACACAGACACACAGGCACACAGACACACAGACACACAGGCACACACACAGGCACACAGGCACACAGTCACACAGGCACACAGTCACACAGGCACACAGGCACACAGGCACACAGTCACACAGTCACACAGGCACACAGGCACACAGGCACACAGTCACACAGGCACACAGACACACAGGCACACAGACACACAGACACACAGGCACACAGTCACACAGGCACACAGTAACACAGGCACACAGGCACACAGGCACACAGGCACACAGGCACACAGTCAGAGAGCAGACTAAAGCAGCTCCATCCAGCAGCACTAGCACAGCAAAACCAGCCCAATCCAGGGTGTGAGATCAACACCCAACACCAGCTAAATGCTGGTCAAATTTTGATTGTGGCTGATTCTGTACTCTAGCAGCCACTATGGCAGGTAAACAACCAGGTTGTGTTATATTGTAAAATGTGGCTGGTAAAATGTAGAAAATGGCCGGTGATTTTTAGAATCCACAAGCCACTCTGGCCAGTGGGTGAAAATGTTTCCCTGCCGATCCATCTGGTGTGAGCTGGTCTGAAGACACCCTGGGCCTGATTTACGAAGACGTTTAGAAGGTGCAAAAACATTTAACACACGCAAAACTAGTAACACAACTAACGATTGGTGAAAAACAAATACCATGACCAATCATTTGTTGTGTTATTGGTTTTGCATGTGCTAAAAGGTTTTCCACCCGCTAACATCTCAGTAAAGTAGGCCCTATGCAGTTATACATGTTTCATTAAATATTAATAATGGCACAACACACCAGTAAAAACACAACGCTGATGTTTAGTCACGGATGGTTACTTGTGTTTACTAATGTTGGATTAAAAATCAACAATGACATTTATTATATGAAGTATAATGAAGCAAATTTATGCTTTATTAAACATTTATGACAGCACTATGGCAAAGAAAAGCTCACTGCCAACTCCCTTTCATTCACCTACTCTTTCTCACGCACGCACGCACTCACTAACGCACTAACGCACGCACTCACTAACGCACTAACGCACGCACGCACTCACTAACGCACTAACGCACGCACTCACTAACGCACTAACGCACGCACGCACTCACTAACGCACGCACTCACTAACGCACGCACGCACTCACTAACGCACGCACGCACTCACTAACGCACTAACGCACGCACTCACTAACGCACTAACGCACGCACTCACTAACGCACTAACGCACGCACGCACTCACTAACGCACTAACGCACGCACTCACTAACGCACTCACTCACTAACGCACGCACGCACGCACTCACTCACTAACGCACTAACGCACGCACGCACTCACTAACGCACTAACGCACGCACGCACTCACTAACGCACGCACTCACTAACGCACTAACGCACTCACTAACGCACGCACGCACTCACTAACGCACTAACGCACGCACTCACTAACGCACGCACGCACTCACTAACGCACGCACGCACTCACTAACGCACGCACGCACGCACTAACGCACGCACGCACGCACTAACGCACGCACGCACTCACTAACGCACTAACGCACGCACTCACTAACGCACGCACGCACTCACTAACGCACGCACGCACTCACTAACGCACTAACGCACGCACTCACTAACGCACGCACGCACTCACTAACGCACGCACGCACTCACTAACGCACGCACGCACTCACTAACGCACGCACGCACTCACTAACGCACTAACGCACGCACGCACTCACTAACGCACGCACGCACGCACTCACTAACACACTCACTAACACACACACGCACACACAGTGTAATCTGTGCCATTAATACAGTCCATTGCTTGTGTTGTGTTGTCTGAAAGCAGGAAAATCACGGGATCTTTCCCCTGAATAGTCATTATATGATTAAACATATTTTTCATGAGTGATGTTTTATTCAACTTCCCATGGGCATAAATAGAATGCTAATAATGTAACAGTCCTGTTTTAATCACCAAGAGCATGCCCCCCCGACACTCACACACACACTCACACACACACACTCCCCCCCGACACTCACACACACACTCACATTCCCCCCCGACACTCACACACACACTCACAGTCACACATTCCCCCCGACACACACACACACACACACACACATTTCCCCCGACACTCACACGCACACTCGCACACACACACTTACACACTCACACACATTCCCCCCCGACACTCTCACACACTCGCACACACACTCACACTCTCACACACATTCCCCCCTGACACTCACACGCACACACACACATTCCCCCCCGACACTCACACACACACACTCACACTCGTGCACGCCCACTCGCACACGCACACTCGCACTCTCACACATTCCCCCCGACACTCACACACACTCGCACACATTCTCCCCGACACTCACACACACACACACACACACACTCGCACTCTCACAGTCACACTCACACTCGCACTCACACGCCCCCCTGACACACCGCTCTCTCACACTCTCACACTCTCACACTCTCACACACAGCAGATTTCCACAGTGAATCAGCTGACTGAGTTTCTTTTGGGACAGCTTCACAGTCTCCTGCAGTTAGATTCTCAGGTCCTGAGCGCTTAGTGGTTCTCCAGTAAAGTGTAGTGTCCTACTGTCTGTCAATAACTCAGACAGAGAGACAGAGCCAAGCATCACACTCCCACACAGTGGGAGACGGACTCACCCATATCACAGAGAGTAGGGATTCTGCTCTGTCCTGGACACTTTCCCAATTGGTCCTGTCAATCTGGCCTCCTCATAGTCCCCTACTTCCATTGGCTCAAAAATCCCCTCCCTCTCCACACTACCCTGGCCAGTGGTGGCGTCTATGGTCAGCTTTCCTCCTTCAAAGTACAATTGTTGGGTTGCTTGGAAGGCGTGACATAAACACATTATTCTTATTCTTATTAGTCTTACTATTATCAGTATTATTGCATCACCTTTTGTAGCCAATGAGTATTCACCCAAAACCCTGAGCAGAAAAACTGCCTTTCCAACCACCTCCCTCTCTCTCCTCCCTCCTCTCTCTCTCCTCTCCCTCCCTCTCTCTCCTCTCCCTCCCTCTCTCTCTCTCCTCTCCCTCCCTCTCTCTCTCTCCTCTCCCCCCCTCTCTCTCCTCTCCCCCCCTCTCTCTCCTCTCCCCCCCTCTCTCTCTCCCCTCTCCCCCCCCCCTCTCTCTCCCAGGGTGACACACTTGGAAGAGCGGCATGTCAACAGGGACCCATGACAGTGAGTCAGAGTAGAGGTGACCCAGACAGCCGTGTCTGTGAGCGGCGGGTATTTACACAAGCGCCATATTCCCACTTCCACTTTCCAGCCGTAGCTAAACCCCAGCTCATCTGTCCCACTCCAAAGGCCTTTTTATCCAGGAGGAAACATGAATCACACACAACCAGCTCTCTGGTTACTCATAACTCACAGGTACCATGATGAGACAGAGCCCTCAAGCCTATGGCTGTCACAATGTGAGATTCAGACGGCACAACAACCATCCCATAATATAGCAGGGTTACTTAGTTATATTATGTTATGATACCGTAGAACAGGTCAGGAACAACATTGCTAATAGCAATGCAGCATTCTGTTTACACACAGCTCAAGCACCTTGTGAAATTCCACAACATTTCTCAAAGCTAACGCTGAAACAGGTCCCTAATACCCCTGAGAGCCGAACACATCAATGCACAGATGTTTCAGTACACTCCTGTCCATGAGAGAAATGACATTCATACTCCATACTGTAAACTCTCAAATGCAGTAAGCATTACAGCTAGGACCAGAGGATTACAGTAATCACTCATATATGGACAAAACTCAGCTAATACTGGAGTCGCTAAACATTGAATTCTGAGAAAGAGAGAGAGAAAGAGAGAGCAGGGAAAAGAGGGAGAGAATAACGGAGGGAAGGAAAGAAAGAGGAGCTGTTTTTCAGAAAGACCCTGGCCTCTCGCATGCTGCTGTGGCTCTCGCATGCCTCTCATTCACACACAGAGAAAAGTGTGACCCGGACCTCAGTGTTATTATAACCACAACTCAGCGCTCAGAGCTACACCAAGAGGGCTACAGTACAGTACAGGAGCTCAGAGCTACACTAAGAGGGCTACAGTACAGTACAGGAGCTCAGAGCTACACTAAGGGGCCTACAGTACAGTACAGGAGCTCAGAGCTACACTAAGGGGCCTACAGTACAGTACAGGAGCCCAGAGCTACCCCAAGGGGCCTACAGTACAGTACAGTACAGGAGCTCAGAGCTACACCAAGGGGCCTACAGTACAGTACAGTACAGTACAGGAGCTCAGAGCTGCATGATGAGGCCTACAGTACAGTACAGGAGCTCAGAGCTACAGGATGGGGCCTACAGCACAGTACAGGAGCTCAGAGCTACACCAAGAGGCCTACAGCACAGTACAGAAGCTCAGAGCTACAGGATGGGGCCTACAATACAGCACAGGAGCTCAAAGATTCGGTCGAATCACCGGTAGTATGTTTAGATACAGCTGATTCACTGCTAGCACATTAGCATGTTGAGATGCACTCAATGGTCGTGTGTGTATAGATACAGCTGATTCACTGCTAGCACATTAGCATGTTGAGATGCACTCAATGGTCGTGTGTGTATAGATACAGCTGATTCACTGCTAGCACATTAGCATGTTGAGATGCACTCAATGGTCGTGTGTGTATAGATACAGCTGATTCACTGCTAGCACATTAGCATGTTGAGATGCACTCAATGGTCGTGTGTGTATAGATACAGCTGATTCAACGCTAGCACGTTAGCGTGTTGAGATGCACTCAATGGTAGTGTGTATATAGATACAGCTGATTCACTGCTAGCACATTAGCATGTTGAGATGCACTCAATGGTCGTGTGTGTATAGATACAGCTGATTCACTGCTAGCACATTAGCATGTTGAGATGCACTCAATGGTCGTGTGTGTATAGATACAGCTGATTCACTGCTAGCACATTAGCATGTTGAGATGCACTCAATGGTCGTGTGTGTATAGATACAGCTGATTCACTGCTAGCACATTAGCATGTTGAGATGCACTCAATGGTCGTGTGTGTATAGATACAGCTGATTCACTGCTAGCACATTAGCATGTTGAGATGCACTCAATGGTCGTGTGTGTATAGATACAGCTGATTCACTGCTAGCACATTAGCATGTTGAGATGCACTCAATGGTCGTGTGTGTATAGATACAGCTGATTCACTGCTAGCACATTAGCATGTTGAGATGCACTCAATGGTCGTGTGTGTATAGATACAGCTGATTCAACGCTAGCACGTTAGCGTGTTGAGATGCACTCAATGGTAGTGTGTATATAGATACAGCTGATTCAACGCTAGCACATTAGCATGTTGAGATGCACTCAATGGTCGTGTGTGTATAGATACAGCTGATTCAACGCTAGCACATTAGCATGTTGAGATGCACTCAATGGTCGTGTGTGTATAGATACAGCTGATTCAACGCTAGCACGTTAGCGTGTTGAGATGCACTCAATGGTAGTGTGTATATAGATACAGCTGATTCAACGCTAGCACGTTAGCGTGTTGAGATGCACTCAATGGTAGTGTGTATATAGATACAGCTGATTCAACGCTAGCACGTTAGCGTGTTGAGACTGGAGGGCAGCGGGAAGTGAAGGATCAGAAGCCATCCAGGGAGCCCTTCCCACCAGCGGTCCTTCAGTGACACACGCGTTTGTCAGAGTGCAGGTATTAGCACCCTGAACGCCCTCGCTCTGCTCTCTGGGGTAAATAATTATGTGCTTTGCAGCCAACGTTTGGGCGGCCCTTCCCTTCCGGACTGAAGCCTGCAGGTCTAGACTAACATTTAGGGAAAAGCCGTGTTTATTTGTTTTGAACATAAGGGGAGACTGCGCCGTAACCTGTCTCTACCCCATAATTACCCCCTCTGCACACAGACAGGACTCAGCTGGGGATTACGTGAGACCGTGTGTTTGTCCCCTGCTGCAGATGGAAGAGCTGTTTATTTTCTGTGTGTGTGTGTGTGTGTGTGTGTGTGTGTGTGTGTATGTGGAGGGGGGGATAACATACTTGTATGAACAGCTAGCGGGGATCAGCGTGCCCTCCGGCTGCTCGGGGAGATGAAAGCCGACGCAGAGAAACGTCGCTGATCGGCAGCGCACAACTGCAGCAGCTAACGAGGGTAAAAAGGCACAATACGTCAACGCGTGGGACGCCCTTCAGACATAGGAACGATGATGTAACGGGAACAGCTCCCACGCAGGGAATGACCCGTTGCTGAACTCTGACTGAGAGCCTCTCTGCTCTGTAAGAACACCCTGTATTACATTACATCACCCTGCATTCATTTAGCCCAGAGCCTCAGCTAATGACATCACAGCAGGGTGTGGCTGGAGCTGAACCCCAGGCAGATGGGGGGGGAGGGGTCAGAGCCGAGACCCTGTGCTGGGGGCGGGACCACAGGGCCATCAGGTTGAAGGACAATCAACAGGACAGTCTCACTGACTCACTGTGCAAAGGCTGTGTGTGTGTGTGTGTGTGTGTGTGTGTGTGTGTGTGTGTGTGTGTGTGTGCGCAAGCGTATAACGTCAACTCAATACGGATCAATATTTAAGCTCACTTGAAATAAGGCAGCCCAGCTAAAATATCGCAAATGTATAAGTGCTAAAAAAAAATTTTTTTATTTTTTTAAATAAACAAAGAGCTGGCTTGCAAAAGAAAAGTAGAGATTGTTTCATTCTTTGGTAAGAACAGCATGAGCACAATTTACATTTTCCTCATTGGATTTCAATACACCCGAAAGCACAAAAGCCAACATCATTTGCCTCTAACAGGGCTCTATATCGAACACAAATCACACAGGCAGTAACTATAGGCAGCGACCATCGCCTTGGTGACAGGCCCTACAGTATCACAATATAAATTAAAAGTAAATCAGTGTGAGACCCCTCCCCTAGGGTTGGAAGCCCAGCCAATCAGCAGTCAGTGTGGTGTGTGCTTTAAAATGAACACAGCAGAGTTCCTTCTGCTCAGTGTGCTACACGCTAACATGCCAATACAGGCACATGGCAAAACCACTGACCACTGACCGAAAACAGCACAGCCAGGCTCAGTGTGGAGGCGCGTGCGTGTGTGTGTGCGCGTGTTGTCCTTACTGTTAATTAAATTCTATTTTATTTGCATAGCACGTTTTACAGAGACGCTGTAGACCCCTCACACAGACGCCACAAAGCCTCTGGACACGGCAGAGCGCCAGCTCCATATTCCTAATATTAAAAATCCTGTCTCTACTGCTCAAGTTGAAACATCCCAAGATTATTTATCGAACTATGCATTAAGGGAACCCACGCGAGGAATTCTGCTGCCAACAGATATTGTGTCCTTGGGCAGGAGAATACTGATGAAGTGTCATGCATTGTGTCCTTGGGCAGGAGAATACTGATGAAGTGTCATGCAGCACAGGAAGCTGAAAGGTCAAAGATCAGACAGAAAAGCAGAATAGGCAAAAATAGTGTTTTCTTTCCACAGGGAAAAGGCCTTGACCTTTAACCTTCAACTGTTACACAACACTACTCAGGCTCAGCGGAGGGCCTTATCAAGCTCGATTACACAGTGCAGATTTCACTTTCTCAACAGGAGGCCGAGCTGAACACCTTACCACTGGAGCACATGGGCCGCTACGATAAATAAATACAACTTTACCGCGTGAGTTTTAACACTTTTAACAGTTCCACAGTCATGTTTAACGCTGGGAGAACACGGATGGGAATACACCCAAACTAAAGGAGGGAGAGAAGGGTCAAACGTTAATTATCTCAGCCCACATTCCAACAAGCTCCCGTTTGATTGGCTACACGGCAACATCATAAATGAACATTGGCCGAAAACTGATCATTTCATATTTCATAATTTTAGTCTTTTCAAACATTTCCCCTGCTTTCATGCAACACCATGTAGCGGAAGAGTCCATTACAGCGCTATAGTGTGTGTGTGTGTGTGTGTGAGAGAGAGTGTGTGTGTGTGTGTGTGTGTGTCTGTGTGTGTGTGTCTGTGTGTGAGAGAGAGTGTGTGTCTGTGTGTGTGTCTGTGTCTGTGTGTCTGTCTGTGTGTGTGTGTGTGTGTGTGTGTGTCTGTGTGTGAGAGAGAGAGTGTGTCTGTGTGTGTGTCTGTGTCTGTGTGGTGTGTGTGTGTGTGTGAGAGAGTGTGTGTGTGTCTGTGTGGTGTGTGTGTGTGTGTGTGTGTGTGGTGTGTGTGTGTGTGAGAGAGAGTGTGTGTGTGTGTCTGTGTCTGTGTGGTGTGTGTGTGTGTGTGAGAGAGTGTGTGTGTGTCTGTGTGTGTGTGTGTGTGTGTGTCTGTGCGGTGTGTGTGTGTGTGTGTGTGTGTGTGTGGGCGCTGTGTGTGGTGTAAGTGTGTGTGATTCAAATACAAACACACATTCAAAATCCCAAGATGTCGCTCCTCTGACCAACCATCTGCACCTTTGAGAAAGGTGCAAACTCCACACCTGCCCATGATGAGAAAGCCGCAGGTTGATAAGATGAGACATGTCGGTTGGCTGTTTGTAAGGAAAGCAGGGAACATTTCCAGGGACACACAGGCCCCCGTGAGCAGTGTTTATCAGCGCTTATTGTTTCTAAATCCCTCCTAATCACCCCATTCATTTATTTTAATCTAAGTGCCTTTACCCACAATGCCCCATTCCTCTCCTGTTGCACACTCACTCTGCTTCATGCTAAATTCCTTTTTAATGAAAGCTGAATGGCACAAACACCACATGTTCACATGAGGTCACACAGCCTACGAGTAACCGGACCGGCTGTCTTTAACGACATTACTCCCTGAGAGCCGAAAGGACACTGAAGGACCACACAGCCTCACACTGTGGCACAGCTTATCAAACACAGCTCCAGTGCTGAAATTTGAGCAACCTGTGCTGAATCAAGTTTCAAAAGTTTGCAATGAATGCAGTGTGCTGGCATGGGGCACCAGTTATATGTGCTTTAGAGGGTGCTCTGTAGAGACCTCTAAAGGTGGTTACAGAGTGTTTAAAATGGGGGGCATGTCTGTGTGATCCCTGCGGAGAACTGTAAGCATACTGATTTTAGCGACAACAAAGTGTGTGTTAGATGGAGACAGTGGCCCCTGGGTGTGTGTTAGAATGATACAGTGGCCCCGGAGTGTGTGTAAGACAGAGACAGTGCCCCCTGAGTGTGTGTTAGATGGAGATTGTGGCCCCTGAGTGTGTGTTAGATGGAGATTGTGGCCCTTGAATGTGTGTTCGGTGGAGATTGTGTCCCCTGAATGTGTGTTAGATGGAGATTGTGGCCCCTGAATGTGTGTTAGATGGAGATTGTGGCCCTGAATGTGTGTTAGATGGAGATTGGGGCCCCTGAGTGTGTGTTTGATGGAAATTGTGCCCCCTGAATGTGTGTTAGATGGAGATTGTGGCCCCTGAGTGTGTGTTAGATGGCGGTTGGGGCCTTCCTGGAGCTCCAGCACCTCATCCCCCCCCCCAAGACTCCTGTTCATTATAGAACCTCTTCTTCAGGTAAACAGAGGTCAACGTGCACTAAAAGCCCTTTCTCCATTTGCTGCCTCTAGTGGTGACGTGCAGCTACTGCAGTGTATTTTACGGTGAGTGGCAGTGTGGCGAGTCCAAGCGCATACCTTCTGTGGACGGAGCCTGATCCTGGGCAGCGTACAGCATCTCCTTAAAGGCCTGCAGCAGAGACACAGAGAGAGAACAACCCGAGTCTATGAGCTTTCACAGTTCAGAAAGAATGCAAGCAGAATCATCATCTTCATCATTACCTTCCATCATCATCACTACCACCTTCACCATCACCATCATCATCATCATCATCATCATGTGCTACTCACTGGGGTTGAGACCAGAGTGTTCAGTATAACATGATGGCAGAAGGTAATCCTGAACCAATCACACTTGCAGGGGACAGGCCTGAACCAATCACACACGCAGGGGACAGGCCTGAACCAATCACACACGCAGGGGACAGGCCTGAACCAATCACACTTGCAGGGGACAGGCCTGAACCAATCACACACGCAGGGGACAGGCCTGAACCAATCACACACGCAGGGGACAGGCCTGAACCAATCACACAGGCAGGGGACAGGCCTGAACCAATCACACACACAGGGGACAGACCTGAACCAACCACACACGCAGGGGACAGGCCTGAACCAATCACACACGCAGGGGACAGGAGGCAGAACTGTATGGGCTGGGGAGTAGGCAGGGCTAACCATCACAATGAAACCTATCAGGACAGTGCAGGTTGATGTAATAAACATCAAACAAAAAGTTCGGAAATTTGTGTTTGGTAGATTATTTCTCTGTTGTAACAATGCTTCTTGGCAATACATTTTATACCGTTGGAAAGCCTGTTTATTTCCCTTTTAAATGGTCCCCCATTTGTAAGGAACATGCATTTGTGGGATGAGCAGCACAGCTGAGTATGTGGGTTGCGCCCATGAAAAATTTGCCAAATCTTCTCTGCCAATGCCAAACAGCTTATTCTGCTGTTGCTATTGACTCTTGTTTTGAGCTTCCGGTACCACCTGATTGGCACCTGATTGGCAGCACCTGTGAGCATGGGCCTTGCTACAGTGGTCAATCGGTGTCTGCTCCAAGAATCGGGATGCCACGTTTGTCTGATCTCGATAAGGCCCGTGCGATAGGGTAACTTCAAGCTGGTGTTTCGCAAAAGCAAGTTGCGGCATTATTTGGAGTGAGCCCTAGTACCATCTCCAAACTGAAGGCCAAGTTCCATGAAACGGGGGATGTCAGAGACAGACCGCGAAGTGGGCGTCCCAAGAAGACGACACCCCAAGAAGACCGGTTCCTCACCCTTTCAGCACTTAGGAACCGTAGGCTGTCTTCTACAGATTTGCAGCCAAGGTTTGCAGGACGAAATGGCACACGGCTCTCGGCCCAGACAATCCGGAACAGACTGCACGCAGCCAATCTCCGGGCTCATAGGGCTGCCAGGAGGCCTGCCATGACTGCCCTTCACCGTCAGGCCCGTTTGCGCTGGTGTCGGCAACACCTGCACTGGAACCTGAACATGTGGAGGAACGTTATGTTCAGCGATGAGTCCAGATTCTGCCTACGGAAGTTGGATCGTAGGGTCAAAGTGTGGAGAAGACGGGGAGAACGCTATGCTGATTGCTGCACCGATAGAGTAACACCTTTTGGTGGAGGCAGTGTGATGGTGTGGGGCGGCATCTCCATCACTGGAAAAACAAGGCTTCATCATTGGAGATAATCTCAATGCAGAGAGATATCGAGATGAGATTCTGCAACCAGTGGCAATCCCATATCTCCACAGTCTGGGACCGAACTCCATCCTCCAAGATGACAACGCTCGCCCCCACAGAGCGGGGTTTATCAGAGACTACCTCCAGAATTTGGGAGTAGAGAGAATGGAATGGCCTGCCAACAGTCCTGACCTCAACCCAATTGAACACTTCTGGGATCAGCTCGGGCGTGCTGTTCGTGCTAGAGTGACCAACACAACCACGTTGACTGACTTGCGACAAATCCTGGTTGAGGAGTGGAATGCCATCCCACAGCAGTGTGTGACCACGCTGGTGACCAGCATGAGGAGGAGGTGCCAGGCTGTTGTGGCTGTGTATGGTTCTTCCACACGCTACTGAGGCTCCTGACTGTTTGTTAAATTAATAAATTGTAAAATTGCCAATATGTCTTGTTTCTTCCTTGTTACTGATACACTTCAATCATCCAATCCACCAAACAACACCAAAAAAGAGTCACTAGCAACAGCAGAATAAGCTGTTTGGCATTGGCAGAGAAGATTTGGAAAATTTTACATGGGCGCAACCCACATACTCAGCTGTGCTGCTCATCCCACAAATGCATGTTCCTTACAAATGGGGCACCATTTAAAAGGGAAATAAACAGGCTTTCCAACTGTATAAAATGTATTGCCAAGAAGCATTGTTACAACAGAGAAATAATCTACCAAACACAAATTTCTGAACTTTTTGTTCTATGTTTATTTGTTCATTTGAATGTATTTTGTTGTGTCTGGCTTTTGTCTTGTTTTTTTCATGCGCTGTGTGTCTATTGTGGGATGGGAAAGCGGGCTGGAGATTTGTCGGGGCACTCCTGCTGCTCGTTTTTATAATATTGACGAATTGTATATTCTGAATAATATAATAATAGAGACACATTCACAACATATGCTCGGGAACGTCCGTTGAATCTTCAGCCACAAAGTTTACCATCGCTCTTCACCGGAGTTGAAGATGTCGGGACTGATCTGGGAGTGCAGGCAATCTTCAAAAGGCCACCAGGGAAGGGAAGGAGAAGATAACGCGGGGGAAGAGTGAGGTGACGACTGGGAAGGCTGACGCAGCTCAGTGCTCCGTTTTGACAGTGGACAGAGACCGCAACACTGCGTGTATGGAGGAAAGTCGTGGAGGCGGAGTTTGTGTGTTGGATTGCTTAATAATGACACTGGACATCTCGGGACAACAGGGGCTTTTTAATTTTTTTTTAATCATGGCTGTATTCCACTTTAATTCACTTAATTAGTTTGATTCATGCAATGATTATATTGAATGTCTTTATTTGATATGTTTGTTTGTGTGCTGTGGTTCTGCCCCACTTTCTATGTCATTTTTGTTGTTGCTGGGGCTACAACTGAAGTTCCCTCACGGGAAAATAAAAGTTATTCTATTCTATGTTAACTGGTGTGTGCTTGGTACAGCAAAGCAAACACTTTGCTGAATCTTAATTTCATAAAGAACCAAGCTGGCCAGCCAGTGAGCTGCATGACACAGCACACAGAATGCTGAACCCAGTCAGCCAGACCATCTGCCTTCTACCACATTACCTTTCCCTGCAAAATTATTCAAAACAGCTGAATAACTATTATAATCACAACATTCCCACGGCAACCACACGTGGAGGTCAGCTGGAACGACAGTTAGAAAAAAAGCACCAGGACGACAGAATAAGAGAAGAGCACAAAGAATGGCACTATGCCCAAGCGCTTCCACCCCCTGGGGCAAATATCCACACACTCTCACCCTGAAGCAAATATCCACACAAACTCTCACCCTGAAGCAAATCTCCACACAAACTCTCACCCTGAAGCAAATCTCCACACAAACTCTCACCCTGAAGCAAATCTCCACACACTCTCACACTGAAGCAAATCTCCACACAAACTCTCACCCTGAAGCAAATCTCCACACAAACTCTCACCCTGAAGCAAATATCCACACAAACTCTCACCCTGAAGCAAATATCCACACAAACTCTCATTCTGAGGCAAATCTCCACACAAACTCTCCCTCTGAAGCAAATATCCACACAAGCTCTCACCCTGAAGCAAATCTCCACACAAACTCTCCCTCTGAAGCAAATCTCCACACACTCTCTCACTCTGAAGCAAATCTACACACAATTATGAGCACTAGCGAGGAAGGACAACTACTCTGCTACTCAAGAGTAAGAAGGAGGACAGTGTCCAAAGCACTTCACACTTAATTGTACATTTTAATTAAGACTCACTTTTAAACACAAATATGAACGTGACTGCCTGCTGTAATGGGAGTGCATTAAAAGCACACTGACAGACAGACTGGTGCATGCCGCTGACGTCATGCTGATAAGGGAGGGGTCATGGGAGAGAGATTTTGCAGCACGGCGCACGGTCGAGTGGGTGCTGAAAGTACATGTCGCTCGCCCCCATGGTTCCAGTCTAAGGGTTAGAGACAGGGCGGCATTCGTTGGCGCGGGGGGTGTTAGAGGAGAGGATACGGGACTCTTGGTCCACACTGGTACCAGGGGCCCATCTCCGGGGCCCGGTCTCCGGGGCCCGGTCTCCGGGGCCCGCTTTCCCACACTCATCCCTGTGTTTCCAAAACAAGACTCCCTCTCTCCCACCCTTTCTCTCTGCAGGTTCATCCTGCTCGTCATGATTCTCTGCTATCTTGGCCAGCAGTAACTCTCCCAGGCAAACACAAGCATGACCCTGGAACCCTGCTGGAAGCAGCAACGAGCCTCCTATTGCTCTCCTCAAAAGACCCGTCAGCCAATCACAACGCAGCTCCATGGAGGCTTGAATTCTACGGAATCCACAAATGTGCTGACCGTTGAAAAATGGTGAAAAAGAAAAGAAAAGAAAAAAGGGATATTCTGATAGGCAGACGACGACAAGCCCACGCACGTACCGGGATTCTGCAGCAGCCAAGAACACAAAAATCTCCTTCTGCCTCTCAGTACGCAGCCTGTTCCACCTCGGGCCTGCTCCCCCAGACTTTTGAGAGCAGTGTTTGATGGAGTAAACTGGTTTCAGACCAGGTTTCAGTATGGAGTAAACTGGTCTGAGACTGGGTATGTACAAAGTGAAATGGTTTGAGACCCATGTGTATTGAGTAAACTGGTTTGAATCCCTTCTCATTTGATCCCCATTTGTATGTGGTAAACTGGTTTGAGATTGGGTCTGTATGTGGCAAACTGGTTTGAGATTGGGTCTGTATGTGGCAAACTGGTTTGAGATTGGGTCTGTATGTGGCAAACTGGTTTGAGATTGGGTCTGTATGTGGCAAACTGGTTTGAGATTGGGTCTGTAAGTAGTAAACTGGTTTGAGATTGGGTTTGTATGTGGTAAACTGGTTTGGGATTGGGCCTGTATGTGGTAAACTGGTTTGAGACTGGGTCTGTATGTGGTAAACTGGTTTGAGACTGGGTCTGTTTGTGGTAAACTGGTTTGAGGCTGGGTTTTCATGTGGTAAACTGGTTTGAGATTGGGTCTGTAAGTGGTAAACTAGTTTGAGATTGGGCCTGTATGTGGTAAACTGGTTTGAGACTGGGTCTGTATGTGGTAAACTGGTTTGAGGCTGGGTCTGTATGTGGTAAACTGGTTTGAGATTGGGCCTGTATGAGTTCACATAACAGCACGGCACTAAAAAGACAAACATTTTCCTCAAAAAACAAAGAGCAGCAGTAGGCAGTAACATCGGCTGTCATTCTTGCTTCTCATTAATATCTGCATTTGAGACATGGCTCACATCTGAGTGGCATCGTGGGTGGCTGTACGTCACTTCGCTCCGCACCTGTTTTTCAGGCCGACTCACTTCTACTATAGATATCACCCAGCCCCAGATCCAAGTTTTGCTGGTGCCTTGAGGGAGTGGCAATTGGCAGCTGCTCCCGAGGTGGAGGGAGGGGCTCGGCGGGGAAGAATCGACGCTCACAAGTGGCCCCGGGCGAGTTGAATCACGGTCAGAAGCTCGAAGAGTCACGCCCTGAAGAGGATGTGGCGCCCTCCTTCCTACTAGCGGCTGATTGGGTTGTGCAGCAGCAAATTCTCAAGCTGTTTCTACACCGGGAATTCATTAGCATAGGGTACAATTGGCGACCAAATTGGGAGAAAACTGAAAAAATTTGAAACAAAATTTTTTAAAAAGACATCACCCAGCCACATGGCCTAGCTTACCAGCCAATGCATGCTCAGATATGACCAGGCTCTAAACTGAGATAATGGAAGCACAAAAACTGAGCAATCAAAGTGCAGCGAGTGTTTGATCCACCCAATTGGCACGCAGTATGTGCAAAGAACACGTCATGGGCGACAGCGTGGTAAGAAACAAGTAAAACCTGATTTACCAACAAAAAGAACATGCACATAGAAGCAGCCCATCTCCGTATGTACTTGTACTTGAATTCAGAAATGTAGGGCCAGAATTTGTAACGCCACACAAATACATAGTGTAGTTTCACATAGGGGTGGTAAAGGTTGGAATCTGCCTGTTCATGTGAAAATATTCCTCTGTCCAGACAGGAAGTGACTACGATCGTACAGAAGGACTACATGAGGATGAGCACTTGCATAAGCTGTGCACACCCACTGTAATGCATGCACTTGCATAAGCTGCACACACTCACTGTAATGCATGCACTTGCATAAGCTGCACACACCCACTGTAATGCATGCACTTGCATAAGCTGCACACACTCACTGTAATGCATGCACTTGCATAAGCTGCACACACTCACTGTAATGCATGCACTTGCATAAGCTGCACACACTCACTGTAATGCATGCACTTGCATACGCTGTGCACACCCACTGTAACGCATGCACTTGCATAAGCTGCACACACTCACTGTAATGCATGCACTTGCATAAGCTGTGCACACCCACTGTAATGCATGCACTTGCATACGCTGTGCACACCCACTGTAACGCATGCACTTGCATAAGCTGCACACACTCACTGTAATGCATGCACTTGCATAAGCTGTGCACACCCACTGTAATGCATGCACTTGCATACGCTGTGCACACCCACTGTAACGCATGCACTTGCATAAGCTGTGCACACCCACTGTAATGCATGCACTTGCATAAGCTGTGCACACCCACTGTAATGCATGCACTTGCATAAGCTGTGCACACCCACTGTAATGCATGCACTTGCATACGCTGTGCACACCCACTGTAATGCATTGACTGTAAATCAGGCTCATACAGTCAGGCTCATGAGCTCACTCCAGAGAGGAGGGGCCAGAAAAAAACAAAGAAAAAAAAAAGTGCAGCGATGGCCTGAACTCCAGGAACATCCTCAGAGCTGGAGGGTAGCACATACCATGGCAAAACACAGCCTCTGTGTGTGTGTGTGTGTATGACATTTTATTCCTGCATGCTATATGGTTCAGACCCTCCTTGGCACAAGGCCAGGGCTCTGTCAGACAAGGCTCTGCTCCCATTATCCTGCAGACGCGTGACTCTTCTCTCTCTGAGTCAAACACTTCCCCACGGCATGGAACTGCTCCCATTATCCTGCAGACGTGTGACTCTTCTCTTGCTGGTGCTATTTTGGTATGGTATCTCTCTCTGAGTCAAACACTTCCCCACAACAGGGCGCTGCTCACAGTCAGAGTCAGTCACTCCTGAGTTACAGTCACTCTTAGAAGGAAAGGGCAGGCCAATGCGATTTTGATGGTTAAAAATGGCTGCTATTTTAAACGCAGTCACGTGATGCACGGCAATCCAGAGAATGTCGTCTAAAGAATCAGCAGCATTTCCTGTCGCCGAGAAAATGTCCTGACATCAGCTATTTCACCGCTGAACGATAAAGTGAGCTTCTCCTTTTCATTCCATATGTAGATCTGCCCA
Organism: Ilyophis sp. 1 JC-2022; assembly: GCA_022702515.1. Taxonomy (NCBI): domain Eukaryota; kingdom Metazoa; phylum Chordata; class Actinopteri; order Anguilliformes; family Synaphobranchidae; genus Ilyophis; species Ilyophis sp. 1 JC-2022. Next base: position 150,018,074 of record CM040395.1, read on the forward strand.
TAAATGACAAACTGCTTCAATCAAAACAAACACAGGGATTACCCCACATCACGCACGGACGCATGTATTGTACACACAGGGATTACCCCACATCACGCACAGACGCATGTATTGTACACACACAGGGATTACCCCACATCACGCACGGACGCATGTATTGTACACACACACAGGGATTACCCCACATCACGCACGGACGCATGTATTGTACACACAGGGATTACCCCACATCACGCATGGACGCATGTATTGTACACACACAGGGATTACCCCACATCACGCACGGACGCATGTATTGTACACACACACACAGGGATTACCCCACATCACGCACGGACGCATGTATTGTACACACAGGGATTACCCCACATCACGCATGGACGCATGTATTGTACACACAGGGATTACCCCACATCACGCACGGACGCATGTATTGTACACACACAGGGATTACCCCACATCACGCACGGACGCATGTATTGTACACACACAGGGATTACCCCACATCACGCACGGACGCATGTATTGTACACACACAGGGATTACCCCACATCATGCACAGACGCATGTATTGTACAAACACAGGGATTACCCCCACATCACGCTCGGACGCATGTATTGTACACACAGGGATTACCCCACATCATGCACAGACGCATGTATTGTACACACACAGGGATTACCCCACATCATGCACAGACGCATGTATTGTACACACACAGGGATTACCCCACATCATGCACAGACGCATGTATTGTACACACACAGGGATTACCCCACATCATGCACAGACGCATGTATTGTACACACACAGGGATTACCCCACATCACGCACGCATGCATGTATTGTACACACACAGGGATTACCCTACATCACACACGCATGCATGTATTGTACACACACAGGGATTACCCTACATCACACACGCATGCATGTACACACACAGGGATTACCCTACATCACACACGCATGCATGTACACACACAGGGATTACCCTACATCACACACGCATGCATGTACACACACAGGGATTACCCTACATCACACACGCATGCATGTACACACACAGGGATTACCCTACATCACACACGCATGCATGTACACACACAGGGATTACCCTACATCACACACGCATGCATGTACACACACAGGGATTACCCTACATCACACACGCATGCATGTACACACACAGGGATTACCCTACATCACACACGCATGCATGTACACACACAGGGATTAATTTACGTGACAAGGGGAAAGATACAAATTTCATAGGTGGTTCAAACAAACCTTTAAACGCAATGATGATACTGACAGTGTTACATATAATACAGGCTATGCTATAGATATTTTATATACATGTGATGTATACAGGAAAGATCATTCTGCACATACATGGAGAAAGGAAATGGAACATTCAAGATCCAGCGATAAAAAAGAGCATGTGAACCATGTCAGCATTCCCTTGTGCAGAGAATTGCACTTATTAAAATGTCCTTTATTTCAACTGAAGGGTGAGGTTGCAGTATTACTGTACACAAAGCAACTATGTAAACACAAATGTCTGTACTGCACCTAACGCATCTGGTCGGCTTGTGTCTTATCCGTGCACTCACTCACTCACTCACTCCATCCGTCTAGACCAGCTTCTAAAATCACAAAAGCCGCGTTTCAGAACTACAGCTATTCAAATGAGTATGTTCTACGACCAAGGAAATGCAGATCCAAATATATGTAGCAGCATATCAGTATGCCTCATAGTAATATTAATAAATAGTCATCAAATATATTTGCCAACAATAATAACTACTACTATGAGATAAGCTTATCATATTATTTATCGATAAGGCCATTGTTAAACGCCCTCAACCTTAAAACAGACTAACTTAACGAACTGAAACGCATGCCAAATAAAGATAGGGCTGAAGATAAACATTATCGTTCATTTTTGTGTGTTTATTTAGAATGAAAATGTGACCAGAAGCCCCAGTTCTACGTGTATAGGCATGGACAGGACGTGGTATGGAGTCTAGCTGCTAGCTAGCACTAGCAGTCTTGTTTTTCTTTGTACGGTAATGTCCCCTCAGCGCGCCTAACGTTAGCTAACTTACTAGCACAAGCATAATGAGGCAGGCTGAACATGCTGCTCCATTTATATGGCCACTAAAACGTGATGAACTGTCCTGTTTTCTTTTTTTAAACCACTGCACCATCACTTGGTTTGCTTTATATTAAGCCAACTTAGCGAACTATAAACACAACCAACAGAGCATCCAGCCTGCACGCAAACGGGCTGTTAAAGCGGTGCTGATGCTTACTGTGAGCCTTTTGCTCAGATATATAATCTGAATTTAACCATTTTAAGCAGTCAAAGTATGTTCCTGTAACCCAGCTAACACGAGCGAGTAGCAGCAGGTATTCAGCAGTACCGACCTGGGATAGCCAGCTATGCTACTCTACTAGCGTGCTAGCCGGCTATCCTATCCGTCACTATTGACATGTAACATTACACAACGATACCGAACTTTATATAACATCGATCATACCGTGAGGGTTTCAAAAGGAAACGAGTTTATTTATCTGTCTGCATGGCTAACGTTAACGTGCGTTATAGCCACACACTCTGTGCGTTATAGCCACACTCTCTGTCCGTAACGCAACGTTATTTCAGTCCAAATGAAACGTTAACGTTTACCTCATACTGGATGTATTGTTTTCTCCACTCTGGAGTGATGTGAGCCGAGAGGTGCTCCGTGAATTTCATCCCCGGGGCCGATCTTCCTTCCTAATTCTCGGCCGGGTTGTGTGGTCTCTTACTCGGGTAAACCCAGCGAGCTGCTATCGCAGGTAGCGGGATGTGGCCGCGGCACTTCGTGAATCCGAGCTGTCTTCTTCTGCCTCGTCCCGATTATTGTCGTACTGCGAAGAGTCCCCGTCCCACATATTATTAAAAGAATAAAGGACGGCATTCACGACATATACGCGCGCCCAATACCCTCCTCCCTGGGCCAAAAGTGAGTAAATTACGCTGTAAACAACAGTGCCAGTGGCAATGAACCTCTCGTGTGACTTTCTCTCCTTCCTTTCCGATTTGTTCTGAGAAATTTTCCAACCGCCATCACAGTCAGTAAACGACGTCGTGACGTCACTGCGCATTTACAGACGACACGCTAAGGTCGGAGTCGCCAAGATAACTTGGCAGAAACGTAACGTATTTTTTATAGGCTTATTGCCAAGTGTAGCACATCTGTGAAAACGCGCATGCCACGCTGTACACTCTAGTGCCCTTCGAATACAAGTTTGCATAACTGTTTAACAAGTTTTAAAACAACTGCATATTCTTTGTGTGCAAGTTAATTTTCTTTGGCCAAAAACATACAGGTGTGGCTCAGCCACTTAGAAAATAACATCCCAGCGTACTGAGAGTCACACACAAACTGACTGGGCTCCTATTATTACAGCTAGTGTGACTGCAGGAGGAGGTTGCTGTGACTTTGAATGACAGGTGATTGTTGGGGCACAATTAGCTGGAGCTTCAGTGATCAGGACAGCACAACTTACCGATGATTCAAGCCTGTCTCAGCTGAAGTCAGAATGGACCTCAGAGGGCAAGACCTTATTAGCATAGAGCCACTGTGGGTGGAAAAGCACACTCCAACATTGCTATTCCCCTGCAGTGCCAGGCCAGACAGACGAGAAGCAACAGCAGGCCAACACTAGTTATGTTACTAGTAATGTAGTGACTGTGTTTTTGCGTTTTGTGTTCATTACCTGAACCACTTGGGGGCGGGACGGGGACGGGGGCTCCAATAGCCTGAGAACTTGTGGTAAATATTATTGGATGACACACAGAAAATTTTGTCCCGGGCCCAGGAATTGCACCCAGCAGCCCTGAATACGGGTGTTCAGATCCTGGAGGGCCGCAGTGTCTGCAGGTCTTTATGGTTTCTTTGCCATCAGCAGCCAATTCAGGCTTTTGAAATGAGGTGCGTGGAGTCGTTAGTCAGTCAAAGACTGAAAATAAAATGAAAAATAATTGAGTGCTGAAAAACGCCAAACCCAGCAGACACTGCAGCCCACCGAGGTTCACAACCCTGGCCAAAACTTCAACCAAACTGACAAATAGACTTCCCATCGAGGTTCACAACCCTGGCCAAAACTTCAACCAAACTGACAAATAGACTTCCCATCGAGGTTCACAACCCTGGCCAAAACTTCAACCAAACTGACAAATAGACTTCCCATCGAGGTTCACAACCCTGGCCAAAACTTCAACCAAACTGACAAATAGACTTCCCATCGAGGTTCACAACCCTGGCCAAAACTTCAACCAAACTGACAAATAGACTTCCCATCGAGGTTCACAACCCTGGCCAAAACTTCAACCAAACTGACAAATAGACTTCCCATCGAGGTTCACAACCCTGGCCAAAACTTCAACCAAACTGACAAATAGACTTCCCACTGGAATCTGGTAATCTTTGGAAAGCACCATTTTATTTTGTGAATAAAATGGTTTAATTCACCATGCATTATTACACTGCATTACACTACATTACATTACAACCATGCACCATGCATTATTACACTGCATTACACTACATTACATTACAACCATGCACCATGCATTATTACACTGCATTACACTACATTACATTACAACCATGCACCATGCATTATTACACTGCATTACACTACATTACATTACAACCATGCACCATGCATTATTACACTGCATTACACTACATTACATTACAACCATGCACCATGCATTATTACACTGCATTACACTACATTACATTACAACCACTTGGCAGACGCTCTCATCCAGAGTGACGTACAGTAGAAGAGAACATCAGTGTTACTCTCAGGAATATAGAAATGCAACATCACCAAGAAGGCCCAGATGCCCATTTATAATCAGTAAGTGTACTGTTAACCTAACAATAAGCTATTTGTATTGTAACTAAATAAATTACCACTAGACAGATAACCTATATTTACACAAACATTTAAGTTACAATTTTAACTTTTAAGCTCCAATTATGACATTTAAGCTACGATTATAACATCTAAGCTACAATTATATAATTTAAGCTCCAATTATGACATTTAAGCTACAATTATAACATTTAAGCTACAATTATAACATGTAAGCTACAATTATAACATTTAAGCTACAAGTATGACATTTAAGCCACAATTATAACATGTAAGGTACAATTATGACATTTAAGCTACAATTATAACAAAAAGAAAAAAACGCACTAACACAATTTCTGGGAATCGGCTTCTGTCTTTTCCAATCATCTTGAGTAATTCATCAGCAGTTCATAAAGTGCAGACTGTGTAAGCAAACATGAGAATCACGCCTGTGTGAGCACTATGGACTGCCTTTATTTCAGTTTAATGCTTATCCTACTGAAAACAGACCAACCAGCCATCACCTCGCCTGCAAACAACCCAACCAGCCATCACCTCGCCTGCAAACAACCCAACCAGCCATCACCTCGCCTGCAAACAACCCAACCAGCCATCACCTCGTCTGCAAACAACCCAACCAGCCATCACCTCGCCTGCAAACAACCCAACCAGCCAACACCTCGCCTGCAAACAACCCAACCAGCCATCACCTCGCCTGCAAACAACCCAACCAGCCATCACCTCGCCTGCAAACAACCCAACCAGCCATCACCTCGCCTGCAAACAGACCAACCAGCCATCACCTCGCCTGCAAACAACCCAACCAGCCATCACCTCGCCTGCAAACAACCCAACCAGCCATCACCTCGTCTGCAAACAACCCAACCAGCCATCACCTCGCCTGCAAACAACCCAACCAGCCATCACCTCGCCTGCAAACAACCCAACCAGCCATCACCTCGCCTGCAAACAACCCAACCAGCCATCACCTCGCCTGCAAACAACCCAACCAGCCATCACCTCGCCTGCAAACAACCCAACCAGCCATCACCTCGCCTGCAAACAACCCAACCAGCCAACACCTCGCCTGCAAACAACCCAACCAGCCATCACCTCGCCTGCAAACAACCCAACCAGCCATCACCTCGCCTGCAAACAACCCAACCAGCCATCACCTCGCCTGCAAACAACCCAACCAGCCATCACCTCGCCTGCAAACAACCCAACCAGCCATCACCTCGCCTGCAAACAACCCAACCAGCCATCACCTCGCCTGCAAACAACCCAACCAGCCAACACCTCGCCTGCAAACAACCCAACCAGCCATCACCTCGTCTGCAAACAACCCAACCAGCCAACAGTGCTACAGTGGACTATTCGTCTGAATTATGTTGGATTCATTTTTAACAACCAATAATTACCATGGGTTATTATTGTTATTATTATTATTATATTTAGTGAATACGTTAATCATGGTGCTTCTGGGTGGTCATTTCCAAAAACAAGTAGCATTTTTTCCTCTTCAAATTGCATGTCTTTTTAACTGAAGAACAGAACCGTCTTTGCTGGCTACATGTTAAATCAAGTGTGCAGATAAAAAGCTCAAATTAGCAAGGGATTTGTGTTCTTATCCACTCAGACACATTGTTCCCCCAGTAGGATTCTGTTTCTCTGTTAGCATGGCTCATTCTACATCTCAGTGCATAATGTCAGTGCCGTTTGAACTTCTGGCTGCACTTGAATTACATGGGGCAGTTAGACTTATAATGAAGACATTTTTCTGTGACGTGAAGCAGAGATGACCACTGATTACTTCTGATTCAGCTGCACAATGACCTGGTTTTTGCATCATTCACTTTAATGGCTGTTGTTGTTGTTTTTTTGCCTGTCCATCCAGGGGGTATAATATGAAGCAGGTTTACTCCATCCAGGGGGTATAATATGAAGCAGGTTTACTCCATCCAGGGGGTATACTATGAAGCAGGTTTACTCCATCCAGGGGGTATACTATGAAGCAGGTTTACTCCATCCAGGGGGTATACTATGAAGCAGGTTTACTTAGTTTGCTGGATAACTGCTCCGAGTAAAACCCGGAAACCATTCCAAATATGGAACATGGACTGAACTAAAAAGAGCTGTTCCGGGTGTTACTCAGTGCAGTTATCCAGCTAACTCAGGTAATCCTGCTTGGTAGAATACCCCCAGGTGTCCACAGTTCTCTTGTTAAGTTCAGCTCTGGTTTCTGAGGGTTCCAGGCTGTGCTTATCCTCTGTTTACAGGCCTGCAGCAGAGCTCTGGAAGCAGAGACTGTTCTCTGTCCCTGTTCTCAGGATCATGCTACCAGCGAATGAGTAACTGCCTGTCTGTCTGTCTGTCTGTCTGTCTGTCTGTCTGACACGCCCACCGCGCGAGACTCACACAGATTCTCCATTCCAGGCAGTATGCTGTCAGACCGCTGAGCTCTATTTAACAACAGGGCCACAGGGAGGGCCCAGTCTTTAACGCCCAGGCATCAGTGATCAACAACAGCATGGGAACAGCACTCACACGAGGAAATGCAGTGGAGCGCTATAAATACTAGCTTATCGTCTCTCACTTAAAATAAATTATATTCTTCTTTCTCTTACCCTTTCTTCTTCGATAATAATAAAAAATATTTTTTTAAAGATAATAATACCAACAACAACAACAACAATAATAATAATCATCAGTATAATTGCAATCATAATCATAATAATTATGTGCTTTTACACATTCTTAAATCTCTGATGGCACAGAGCTTATGAAATGTAGAAACTGCTAGAACTGCTATTATATATTTGATATGTTTTCAGAACATTTGATATGTTTGCTTAATATTTAAAAATGTGTCTTTCATAGTTGTCTTTTTAAAATAATAAACTGACACTGCAGTGTTGGGGAGTAGTAGTACATGTAGTTAAGCTAGTAGTTTAATAAAAAATTTGCAGCAGTTTGGTGGTAGTTCAACTCCATACAAATTTGTGTTGTGGCTGTGGTAGTTAATTACTTTTTTCTCATTTTGAAGTGTAGTTAACTACAGGAACTACTTTTGGCCCTAAAATGTTTTTTTTTCCAAACCCCATTGACTATAAACTGCCTCCTGTCTCTCTTTCCCTTCTACTTCTGATTGGTCAGAACCACTCCGCTCCACTATAGTTGCCAACAGTCAACTGTCAATTTCCGCACATTTCTGGTTCGCCCCACTGAGCTGTATAGTGGTTCTCTCTGTGTGCAAAAACAGGGCGTTTCTCACACGTGTATCATGTCTGAGGAACAACCGTGTCCCTATTTAAGCAAATGCTTCATACTAACTCAACAGAAAAAAATGACATTTTCATGTGTGAGCTTTACAAGCCAAAAATGCAAACCATCTCCATAGCAAAGACAGCAAACATTAATCGGAGGCCCAAAGGTCAGTATAAAGGTCAATATTATTATTAAGTTAGGTAAAATAAAGCAGTGACCCCTGACCCTGTTCTTGGAGATTTACCATCCTGTAGGTTTTCACTCCAACCCTAACAAAGCACACCTCATTCAACAGCTAGAGATCTACCGTCCTGTAGGGTTTCACTCCAACCCTAACAAAGCACACCTCATTCAACAGCTAGAGATCTACCATCCTGTAGGTTTCACTCCAACCCTCACAAAACACACCTCATTCAACAGCTAGAGATCTACCCTCCTGTAGGTTTCACTCCAACCCTAACAAAGCACATCTCATTCAACAGCTAGAGATCTACCGTCCTGTAGGTTTCACTCCAACCCAAACAAAGCACACCTCATTCAACAGCTAGAGATCTACTGTCCTGTAGGTTTCACTCCAACCCTAACAAAGCACACCTCATTCAACAGCTAGAGATCTACCATCCTGTAGGTTTCACTCCAACCCTAACAAAGCACACCTCATTCAACAGCTAGAGATCTACCATCCTGTAGGGTTTCACTCCAACCCTAACAAAGCACACCTCATTCAACAGCTAGTGGTGCTCCTTGAGCTCTAATTAGTATAATCAAGTATGCCAAATTAGGGATGGAAACCTACAGGATGGTAGATCTCCAGGAACAGGGTTGGGGACCAGTTACATAAAAGCTTCTGCTCTGGCATGAATTCTTGAGATGTCTATTGTTTGTGCCATTGTTACACACTTGCTTGTAAAACATGTGAAATAAAATAATTTTTACAAAAGTAGTAAGAAGAGAATGCTGCCTTGGCTTCAAATAGTGTGGAAATGCAGGTGCTCATTGCAAGGTCAGGTTCGTATCCATATCGAAGAAAATTGTAATTAGTAGTTAGTGCCCACAGCACTACAAAAACTCCTAGGCACTCAGTCTCCAGTGAAAAAAGTTTTAAAGCCTGTATTATTTGACTATATCATAATAGAAAAGAGCACCAACGTTTTGTCAGCAACACAAGTCGAGTGCTGTCAACCTGCTAATTTCAATTTTCATCTACAAAATAATTTTTGTCTGCAAAAATTACTGACCCACAGTCATTGATATTTAAAAAAAAAATCAACTGATTGTACCTTCCTGAGTCACTTAATTTTGTATTGTTTTTGTTACAATATATTAAGTATTACAAAGTAATACATTTAGAAGTTTATGATCATTTGAAAAAATGTTGATTTAATTTTTTGAGTAGTTTCAGTGTGAAGTAATTGGTAATTTGTATAACTATGCTTTCAAAGTAATTTCCCCAACACTGGATGTAGTGTTGGTTGGAATGAATGAGGATGATGGTTGTTGATCAGTTGTATTGACACCAACTGGAGTTCAACGTTGTACAGCGATTACCACTGAGCATTCCCTCACGTCCCCGCCCTCTCATGCTCACATGTCATGCTGCACTATATCTCTTCATGTCCTGCGCTGCGCATTGACACGCATATAAAATAGTGACACTTAATAATAATATGACACTGGAAATGTGTATGAAATGTAAAAATCTTGTCTGACATAAGCTACAATTGCACATTAATATTATTTTATTTGGAATATATTGCCCCTGGTAACATTACATTTGCGTTACGGTAAATAAAAAAATAAAAAGATTGGTTTTATTTATTTATTTTGAAAAGAAATATCGGGCCCCGAATCCACTCATCTGAGACGTTGTTTTTCCCGACCTCCACAAGCCGACTGTCAAAATTGTGTTTGATTAACAATACTGCCCCCTGTTGGAAAATATACATTATGCATACAGAGGTACACGCGATTTCACTTTAATAGGCCTAATACTATCTAACAACATAACAGAAACGTTGATATTGCCCATAAGTATTTAAAGCGGTTCAATATAAAATTGCAAAAAAAAAGTCAAATATTATAGAAATATTTTTTTCAGAATGCGGAGGAGAAACAATGTGAACAACCGTTACTAAAAATGGCAACTTCTGTAAGGTGTTATTAAACAATGACACTAACCTGTCGTTTGAAATTATTTAGTGCGAATTTTGAGAACTTTACTATATTTGAGATAAGCTATACAATTCAAAATTCATGCAGTTTTAAATTACATATCAATTACATATATATGTCCAAAGTCATACGTGTGCTTAAATACAGTACCTATATAATTAAATATACAGTTTTGAACTATCTTTAATATTATTCATTTTTTGTTTTATAGTTGTTTTACTATTTATATTTGGTATTGTAATCACTCGGACCTAGATTTTTATACAGATTAATGAAGCAGCGAAATAAAGTATCTGTGCTTTAAAAAGTGTAATTGTGTACATAAATTGTGATATCCAAAAAAAAAACATCATGCTCTGTAATTGCAAACGATAAGTTGGAACTTTGGACCAACATTGCCTGCTGCCGTAAGATTAACGTCGGACTCGGAACCATCGTTTCTTATTCGTTGTTTCAATATATGCGTTTTATAACAGCGTACCAAGGAGGGACCATATTTACAACGCGTCCGACTGTAACTCAGAGCGCAACACGTTTGCATAAATTTTTTTTTAACAGTTGTCACTTCATAACACACGGTTGGAACTCACTTGAAACGGTTTCTAGAACAGACTAGAACAGGACAGAGGAGCCACTTCATCGCTTGCATCAAAGTATTAAATATGGCGTCCCGATCTCCATCGTCTTCCCCTGACTCTGCGACGGGCTCAGGTACAGATCCAGCTCGGCCCGACACAGGAGAACCACTCGGTGGATCGGATTCAGATTCGGATTTAGGTCTACGGGGGGTGGATTGCGGGGCTGTGGATTTGGGACATCGACTTGAAGGAGAGGAACTGGAAAACGAGTTCGAAGCTGCGGCTGATCGCCTCCCCAGTCTGGTGCAGAACGCCAGTAGAGAACAGTTGTTGTACCTGTACGCCAGGTATAAACAGGTAATGAGATATGCGCTGACGCATTTTCAATCTCGTTCTTTAAAATGTGCACATGTAAATCCGTTTTGTTTGCTACACTATAGCGGTTACTTCCAGCATAAGTGCAATATGTGTTAGCTAGCTGGCTAGCCACTCATACGAATTCGTTAATTTCACCGCTGCCTAGCAACTTCCGTAATTCCATAACGTGCTCGTTAGCTAGCTAGCGGTAGCTATCCACCTAATTTACAGTATGCCGTCCAGTCATAATACACTACATTAACATTCTAACTATAACTAATTTGTTTTGTTCTGCGCGTTAGCTTGTTTGTTAGCTAAGTTTACTCAGTCGCAACACCAGTTGAAGATAGAAAATAGATAGAAGTGCTAGTTTGAAGTTACTTTTCCTGTCATGTGTCGGATAGACAGCAGGCCTGTCCAGTGCACGAGCGCCACTCTTTTGTTATTGCAGGTCAAAGCTGGAAAGTGCAACACAACAAAGCCAGGATTTTTCGACTTTGAAGGCCAGAGGAAATGGTAAGTGTGCGGCGATATTAATTTCTAAACTTGTTCTGAACCCCAATAATGTATTTAAAAAATAAAATCTTGGTTTACAATAGCTAAAATGTCCGTGTAATATGTGTAAGAGTTTACACATAAATAATAATCTTACAATCTGAAAAGGACTGATAGGAATGCAAATCTGAATTGTCTGCACACTCGGAATGTTTCATGCGTTTTGTTTTAATTTAGTAAAAAACATTTTTTGAGGTGTTCTGTAAAATAAAATAAGAATATAATAAAATAAACTACAATCCATTTCCCAAAGAAAAAAGTCATATGCTATAATGCATTCTAGAGCTCAGTCTAGAGCCAGCCATCACTATTAAAGAAAGGCCAAGCCCTGCGGTAACATATGTGTTGATTAAATAAACATCGAACAAAAAGTTCGGAAATTTGTGTTTGGTAGATTATTTCTCTGTTGTAACAATGCTTCTTGGCAATACATTTTATACCGTTGGAAAGCCTGTTTATTTCCCTTTTAAATGATGCCCCATTTGTAAGGAACATGCATTTGTGGGATGAGCAGCACAGCCGAGTATGTTGGTTGCGCCCATGAAAAATTTGCCAAATCTTCTCTGCCAATGCCAAACAGCTTATTCTGCTGTGGCTAGTGACTCTTGTTTGGTGTTGTTTGGTGGATTGGATGATTGAAGTCTATCAGTAACAAGGAAGAAACAAGACATATTGGCAATTTTACAATTTATTAATTTAACAAACAGTCAGGAGCCTCAGTAGCGTGTGGAAGAACCATACACAGCCACAACAGCCTGGCACCTCCTCCTCATGCTGGTCACCAGCGTGGTCACACACTGCTGTGGGATGGCATTCCACTCCTCAACCAGAATTTGTCGCAAGTCAGCCAACGTGGTTGTGTTGGTCACTCTAGCACGAACAGCACGCCCAAGCTGATCCCACAAGTGTTCAATTGGGTTGAGGTCAGGACTGTTGGCAGGCCATTCCATTCGCTCTACTCCCAAATTCTGGAGGTAGTCTCTGATAAACTCTGAGTGTTGTCATCTTGGAGGATGGAGTTCAGTCCCAGACTGTGGAGATATGGGATTGCCACTGGTTGCAGAATCTCATCTCGATATCTCTCTGCATTGAGATTGCCTCCAAAGATGACAAGCCTCGTTTTTCCAGTGATGGAGATGCCGCCCCACACCATCACACTCTATCGGTGCAGCAATCAGCATAGCGTTCTCCCTGTCTTCTCCACACTTTGACCCTACGATCCAACTTCCGTAGGCACAATCTGGACTCATCGGGCACCTGATTGTCAGCACCTGGGGGTACCGGAAGCTCAAAACAAGAGTCACTAGCAACAGCAGAATAAGCTGTTTGGCATTGGCAGAGAAGATTTGGCAAATTTTTCATGGGCGCAACCCACATACTCAGCTGTGCTGCTCATCCCACAAATGCATGTTCCTTACAAATGGGGCACCATTTAAAAGGGAAATAAACAGGCTTTCCAACGATATAAAATGTATTGCCAAGAAGCATTGTTACAACAGAGAAATAATCTAGCAAACACAAATTTCTGAACTTTTTGTTCGATGTTTAGATTTGTTTGTGTGCTCAGTGTGGAGCAGCTATGACAGTGCTGTGTCTGTAACAGGCAGGCAGTGTGGAGCAGCTCTACGCAGCTCTGATAATACTGTGTCTGTAACAGGCATGCAGTGTGGAGCAGCTCTGACTGTACTGTGTCTGTAACAGGCAGGCCTGGAAGCAGTTGGCTGATATGACATCAGAGCTGGCCATGCAGGAATATGTGTCCTGTGTCCAAGCCCTGGACCCAGAAGGCAGCTTTAAGGTAAACACGCCTCCCACACTAAGCTGTTTTTGCACGGTTTTTAAATGAGGATTACCACATAGGACGGGGGATGGGAAAAATGCAAATAGTTAAACTGATAAATGTTTTAGAATTTAAATGGCAACTAGGCAATTTATGAGCGTGTTCTACATGAAACGGCAGTACTCGTTCTCAACAGTTTTCCAGGTGGATAGTTTTTTAATCTCTGATATGTTAATGACGGCTCCTCAGTCCTGGTCCAGGAGAGCCACACAGGCTCTGTGGCTCTTGGTTCACACTAGTAAATGAGCAGCTCAGCCTGCTGCATGGCTCATTCCAAATTAGGGAGGAAAACAGGGGGAACACATTTTCAAATCATATCTAAGAAACCAGGTGGGTGAGTTAACAATTTAATCATCTGCTTTAATTGATCAAATAAGACTAATTTTTCAAACTTACTTACTGATCCAGGGACCCCCCCACCCACCCAGGCTCAATCCAGGGGACCCCCCCCCCACCTACCCAGGCTCAATCCAGGGGACCCCATCATAGGTCAAAAAGGGTTATATTTAAAAAATTTAAAAAAAGATTTTATTGTTAGAATTTTTTTTCCAGTGCATGTCAAGTCTGGCCATACAGTACCTTACTCCCTGTTGAAAGAGTTAAGAGAGTAGAGGCCATGAAAAGCTGCAGACCCCATGGCTCTCCAGGGCCAGTGTGTACACCCCTCTGATGGCTCTCCGGGGCCAGTGTGTACACCCCTCTGATGGCTCTCCAGGGCCAGTGTGTACGCCCCTCTGATGGCTCTCCGGGGCCAGTGTGTACACCCCTCTGTTAAATCATGGATGATGTAGGCACATGCCCTGCGTCCTGATTGGTTGTGGTTTCCTGTTCCAGGTGACTGACAGAAGGGGGCGGGAGCGTCGGACAGGGTTCGGAGGGGCAACCGTCAGTTCCCTCTTCCAGGAGGAAAAGATCAGGTGACCAAACGGAGAGCGGTAATGTTGGGCGTCACAATTTGGTTGTGAAAGGAGGGAATGCAAAAGCGTCATTTCTAGGCAGTGAAATGCTCGGGGCCGCAGACATCGTTCATCGGCTACTTTGCTTAGCTGCTGGGCTGTAGGGTGAAAAACATTAGCGACTGGCTGCACACATTACATTTGGATTCCCTCCAAAGGAGGCCTTTAATTACACAGGCCAATAATTAACACTGCAGTGATTACACAGGCCTATAATTAACATTACAGTGATTACACAGGCCTATAATTAACACTGCAGTGATTACACAAGCCGATAACTAACACTGCAGTGATTACACAGGCCTATAATGAACACTGCAGTGATTACACAAGCCTTTAACACTGCAGTGATTACACAAGCCGATAACTAACACTGCAGTGATTACACAGGCCTATAATTAACACTGCAGTGATTACACAGGCCTATAATTAACACTGCAGTGATTACACAGGCCTATAATTAACACTGCAGTGATTACACAAGCCGATAATTAACACTGCAGTGATTACACAGGCCTATAATGAACACTGCAGTGATTACACAAGCCTTTAACACTGCAGTGATTACACAAGCCGATAACTAACACTGCAGTGATTACACAGGCATATAATTAACACTGCAGTGATTACACAGGCCTATAATTAACACTGCAGTGATTACACAGGCCTATAATTAACACTGCAGTGATTACACAGGCCTATAATTAGCATTGCAGTGATTACACAGGCCTATAATTAACACTGCAGTGATTACACAGGCCTATAATTACAGGTGGGCATTCCATTAAAAAAAAAAGATAAAAACTTCTATTGAAAAAGACTTCCCTTGGGTTCCCAAACTTGATCAGTGGGTCCCCTGTGTATGCTGGTTTTCATTGCAACCCCAAGCTGTAAATGTTTCTTAATTAGGTGCTTTTCATGTTTAGAGGAATTATTCTCCCTCTTAAGCCTCATTATATCAGAAACACAGGTGGACCCAGGACCGAGTTTGGGAACCACTGGACTAGATTATATTAATATTATGAAATATAACTCCACAGCAGTATGTATATATAATAGATTATATTAGTATTATGAAATATAACTCCACAGTAGTATGTATATATAATATAATTGTGCACATGCTGGTGAAGAGGATTCTTGATAATAAGGTTGGGATTGAATGCTTTTTTACTGGAGAAAATAAATGACACTGGGAACAAAGGGGGCCATAGCTTTGGAACACTAACCCTAATTCTGGTTGTCATGGAGATCCTCCCAAGGAGTCTGTGGCATCTCAGCCAGAAGCCCATCTCTGATTGGCTCCTCAACAAGCAGGCTACCCTCATGATGTTGATGTAATGGTAACTGCTCAAGCTGGTCATCTCACAGTGATCAATATATGATACTGACGCTGTCTTTGGAATGGCCTTCGGAGGACTAGCTGCTCTCCACATGCAGAATCCAAGGTGGCAGTACGCGTGTCTCCACGTCTGTTTTTATTTGTTTGTTGGCTTTAAAGTTCTAAACTGCCTCTCAAAACCCTGACTACTCTTCGTTGAGCTGTAATTAAATAGAAATTGAGCAAAAAAAAACTGCGGGATTCTGTTTGATAAATCATCCTATTGCAGTTTATTGTTGCTTTACTCTGTCTGCTCACGCTCAATCTTGTATTGTTAGAATACAGTAAACAAGTTTTCTGTTCTGGGGAAATATACAAAACCATTTGCATTCAGATAAATGCAGCAGAGTACTGTGTGTATTAAGACGAGACTATTGCACGCCTCGGTGCTCAAGTGAGGGTCCTGACTGTTCACTGCGGGTCCCTTGGAGCTTTTCGGTAAGACTCGCGTGTCCTGGCAAAATCCTTAATCTGACTCATTCACTTCTGGGACCCTCATCACCCCCCAGTTTAACACGATAAATCAACCCCTCCTTCACTACCAACCTCAGTAGTGAAGCTTCTGGAACCAAGATGGCTGCTGTTTCTCACCCAGGCAGGTGCTGTGTATTGATGGCAGTTGGGCTGAGTCATCCTCTCTTCTCCATGACACATTTTGAGTTTATTAATATGAATGAAACCCATTATTACAATGTTCTATTATCACCAGTTTAGGAGCCCCTTTATTCTTCCACTGAATGGGGGAGGGAGGGAGAGCTGGCTTCGCCTCGCCTGTTGTCTGACCCTTCTTTGTGTCATTTTATGTGTTCCCCACCCTCTCTCAAAGGGAAGAGGATAAGAACATATTTGACTACTGCAGAGAGAACAACATCGAGCATGTCACCAAGGCCATCGACTCCAAGAAGGTGGACGTCAATCTCAAAGACGAGGAGGTGTGTTGAAGGCTAACGTAATACTTAACGGTAAACCTGTGGGTGTGAGCTTGTATACTCCACAGTAAACCCGTCTCCTGTGGGTGTGAGCTTGTATACTCCACAGTAAACCCGTCTCCTGTGGGTGTGAGCTTGTATACTCCACAGTAAACCCGTCTCCTGTGGGTGTGAGCTTGTATACTCCACAGTAAACCCGTCTCCTGTGGGTGAGCTTGTATACTCCACAGTAAACCCGTCTCCTGTGGGTGTGAGCTTGTATACTCCACAGTAAACCCGTCTCCTGTGGGTGAGCTTGTATACTCCACAGTAAACCCGTCTCCTGTGGGTGAGCTTGTATACTCCACAGTAAACCCGTCTCCTGTGGGTGAGCTTGTATACTCCACAGTAAACCCGTCTCCTGTGGGTGAGCTTGTGGGATCAGTGGTGATAGCCCGTGTTCCAGAATTGTGAGGGTTCCGGGTTTTACTCAGTTATCCAGCTAACTCAGTAATCCTGCAATGTGGTACAGGCCCCTGGCTGAGTCCAGATTTGGGGTTTGTGTATTTCAGGGCAGAGCGCTGTTGCACTGGGCCTGTGATCGAGGGCACAGGGAGCTTGTGTCTGTCCTGCTGCAGAACAACGCTGACATCAACAGCCAGGTGAGTCTGAGGCCACACCCCCACTCACCAGGGTCAAAGGTCACATGCAAAACAGCGGTTAATGGCACAACTGTTTGTGCTTGTGTGACTATGTCTGCTGTGTGTGCAGGGCATGAAATTAACTTTTTCAGTTAATTTCAAGTAAAAATCGGCAGCCATTTTCTACTTTTTATCACCCACTTTTTATTACATGTTACAACACAAAGCAACCTGGGTTGGTTACCTGCCAAAGTGGCAGCTAGAGTAATAATAATAATAATAATAATACATTTTATTTATAAAGCACTTTACATTTGAAACAAATCTCAAAGTGCTACAGATTTAAAAATAGATAAGTAAAAACAAATTTTAAAAAAAAGAAAGAAAAGAAACAAGGGCATAAGCAATACAGTTAAAAATCAATGCAGCCGAGATTAAAACATACAATAAGATACATCATCAAGCCACAAGTCAAATAAAATAAAATGAAATAAAATAAAATAACATAAATATAATACTGTTTCAACTACAATACAACAATCAAATTTCAATGCTACAATACA
This sequence comes from Ilyophis sp. 1 JC-2022, assembly GCA_022702515.1. Taxonomy (NCBI): domain Eukaryota; kingdom Metazoa; phylum Chordata; class Actinopteri; order Anguilliformes; family Synaphobranchidae; genus Ilyophis; species Ilyophis sp. 1 JC-2022. The sequence continues at coordinate 150,036,216 of CM040395.1, forward strand.
GCATATTTCAAAACAGTGCAATACTGCAATATAATTTCAATTTCAAAACAATACTATTTCAAACAATTTCTAAAAATACAAGATGAAGTGTAAGAGAGTGTGTTTGAGAGAGTGTGAGTATGTGTTTGTGGGCATGTGTCAGAGAACAATACAATTTCAATTTCACACAAATGCACCGGATCACTACTAAAAAGAAAAGGCTCTGTTAAAAAGGAAGGTTTTTAGTCCTTTTTTAAAAGCATCAACAGTTTGTGGTACCCTTAGGTGGTCAGGGAGAGTATTCCAGATATGAGGAGCGGCCGAGCAGAATGCCCGATCCCCCATAGTGCGCAGCTTGGTCCTGGGGGGGAGGAGAAAGTTGCCATTTCCTGATCGGAGGTTTCGTGTGGAGGTTTGTGGGGTGAGCAGTTCCTTGAGGTAGCGGGGGGCACTGCCATGTATGCACTGATGGGTTAGAAGTAATATTTTGTATTCAATCCTGGAGGAAACCGGAAGCCAGTGTAATGAGTGAAGGACAGGTGTAATGTGTTCATATTTTCGCACTCATCAGGATCCTAGCAGCGCAGTTCTGGATATATTGAAGCTTCTGGATGTCCTTGCTAGGGATCCCGATGAGAAGTGCATTGCAATAGTCCAGTCTTGAGGAGAGTAGAAAATCTTACGAGCCACAATCAAAATGTTCCCATTATTTGGCTGGTGGTGGGTGTTAATTTCACACCCTGTGTGTGTGTGTGTGTGTGTGTGTGTGTGTGTGTGTGTGTGTGTGTGTGTGTGTGTGTGTGTGAGAGATAGATATATTGTCATGACTCCCATGGCCAGGGCAAGCTGGTGTTCTCCTAAATGAGCCGGTTAAATATAAATGAGATAAAATGAATGGTGCGGGCTGGGGCTCATGAAGGCAGGCTGTGTGCTGGACAGTGCAGGAGGTTCAACTGTATTTTTTTAGTTTTTTCTTTTTAAACAAGAAAGGGGAGCGAACGCCATGCGTCTGTGTCTGATGATGTTGCGTAACCAGCGTTTCCCCCGGCAACCGCACCATTCCAGGCCGCTGGTTCACCTTGCCGCCGGTGACTGACAGCTGCGGTGGTTTATCCTACATTATCAGGGTGAAGAAGTCACAGTGGAGTGGCTGCAAAGTGATTTTTTTATCCCCCCCCCCCTCCTGATGATATTCTTGCCCACTCAGTGCGACACCTCGCCCCCCCCCCCCTGCCCCTATCTTCCGCCCCTATCTTCCGCCCCCTCCCAGAGTGTGCACGGGCCTTGTACACAACCTATCACTCGATTGGTCGCTGCTTTTTCAGCTCCGTTTGAATTGGCTGTTCATACATTACTCGTTTAGAAATCCATCACTTCTAATTGGTTAACCTGCAGGCCTGACCTACATATCAGCAGGATTAAATCATTCAGGTGTGCATATAAGCAGCCACTGTCATAAAGGAGTTTGCATTGGTAAGTGTTTGTCTGGATGCTGTCTTTAATACCCTCTGACCAGAGGCTAAGGTGAAAGAAAAACCCCATAATATATCAGTAAAATTATAGGTCAAATTTACAAGCCTGTTGGAGCCTGTTTTCATTTTTTTAACACATCTAATGTTTTACGTGGAGCTTGGTATTAAAAGCTTAATATTATGGTTACTAGTAGTGTATGTGTAATTAGGTGTGTGAATAGGTCTGATGGTTCATTAGTACATTGAGTGGGAACTCTGGAGAGAACGCCAGAGCAGGATTTCACGATGTATTTTGTGTTCAGTGTTGAAATGTTGGTCCCTTTGATTCTCAGTTCCACACAGACCTTCTCTAACTGTTGTGACTCATTCTGTAGGCATGTACAAAACAGTTGCTTTACTTTCATGTCTTGCAATTAAACTGAGCAGTGTTGGTGGCGAGACCTTTGGCCATAGCGTGGATGGGTAAAAAGATATGTTGGAAGCCATTCAATATGCGATTGATTTACTTGGCTCATGTATTTCTTCTCAAAGAAAACTATTTTACTGTTAGTATTTCCTCATCATTTGCACAAACAAGTTCAGAAAGATTTGCCCTGTCCCTGGCTTTTAAAGCTTGTGTTCCTTTTAATATCTGTTGGGCTGTTCAATGTTTTTAAGTCATCATTTTGGCCTATATCAATTGTATGGCATCAGTTTACACATGTCTGATATGTACAGAGATGCTGTCAGTAAACTTCTGACTCTGGCAGATATTGTGGACATTTCTGCACTTGATTAAAGAGTAGTTTTACTTCTCTCTTCACAGGACGATGAAGGTCAAACAGCGTTGCATTATGGTGAGAGCTCTTTTACTCCTGGTCCGTGTCTTAAGACACCATCACATGGTTGATTTTGTCCTGTCAGGGCTGTATAGAACAGTGAGATACATAAAACAATCACAGGGCTGTATAGAACAGTGAGATACATAAAACAATCACAGGGCTACATAGAACAGTGATACATAAAACAATCACAGGGCTACATAGAACAGTGATACATAAAACAATCACAGGGCTACATAGAACAGTGAGATACATAAAACAATCACAGGGCTACATAGAACAGTGAGATACATAAAACAATCACAGGGCTACATAGAACAGTGAGATACATAAAACAATCACAGGGCTGTATAGAACAGTGAGATACATAAAACAATCACAGGGCTACATAGAACAGTGAGATACATAAAACAATCACAGGGCTGTATAGAACAGTGAGATACATAAAACAATCACAGGGCTACATAGAACAGTGAGATACATAAAACAATCACACCGCTGCATAGAACAGTGAGATACATAAAACAATCACACCGCTGCATAGAACAGTGAGATACATAAAACAATCACACCGCTGCATAGAACAGTGAGATACATAAAACAATCACAGGGCTGCATAGAACAGTGAGATACATAAAACAATCACAGGGCTACATAGAACAGTGAGATACATAAAACAATCACAGGGCTGCATAGAACAGTGAGATACATAAAACAATCACAGGGCTGCATAGAACAGTGAGATACTTAAAACAATCACAGGGCTACATAGAACAGTGAGATACATAAAACAATCACAGGGCTGCATAGAACAGTGAGATACTTAAAACAATCACAGGGCTACATAGAACAGTGAGATACATAAAACAGTCACAGGGCTACATAGAATAGTCACAGATATACATATAAATGGTAAATGGTAAATATCACAACCAATGATTGGTGCAAAACAAATACCATGACCAATCATTGGTTGTATTATTAGTTTTGTGTGTACTAAAGGTCTTGGTAAATCAGGTTCATAGACTTGCAGACATGGCTAGATAGAGCAGTCAGAGAGACAACACAATCACAGAGGCGCTTTGAGCAGTCACAGACATGTGATAAGAATAACGGAATTACTGCTTTACTGACTGTGAAGTAAAAGTAAAGGACCGGCCTGGTCAGGTGACCTTTCCCCCGCCGTATTCCGCAGCGTCGGCGTGCGAGTTTGGCGACATCGTGGAGCTGCTGCTCCAGTCCGGAGCCGACGCCTCCATTAAGGACCAGGAGGGCTCCCTGCCCGAGGAGGTGACAGAGTCCGGGGACATCTCTTCCCTCCTGCGCCAGTATGTCGCCTCAAAAGGCTAGGCCCCCAACAAGCCCCGCCCCCTGTCCCTCCCCCAACCCCAACAAACTCCGCCCCCTCCCCTGCCCAGAACACACTGCAACAGCAAATCAGACCATTCTTCTCCCCACTACTGCCCTCTGATCTGTATATTAGTGGTTATATATGAATCAAACGTCCCTTTGTCTACGTCACAAAGACAGCCCCGCTCCCTCGTCAGCCTGTGTAATCTTACATTCCATGGAATGCATTCGTTATTCTTATTAAAAAGTTTAAATTCAGAAACGCCGATGCCCCTCTTTGTCCTTTCAAACACCCCGGTATTTCAGAATGTATGCATGCATTTCCTCTGAATTCCAGTCCTACATTTAGCATTATTATTATAGTTGGATGAATTCCAGTCCTACATTTAGCATTATTATTATAGTTGGAGCCATAGAGGGTATTTTTGTATGTGCACATTTTAAGTTTCATTTTATATGTCCTTAGGATTGTTTTGTTCCGGTTCTGTTGTGTGTGCTCCCTCTGGAGGTGAGAGTGTGTAAAGGTGTGTGTGGAGCGCATATTGTCTTTTTAACATGCGTTTGAAGCTACGTGCATCTGTAGCTATGTGTGTCCGAATGAATATGCCATTCTAAATAATTGATTTAGATAATACGTTAGACATTTTAGTTTTAGTTGTTCAGTTAAACCGGTTATAGACCCTTCTCACACTGCGATATGTTAACAGGAAGTGACAGATAAACCAGGTAACAATGAATCCGGTTAGCTGATCTTCCAGCTCAAGCGGTCGATGTTAGTCGGTTCATGGGCTCACTCTCAGTATACAGCCAATCAAAACTCCGGTGCTCGCTTGTCTTACGTTTAAAAACGTAACTATTTTGACTCTGAATTTGACGTGCATATGAAAGCAAATACATTTTCAAGTAAAATCAGATGTAACCACAGAACTATATAATAACTAGAAAGGAAACGTGGTTCCATTCAACCCTATTCAATTTGGTTCTTCCGCAATGGCACCACTGCAAGATGGCTGCCATGGCCCGGAAATAGTATTACAGATGAGCTCTGCCATGTATTTCCAATGGAGCGTTGTGAAAGTCAACGGAGTCGCCCCAGCGCAATCTAGGTACCAAAAGTTCACAACACGGTAATCCATAGAAGCAGGCAATAACATTTAACATTTTCTTGGGTCCAAATTTTTTTACACAGAAAAAAGGCATGATTTATAAAACTCCGGTGAGTGTTGAGTAGGTGCACTGAACTCTGACTGGTTATGAACAAACCCATGAGATTTGGAACATGGTCACGTGGTAATCCTAGTTACGTCACAGTGCAATCACATGAGGAGGCCTATTCGCATTTTCGCCTCAAATAAAATCTCATCTCCACTGAACTATAGTGGTTAGCTCGCAAGAAGCATACAGCGCGGTAGCTGACTATAGCTGGTTACCTAACAGTTATCTTGTGCATAATAATGAAATGGTTTTCAAATGCTTTCATGTGTGTAATATTTCAAAGGACAGGCTTCACATCTCGAGATATGTTACTAGTAATCTACCCCAGTGAACATGTTAAAAAGTTGATTAAATGCAGTCTCGTGTCGTGAAAAACCGTAATTAAATAATGATTATTGCGTCCACTTGTTTATTTTGCTTAATCTGCCGTCTGTGGTATAGGCAAGCTACACCGGTAGATCGGGAGTCCCGACCGCTCTCTCAAGCTTTCCGATTCGTGAACCAGCCTTGCGCGGCTATGGTCGCAAGAGGTTCCTTCTTTCTGGGAGGGTGGGCTTATATGTTGGCTAATAAGCCTGCTTTGTTCAACACAGCTTCAGACAACATAATGACGAGTATAGCCTAGTTATCGCTAACCGAACAGCTTGTTAATAATGTAATTAGCTAACGACATAGATATTAAACATTTTTAGTAGCCTATAACGTTAACTATTTGCGGCTCATTTATATGAATGTGCAGTAGTGTTGGGCTGTGAGCTGATTTTAACAAGATAGCCTCTACGTTAGCCTTAGACTTTCATCTGTCTAACGCAACGTTACATTGCAAAAATCACCATAGTTCATTCTATCAGTCTAACATCGACATTCCGGGGAGGCTACAGCCTACCTGTAAAATAGGCGACGGTTATCACTGTGGCCATTTCCATCACGATTTCTCATAATGCAGGCAACACTTCACGCTATTGTTAGCCGGGCAAGGACCGCTGGTTCACGGAAAGCTTGAAAAACCGGTTGGGATCACCGACTGCAATACCACAGACGGTAAATAAACAAACAGGTGCAACAATTATTATTTAAGTATGTGAATGTAATCATAGCATAAACGTATTCAATAATTTATCAATGTATTTATTGTTTTGATTTTCACATAACATCAATTGTTCTCACAAAACCCACTAGTGGGTGGCTCTGGTTGTGGTTCTAGATTTACAGCGGCAGCCATTACTCTCTGCAATATAGACAAAATTACCACCTTCACGTGACATGTCACGTTGGCCAATCAGAGATTATTTGGGCTATGGAAAAGGTGCCGTTTTGAGTAGGCTTCTGCCTTTCTAGTTAGTATATAGTTCTGTGGATGAAACCCAGTACATTAGCTTGTAGCCGCGAAAGCAGCGGATGTTTGTGCGACTGGTGCCAAGCTGGCAAACGTTAGCTTTCAAACGATGCGGAACTCCGGTGCTAGTTTGTCATCTTGCGTTTAAAAAATTCTAAACTAGCTTTTTACTCTGAGTTTGGCATTAAGACAGAGATCATGAAAGCCAAGACCTTTTTTCTAATGAAATCATGCGAAACCCAATACATTAGCTAGCTTGTTGTAGCCACAATATTTGGCGGTGACAAGCTGGCTAACTTCCAAACGATGCCAACTCCAGTGCTAGCTTGTCATCTTTTGTTTAAAAGCTTGAAAGCCAAGACGTTTTTCCAGTAAAATCAGGTGAATAACGTTAGCTTGTAGTTGCGAAAGCAGCCGATGTTTGGTGACAAGCTGGCTAACTTCCAAACGATGTGAAACTCTGGTGCTACCTTGTCATCTTACTTTTAAAAGCTTCAAACTCACATATATTTTCACTCCGAAAGTGGCTTTAAGACATAGCTACAGATTATGAAAGCCAAGACATTTTTCGAGTGCAGGGGAGAATGTTCCCACGTATTCACTGGTGAAAATGTATTAACGTTATTGTTGAGTGGTGGTATGAGCACTGAAATTATTTGGAAAATTGGCATTAATTTAGCATTCAGTAAGTAGCTAGAGGTATAGCAAGCGACTTACCTAACGCTAAATCTGTTGAATCAATTTCCCAATAATTTCAGTTATTTGATGTTCTATACTGAGAGACACAACAACATTTATTGTAGATTGACTGGACCATTTGTTTTGATGACACCGGAAATGTAGTTACCTGGATACTGTAGTTACCTGGATACTGTAGTTGCCTAGATATTGGAGTTACCTGGATACTGTAGTTACCTGGATACTGAAACAGGCGACAGTGGCAACCTGGAAATGTTAAAAGGGTCAATGGTTCTGTTTTTCAATAAACAGATATTTTTGATTTTCCCGACACCTCTTTTGGAAATTTGATAGTTTGCATGCGCCAGAAACTAAAGCTACTCCTACCGCGACAAAAACAGTAGGAAAACTGGAAAATAAAGAATTTTTGGTTGTTACAATTATTATTATTATCAGCACCATTCTGTGGGATCATTGTTGGTCCTGAGCTTTCACAGATGTGTTGGGCATCTGAACTGTTTTAAAGTTTACAGAGCACTGCGCCCACTATAAATTTCATTGGTCAATAGCGGCCATATTGTTATACAGTCGCTCTGAAAAACAGTACATTTCATCGGAGTGGTATTGTTTTATTTGAAGGGATTTGTACGTTTTCAGTCTGATGGTTGGGGCAGCCGTGACTGAACGTTTTCCATGCGTATCTGAACCCCAGCTCCGACATGGGGTCTCGCATGTCTTACTGTGTGCGCATCTCTGCTACACATGCTTGCAGCTCCACTCAGCTCTCTCTTGAATAAAAAAATAAAGAAAAAAAATAAAAGAATTGTCCCGTTTCTTCAAATGTGTGTGTTCCTTTCATCCGCTGGAGCCGCGAGCCAGGACGCGTTCACACGAGGTCCAGGCCATGCTCATGAGGGGTATGTTTTAGTAAAGCCCACGTCAGATCAAACTGTGACAGCAGTGACAGCCTTTTTTAAAGTCTTAGAATGTTAGAGTAAAGACTGCCGTTCACAGAAACTTCAGACCAGAAAGGTTAAAAGCGTAGTTGACTGGCCTGTGGTCGGAGTCGTATCTACATGCTCATTGGAAGCCGCGATGTCGGCGGTTCAAGTTCGACTGCGCGACCTTTGTCTCTCCCTTTCTCTCGATCCGCATTCTTCCTTTCTCTCTGCACTGTGCTGTACAATAAAGCTGAAACTCTCCCTCTCTCTCGCTCCCATTCTTCCTTTCTCTACACTGTGCTGTCTAATAAAGCTGAAACTCTCCCTCTCTCTCGCTCCCCATTCTTCCTGTCTCTCTACACTGTGCTGTCCAATAAAGCTGAAACTCTCCCTCTCTCTCGCTCCCATTCTTCCTGTCTCTACACTGTGCTGTCCAATAAAGCTGAAACTCTCCCTCTCTCTCGCTCCCCATTCTTCCTGTCTCTCTACACTGTGCTGTCCAATAAAGCTGAAACTCTCCCTCTCTCTCACTCCCATTCTTCCTGTCTCTCTGCACTGTGCTGTCCAATAAAGCTGAAACTCCCTCTCTCTCGCTCCCATTCTTCCTGTCTCTCTACACTGTGCTGTCCAATAAAGCTGAAACTCTCCCTCTCTCTCACTCCCATTCTTCCTGTCTCTCTGCACTGTGCTGTCCAATAAAGCTGAAACTCTCCCTCTCTCTCGCTCCCATTCTTCCTGTCTCTCTACACTGTGCTGTCCAATAAAGCTGAAACTCTCCCTCTCTCTCGCTCCCATTCTTCCTTTCTCTCTGCACTGTGCTGTCCAATAAAGCTGAAACTCTCCCTCTCTCTCACTCCCCATTCTTCCTGTCTCTCTACACTGTGCTGTCCAATAAAGCTGAAACTCTCCCTCTCTCTCGCTCCCATTCTTCCTTTCTCTCTGCACTGTGCTGTACAATAAAGCTGAACAAGCCCGAAAAAAAACTTGGTTGACTTTTGCTCACAAGCACAGCTTGTTGAGTTCAGCGAACGCTAAAGCTAACTCACCAAACCTGAGTTTGTGAAGGAGAAGTGTAACGCTGGTCTGCGCTTGTGCGTCAAAGTAAAGGACAAACAAAGACCCCAGTGTGTGGTTGGCTCAGTCTTGGGTCAAAGTTCAGCAGTTTTGGTGGACCCAATCCAAGGACGTAGGTTTGGTCTCAACATTGGTAGGGACCAGGGCGAGGAGGTGAGGCAAAGCCCCTGGGCTGTAAACACTGCAAACCCAATGAATAGGGAGGGTGTGTGACCACTGCAAACCCAATGAATAGGGAGGGTGTGTGACCACTGCAAACCCAATGAATAGGGAGGGTGTGTGACCACTGCAAAAATGGTTTATTAACATACAAGATTTGTATTTACATTTAAATAAACACTCAATGATCAAAGACTAAAAAAAAGTAAAACAATATTTCTGCAAAGGTCAGATTCTAACATGCAACGTCGGGGGTAGCAAAGATCACGGAGCACGCTAACGTTACCTACTCACTGAGCCACAGAGACACACCTCAGAAAGACTTATTTCGACATGTATTAAAATAAATATATAAATAATAAAAAAATTAAAAAACTTACGTAAGTTTTAAACTTACTGAAAAAGAGCTTATTAAAAATTGTGAACTAGTAGGCCTAGTCTAGTGTAAGCCACTTGTGCCCACTGGATATCTTTAGATTTCCTTTGAGTTATATGAACTAAAAAGTGTCCTGTTATCATAGCCTACGGTTATGTGAAGCCTACGGTTTTTATTTTGATTTTTTAAAGGGTTTCTGCGCTGTTATGGTTTTGAAAGCTCCTCGCTATGATGGCTATGATGCAGCTTTAGCAAAAACTGGTATGCAGTAACACCATAGCCTTTTTCTTTTATTTATTTTTTTGTTTTCAAAGAGGGCATTTCTCGATATAATTTCTGACTTGTGGCTTAAGTGCTGCCGTGGTGATAGATGTACGTTAACATCTGTCCAAAATTGTAAACAGGTCGTTGATTTTCACAGTAAGAAGAAATGTTATGACAACGTTAACGTTGGGTAGCTAGCAGGTTTTAATTTTAAATCAACGTGGCTACTTGGTAGTTAGTTTACTGCAGATTACTGACGCTAGTCTGGGTGGTCTTATCTTTTTTGGTGGAGGATGAAATGATATCTACAAAGTACAAAACGTGTTAGCATGTACAAAATTACATATGTGTGCTGTGCAGGCAATAGAGGAAACATTCCTCAGGAAAGGGAGTAAGACGGTCATCTGGAAGACAAAATTTTCGCCCATGCTTGAGGTATGGACTGACAGCCCTGAGCCCTGATAACTTACTGTTAAACGAGAAAAAGAGTAACCGTAGTCAGCACACACAGATCATCTCTCGCCTCCTCCGTGTCTGGCAGTACGTACTAGTTAAGTACGATATTTGAACGTGATGATATGTGAGCCTTCAGATCGAGTGAATATTTTAAAAATAACCCCCTCCCTTTCAGCCAATCAAATGCTAGCATGCCTAGATTGGTCATCTTGGAGACGTTGCCGCTGGGAGGGCACATCGGAATGATCTAATATGACTTCACTCCAAAGATAATGCGAACGAGTTTGCTCAAATATTGGTAGGGACAATTCTGTCCTCCCAAAATATTGGTACATGGACATGTCCCTACCATCCATATGCAAACCTACGCCCTTGACCCAATCCCTGGACCTGAGGCACCTGAACACAAAGAAAAGGAGAAGATGGAGAAGATAAGAGGGTCTGGGAACGCCAAGCTGCGAGAAAGAGAGGTCAGTGACTCCATCATATCCTTATGTTGCTTGGTAACCGGAAGATGCATAGGTGTGGTCCTTCCTCCAAAACCTTTTAAAGTCTGGGGTCCCTGGCCAGACTTGCTATGCAATGACTATATATAGATTTGGAAAATGTCAAAATATAAAGGCTTTAAAAAAAAAGAAGAAAAGAAAACTCTTTTTAACTTATGATGGCGGTCTCCTGGACAGGGGCGTAGCATGACATTCTGGGCCCCGTGCAAAGGCAGTCTCTCTGGGCCCCCTTCCCAATGCAAACTCTTTAGTACGGGCCTTCTGGGGGCCCCTCCCCACCTTGGGGCCCTGGGTGGTCAGGTCCACTTGTCCCCCCACTACGACGCCCCTGCTCCTGGATGCCCTTGAGCCTGGGTGGGGGGTCCCTGGATCGGAAATGGTTGAAAACCCTTGTTATACATTATTTGTTGTTGCTGTTTAGGGCGTCATACCTTGGCCTACAGTTACTGAGTCACTGATTGTTATTTGTGTAGATGGCCTGATATTTCAACTCGGCAAAGAGGATTAGCCAATAGCCACACAGAGGAGTTCAGGATTAGCCAATAGCCACACAGAGGAGTTCAGGATTAGCCAATCACTCAAATTAAATGAAAATTACGTTAGTTGGATTAGGACAACATGAGATTAGTCTGGGGTCTCAACCTCTAGGCCTGGAGAGCTACAATTTCTGCTGATTTTTGTGATTTCCTTTCAACCAGCAAGCAATTTTGGCCTTGGGAACGTGTGCAGACTTTTTGACCAATCAATCAATGATCAATGAGATGACGTAAGCACTTAAGTGCAGGAACACATGCAGCTGCCTTCTGGGATTTTGAGTTCCCTGAGATTTTAGAAGTTTAGAAGGTTCTCTATGGAAGGAGTTCTTGAAGTTGATTCAATGAGCTGGATAAACACACAACTTATTTTCATTTTAAAAAGGAGGTGGTGGTGAGGGGGTTCCCGTTATTGACGTATTACCCTCATTAAATCATTTTTCATATTCGTATCAAGTTGTGCAATTACTATATGTCGTACTTATATTAAGAAGACGTAATATTGCAGTAGGCTATATTTACAAAAACCGAACGGAAACGACTTAAGTTTGAATGACACTTTACCCAGAGAGAGAAAACAAAATACATTAATTTATCCACAGGTCGTTCACAAGTATGAAAATGTTGACGTTGCGTTGAGGAATATTTCCTAACGTTATACAGAGAGGGGAAGCGCTCCCAGTCCAGTGAGCTAGGTCATTAATCTGTCAGCGTTGAATATCGTGCCGCTTACTGACAACCGGGAGAAAAATTATCAACGGGCGTAATAGGGTTTTTGTGTGTCATATTGGTGCCGGTAAATTATTTAGCTAACCTGTAGCTATTTATCTTAGATAATTAGCGCCGAGACTCCTCAGCTCTCGGCCACGCTGTGCTGTGATGAGCGCGCCTTTAGTCTTTCTCTCATCGTGCCAGGCTCCGGATGCGCGCCAGTATCTCTGAATGAACGCTGAAGACGAGAGCAAAGGAAGTGTTACTTTGGGGAAATACCGAGCGGAAAAGATGGAAAACCATACCTTTTCAGGTAAAAGAAGCCATAATTATTACCGTTACTTGTTGTGTTATGATGTAAGCAGCTAATCGTAGTGCAAATGAGACTGTGTATAATTGATGAGCATTGCCTAGCCTATATGTTTAACGTGCGACATTCTAGCCAACGTTTAACACACGCTGACGTTTATGTCGTTGCTTTGTCTCAAATTTCAGCTTCGTTTCTGACGGGATGTGACTTGTGTGACGTTATGTACAGTTTCAACATTCATTAAATTAAAATTGAATCAATGTAATTATGTAATGCAGCACAAACACAGAAGAAGAAGTTTGGGTTTCCGTAAACGGCGCATTGCATTCGGAAGAAGCGCTGTATTTATCGGGTCGGCTAACTCCGGGAATGTGTTTTCGGTGAAGTTGTAAAGGAATATTTAGTTTTTGAAGCCGGCATACTCGGCGAAGATCAATTGAAGGCACCTTTCAAATTAAATTATTAGTCATCGATCTCACTGTCGTGTCCTTTGCATTAATACATCAACTTCGCCTGTTGTACTAGCCTGGTCTGCGAGAAAAGCGCAAAAGCAATGAGTATTGTAATTTAGTTATTTGCAGCGTGGCTATCACTGAATATTTATACAGAATTTATGCAGTGATATCGTCGTGTGCGCACTGACACCCATGGAAAATAACAATCCAAGCGCAAAGCAGATTAATTTAAACTTTTTTTTGTTGTTGCACGAATTCAAAACTATATTTCCCAACAAGGCTTTCATTTCTATATTTGAAATGAAGACCAAAGTTGACTGAATGAATGGTCCCCTCAGTCAACATCAACATGTTTCCTGCTGAATAAATCACCAGATGTATTAATGCTTGGTATTTGGAAATGGAGAAAGCAGAGAGGGTTATAGCTCGTGAGGATCACGGTACAGGAAGCCTCATTTCGGGGAATTGAACCCCTCGTTAACCCCACCGTGCCACGTGTTCTCCCTGATATGTTTAATTCATAAATATTATCAGGACAAACTGGCAGTATTTATCAGGTGTTTGACAACATTATGCCACGACTCCTGGCTGGCTCCCTTTCACTGCTAATGACAAGGGTGTCCTAAAGATAAATCCCAAAAAGCTGTGAAATGCTCTGATGGATATTAATAATGTGAGGATTACCTTGTATTTATTATGAAGGTCTTTGCAATTAGCCTTGGAGGAAAGGAAGAGTGATGACTCGTGTCCTTCTGCCGGTTTCCCCTCCATCTACAACACAGACATTAAAACTATGTAGTAGAGCAGAGGGGGTTATACTACGAAACGAGATTAAGGGGATAGCGAGCTAAATTAAGCTTCAACCCTGGGTTTTCTGTATCACGAAGCCGTCTCACTTTTAATCGGGGTATATTGCCACGGCTAACCTGCTCCGGGCAGGTTTATGTTCAGGATAACAGATTGGCCAAAGGGCGGTGCTTTTATATGTTTCAATCAACTCCTTGGTTTTTGGAGAAAGGCGTCTCCATTCCAAAGGATTCCGTAGAGATATGTGCGGATACTGAGGGAATCTCTTCGCAGGGCGAGCTTAGTGAGTTCCGCAAAAGATTTTCTGAGTTCCGGAAAATGCTTGGAAAAACTTTTTTATGAATGTGATGCGATTGCTTCAGCAATATTTTAAACATGCTGTATCAAGTTTAAAGTTTAGGAGCTCTAGAATGTAGTAGTAGGCTACAGTTGTCACATTAGAAATACACTGTATGACTGAGAGTATAGATTTATTTGTTACGAGTGGTAAGGTGAATAAGGTATTAACTAACAAATTTAACCTACACGATGAGCATTTTTTTTTATTATTTTTTTTTAATTTTTTTGGCAAAAGCTCCTTCCTGGCTTTGTTGGAGGCAACAGTGTTGCTTTTTGCTCTTATGATTGATTCATGTTCTTATCCGTCCATTCTGTCCGTATCAGTCTTTTTTCCCCACAGGAGAGAAATGTGCTGCTCTAGTACAGCCCGTGCTGCACCGCTATCGGCTCATTGTTGCAGACTCCGCCTCTTTTATGGGAACGCGCACGTACCTTGATTAATAAAGCCCGTGTTCACTTAGCAAGTTGATAACCACGTTTATAGTACCGGTTAAGCCAGATCAGTGTTTAGGCTTTCTGAAGCCAGCTAACGCAAAAAAACCCTGGCTATGTTAAGCTTCCTTCATAGTATACCCCCCTGCTGGAGCAGGCTGTGGTGATTGGTTGACGTGCTGGAGCGGGTTGTGATGATTGGTTGACGTGCTGGAGCAGGTTGTGGTGATTGGTTGACCTGCTGGAGCAGGCTAGAATAGAATAGATTCACTTTTATTTTCCCATGAGGGAACTTCAGTTGTAGCCACCAGCAACAACAAAAAAAAGACATAGACAGTGGGGCAGACCCACAACACACAAACAAACATATCAAACAAAGACTTTCAATAGAATCATTGAATTCATCAAGCAAATTAAGTAAATTAAAGTGAAGGTATGAGTCATGATTAAATTGAGCATGAAAAACAACTGTTCCCCATCCGCCCCCACTGTCAAGCAGTCCAACAGCTGTAGGAACAAAGCTGTAGACATACACAAACTCCGCCTCCGCGACTTTCTTCCATACACGCAGACTCTGTCCACTGTCCAGTCGAAACGGAGCACCGAACTGCCTCAACCTCTCCACTCCCCACAGGGCCGTAGTAAAGGGGTGAATGGTGGTACTGATTATAGGGGCCCACAAGAAATAAGAAATGATGATACATAATTGGGTAGAGAAAAGTTGGAGTAGGGGCCCACACCAATATTCTTTCAGGGGGCCCGGAAATCCTAGCAACGGCCCTGACTCCCCAGTCGTCGCTCACTCCTCCCCCGCATTCTCTTCTCCTTCCCTTTCCTGATGGCCTTTTCAGGATTGCCTGCAGTCCTGGATCAGTCCTGATATCTTCAACTCCAGTGAAGAATGATGGTTACTTTGTAGCTGCAGATCGCATTCACGATTATGTTGTGAATGCGTCTCCGTGGTGACGACCATAAACAAAATTATCCCGACCGGATAATTCGGCAATATTATCAAAATGAGCAGCAGGAGTTCCCTGAACAATCTACAGCCTGCTTTCCCATCCCACAACAGACACACAGTGCATGAAAAAAACTAAAGACAAAAGCCAGACACAACAAAATACATTCTATTTACCAAACACGAAAACGAGAGACAGCTGGACTACATGTCGCCATTACAGCGCCATGTGATGTCTGATTTAATGGTTTAAATGGATTCTGAAGATTCTATGGTGATTGGTTGCGCAGGTTTAGTGAGTCACACTCTCCTGTTTCCTGCACTTCAGCGCACGTCCCTGTCCTCCGGCCTTGTGCACAGACAATCTCAGGCGGTCTTTCACAAAGAACCACCTCTGCTGCCCTGCAGTGATATTACCGCAACAACCTCCATTTTACTCTGCTGTCCTGCACAGTGAAGAACCTGTATTTTAGCCTCCGCAAAAAGCTCTCTGCAATCACTGCAAATGTTGCAACAACTGTTTGGGTGACGAGGCCAGCCATTTTACCCCAGAGTACTGTGGTGACGAGGCCAGCCATTTTACACCAGAGTACTGTGGTGACGAGGCCAGCCATTTTACACCAGAGTACTGTGGTGACGAGGCCAGCCATTTTACCCCAGAGTACTGGGCACATATTAGCTGGGGTGGAGGTTATGAAGCCAGTTAAGAGGTCAGAGAAACAGGCAGACCCTTATTGGTTGTGATAAGTGCTATATGAGTTTGACCGCAGTGATTCTGGATCTCAATTTTAATCTTTAAATTGAGCCGCTAATGTCTCCCAATGCCTGCTGCTCTTGTCATTTAGTGCTGTTTTATATATTATATATGTTTTATAGAGGCAAAAAATGGACTCTAAAGAACTTGGGTTTGAGTCTCTAAACATTAGGCCCAGGTTGGTTGTAGCAGCACAACCAATGGCCTGGCTGGACTGACTTTGCATTGAGGTGATGATTAGATGTTTCCAGCAGATATTTCCCTCTCTGTCTCTGCTCTACAGATACAACACAATGCCTAATAACAGCCTGAGCTGCAGGTCAGTCTAATGATGGGAAACGGCGTCAAATTAATATTGTAATGTCAACGTGGTGTTCACACGGTACAAATATTCATATGGATGCCATTTGCAGTGAAGTGCCCTAAGCACGTACTCTGCACATCGCTCACTCCACTCGCGGCAGTGATTATACGGGAGATTAGATGCTGTCGTCTCCTGCTCATGACTCAGAATATGCTGAGCAGCTGGACGTCTGAATACGCATTTCGGCCGTTTCACTCGCGCTCTGATGGAACGTGTAACAGCAGGAGACCTTCACCGCGCATTAATGGAGGTTATAGCCAATGTAATTTGAGCCTCCGTTCTGCGTCTTTAGTCTCTGCCCCACATCATTGGAAGCTCCGCCTCACGCCATTGCAGGCCCGCCCACATTATTCAAATACCCCGCTTACACATTACAGGCCACGCCCACAGTATTGGAAGCTCTGCCTCACACCATTACAGGCTCCGCCCACATCATTGGAGTCTCTGACCAATATTTTTCAACCCTCTGCCCCAGGGGTGGGAAACCCCGGTCCTGGAGTGCCAGAGATGTGCCTGGTTTTTGCTCCATCCAAGCCTATAACTGCGTAATTGTATTAATTATCAGGCTTAATGATTGGAAGCTGGAGAGTGTTTAAATCCAAAAACATGTAACATTTTACCTGCACAGTGACTGCGCTGACTCAATGTGTGCTGTGCCTCCCAGTGAGCTGCATTGGAACCCGCAGGCCCTGTGCGGTGAGAGAAGGCTGACGTTCTGGGCTGTGGCACTAACTGGGACCCGAGCCTTTCCCTGTCTACGCTGGTTTTTGGTCCTGTCCTATAATGAACTGTTCATCCTTCTTCATTAGGGTCTTTGAACGTGTTCTGAAGGGTGATTTATGTTCATGAAGTGTTAGAAATGGCTCCACATCACAAAGCATTAAAGTCCCTGATTTAAATCCCTGGACTTTTAATCGGTCAGATCAGATTCTGTAGTGTGCCAGTATTTGTGCATTTTTATTTGATATAATTTTAGACTGACAGGTGAAATCAAGGGGGGAGGGCGGCACCTGCTTATGGAAATTATTAATGGAAAATTCCATTGGCACTGAGTAAAACCTGTATCATATTCCATTAAAACATTTTCAGAAACCACGCAGGGGGAAACCAGGCAGGGGGCCACGTCCTGCAAAATGGCTTCTTGTTGCTTTGGTGCTGCTTTCTCAAAGCAGCGTGGCTCCGAATCTTCACCGTGGCTTTGGACATTTTTCTCTAATAATTGGGCAAACTACTTATGAAAGTGAGGTGTTATTACTAATCAACCCTTCAATGCCTTCACCCTGTTCCTGTAATCATTATCCAGCGGCTGGAACACTGCTGTTCTCTAACGTCATTCTCTTCCCTTTACCGCGTACCCGTGTCACAAACCTTGCAATCACTTTGGCGTTGCCTGACATTAGTTATTTACTTTTGTTCAAAATGACCTTGAGGGGTGGCAGTGCACTGACCTGTGCAAGGCTTCATCATCAGATGGACACTGCCTTTGTATTCCTGAGCAAGGTACACAATCAGAATGGACACTGCCTTTGTATTCCTGAGCAAGGTACACAATCAGAATGGACACTGCCTTTGTATTCCTGAGCAAGGTACACAATCAGAATGGACACTGTCTTTGTATTCCTGAGCAAGGTACACAATCAGAATGGACACTGCCTTTGTATTCCTGAGCAAGGTACACAATCAGAATGGACACTGCCTTTGTATTCCTGAGCAAGGTACACAATCAGAATGGACACTGCCTTTGTATTCCTGAGCAAGGTACACAATCAGAATGGACACTGCCTTTGTATTCCTGAGCAAGGTACACAATCAGAATGGACACTGCCTTTGTATTCCTGAGCAAGGTACACAATCAGAATGGACACTGCCTTTGTATTCCTGAGCAAGGTACACAATCAGAATGGACACTGCCTTTGTATTCCTGAGCAAGGTACCCAATCAGAATGGACACTGCCTTTGTATTCCTGAGCAAGGTACACAATCAGAATGGACACTGCCTTTGTATTCCTGAGCAAGGTACACAATCAGAATGGACACTGTCTTTGTATTCCTGAGCAAGGTACACAATCAGAATGGACACTGTCTTTGTATTCCTGAGCAAGGTACACAATCAGAATGGACACTGTCTTTGTATTCCTGAGCAAGGTACACAATCAGAATGGACACTGCCTTTGTATTCCTGAGCAAGGTACACAATCAGAATGGACACTGCCTTTGTATTCCTGAGCAAGGTACACAATCAGAATGGACACTGTCTTTGTATTCCTGAGCAAGGTACACAATCAGAATGGACACTGCCTTTGTATTCCTGAGCAAGGTACCCAATCAGAATGGACACTGCCTTTGTATTCCTGAGCAAGGTACCCAATCAGAATGGACACTGCCTTTGTATTCCTGAGCAAGGTACCCAATCAGAATGGACACTGCCTTTGTATTCCTGAGCAAGGTACACAATCAGAATGGACACTGCCTTTGTATTCCTGAGCAAGGTACCCAATCAGAATGGACACTGCCTTTGTATTCCTGAGCAAGGTACCCAATCAGAATGGACACTGCCTTTGTATTCCTGAGCAAGGTACACAATCAGAATGGACACTGCCTTTGTATTCCTGAGCAAGGTACCCAATCAGAATGGCTTCTTTTAATGAGACGCGTTGATGCCTAAGGATGGGTTGTTTACCCTCTTAATGCCATAGATACATTATATCAGAAATGGATATCAATATTCCATAATTAATTTCGGCACTTTTAATTGGTCAGATGGGTTCTCAGAAAACAAATGTTTTCATTTTCTGAAATGTGCTGTAGCAAATCATTCCTTGTGAAAGAGGTTACATTCTGTGGTGCTTAAGTAGCACACGTACTGCTGCAATACTGGTGTGCACACAAATGTGGTCAGTAAATCTAAACCTGTGGAAAATGAGGAGTTTCAATGGCACTTAACACATTTCCAACAACTTTAATTTACCCGGCCTTAGGTGTAAGATCAGAAATATGTGACTGGAATGTTCTTAACGGAACATTCTAATGCTGATGTAACCATCCCTGTTGGTAACTGAAAGCAATTGAATTCTAGAACACAGATTTAGAATTTCGAAAAAACATTCCAAAAAACCTGCTCTTCAAAAGGTTAATCCAGGGGTGCGTTTCAGTCAAATTCAGCGAACAAGGCGAACGTTTGCAAACTATTTCAAACTTTTTTCCGGTAGCTTTGTGTTCACCGCAAACGTGTTCAAACATAAGCGAACGGTCTGAAAAGGTAGTTTGCGGTGAACAATAATGGACGCTGGACTGAGGGAAATGTGTTCCCAGATTTCAATTGAATTCACCGGTAATGCAAACAATTTGGAACATTCATAAAAAGCCGTTCAAATTTAACCGTTTCGAAGAAAACATGTTTGCCACGTATGTTCGGCTCTGTTCGCTGAATTTGAACGCACCTCAGATATTGGTTGGAATGGAAACCATGCGTTGGGTACTCAAGGCCAGTGGTTGAAACGTGTGAATGAGGACTTCAGCAGCAGAACAGGTGAGTAGTTGATAGATGTAGTTGTGAAACTTGCACTGAACATGAAACTTTGCTGGCTTGTTCAGTGCTTCTGTGATTGACTGTTGTTAGTGTTTGAGAGCTGGCAGTTCCACATTTCCTAATACATGCATAATCAATATGGCCACCGGTGTGCTCCTGTACAGTCACTGTCGAGAGTTATATTCTCATACACTCTCATAATTCATTTGTACCCACATAGAACATTATTGTACTTTCAGGGTACATTTGGGAAATTTGTACCATAACGAAGAAAAGTGTACCTTTATTTCCAAGTGTGTTCTGCATACCACCCACAGGTAAAGCTACAAAATAAATATGAGCATGATTCTGTGTCTGCATACTAGCTGCCACTTGAGAGGAAATGGAAAACATAAAAAAAAACACTAAAACTGGCTCTTTAATATTTAATCTTTCATTTGTGTTCAGATAATTGTGAGCTTCTCAGTTCTTCCCTTCATGGAAAATTAAACTACATCAATATTTAATGTGATAATAATAATATTTAAACCTACATATAGGTTTCATAAACGGCAGTAACGGAGTAATTGAGCTTCATGGGATTGAACGTTACGCCAGAGTGGATGTTAAGCTGGTCTCTTTATGTTCAGAAAACATAAAATAAAACCTCATTAGAATTAAGGAAATTAAGTCTTTACATTTGAGTTTTTTGAACATTGCAATAAAGTACAAGTAACAACTGAGCCAGTTCCCCATGCAGTACTCCGTAACAACTGAGCCAGTTCCCCATGCAGTACTCCGTAACAACTGAGCCAGTTCCCCATGCAGTACTCCGTAACAACTGAACCAGTTCCCCATGCAGTACTCCGTAACAACTGAGCCAGTTCCAAAAGGCAGTACTCCGTAACAACTGAACCAGTTCCCCATGCAGTACTCTGTAACAACTGAGCCTGTTCCCCATGCAGTACTCCGTAACAACTGAGCCAGTTCCCCATGCAGTACTCCGTAACAACTGAGCCAGTTCCCCATGCAGTACTCCGTAACAACTGAGCCAGTTCCCCATGCAGTACTCCGTAACAACTGAGCCAGTTCCCCATGCAGTACTCCGTAACAACTGAGCCAGTTCCCCTTGCAGTACTCGGTAACAACTGAGCCAGTTCCCCATGCAGTACTCTGTAACAACTGAGCCAGTTCCCCATGCAGTACTCAGTAACAACTGAACCAGTTCCTCATGCAGTACTCAGTAACAACTGAGCCAGTTCCCCATGCAGTACTCCGTAACAACTGGGCCAGTTCCCCATGCAGTACTCGGTAACAACTGAGCCAGTTCCCCATGCAGTACTCAGTAACAACTGAGCCTGTCCCTCTCTCTCTCACGCTGTCCCTCTCTCTCTCTCACGCTGTCCCCCTCTCTCTCATGCTGTCCCTCTCTCTCTCTCACGCTGTCCCTCTCTCTCACGCTGTCCCCCTCTCTCTCACGCTGTCCCCCTCTCACGCTGTCCCTCTCTCTCTCTCACGCTGTCCCTCTCTTTCACGCTGTCTCTCTCTCTCTCATGCTGTCCCTCTCTCTCTCACGCTGTCCCTCTCTCTCACGCTGTCCCCCTCTCACGCTGTCCCCCTCTCACGCTGTCCCCCTCTCACGCTGTCCCCCTCTCACGCTATCCCCCTCTCTCACGCTGTCCCCCTCTCACGCTGTCCCCCTCTCACGCTGTCCCCCTCTCACGCTGTCCCCCTCTCACGCTGTCCCCCTCTCTCTCACGCTGTCCCTCTCTCTCTCACGCTGTCCCTCTCTCTCTCACACGCTGTCCCTCTCTCTCTCACGCTGTCCCTCTCTCTCTCTCACGCTGTCCCTCTCTCTCTCACGCTGTCCCTCTCTCTCTCACGCTGTCCCTCTCTCTTTCTCACGCTGTCCCTCTCACGCTGTCCCTCTCTCTCTCTCACGCTGTCCCTCTCTCTCTCTCACGCTGTCCCTCTCTCTCTCACGCTGTCCCTCTCTCTCTCTCACGCTGTCCCTCTCTCTCTCTCACGCTGTCCCTCTCTCTCACGCTGTCCCTCTCTCACGCTGTCCCTCTCTCTCTCTCACGCTGTCCTTCTCTCTCTCTCACGCTGTCCCTCTCTCTCTCACGCTGTCCCTCTCTCTCTCTCACGCTGTCCCTCTCTCTCTCTCACGCTGTCCCTCTCTCTCACACTGTCCCTCTCTCTCTCACGCTGTCCCTCTCTCTCTCTCACGCTGTCCCTCTCTCTCTCTCACGCTGTCCCTCTCTCACGCTGTCCCTCTCTCTCTCACGCTGTCCCTCTCTCTCTCACGCTGTCCCTCTCTCTCACGCTGTCCCTCTCTCTCTCTCACGCTGTCCCTCTCTCTCTCACGCTGTCCCTCTCTTTCTCTCACGCTGTCCCTCTCTCTCTCTCACGCTGTCCCTCTCTCACGCTGTCCCTCTCTCTCTCTCACGCTGTCCCTCTCTCTCTCTCACGCTGTCCCTCTCTCTCTCTCACGCTGTCCCTCTCTCTCTCGCTGTCCCTCTCTCTCGCTGTCCCTCTCTCTCTCACGCTGTCCCTCTCTCACGCTGTCCCTCTCTCTCTCTCACGCTGTCCCTCTCTCTCTCTCACGCTGTCCCTCTCTCTCACGCTGTCCCTCTCTCACGCTGTCCCTCTCTCTCACGCTGTCCCTCTCTCTCACGCTGTCCCTCTCTCTCTCACGCTGTCCCTCTCTCTCTCACGCTGTCCCTCTCTCTCTCACGCTGTCCCTCTCAATTTCAATTAAATTCTAAATGCTTTATTGGCATGACATATTTTGAAATATATATTGCCAAAGCGTAATAGTCAATTAAAACAACAGTCAACAACAATAATAGTAATAACAACAATATATATAAAAATTCTAATTTAACAGACATACAATATATCCTATTACTCGTAGTAATAGAAATACTATTACTACGAATAATGATATTAGATAAATAATGTTATATAATTATATGTTATATAATATAAATATACAGTATTATATAATTATTAATTAAACATAATATATAATACAAATATGTTATATAATTTAAAACAAATGTATATGTTATGAATCTTAGTATTGCACCCCATAACCCTGTATTATCCGATCATTTCCTTATTACTTTTGAAATCAAGGCAACCACCACTTTTATATGAGAGACAAGACATTATTACAGCCGGTCGTTAAACTCTGACGTCATTTCAAAGTTTACAAATATGCTTCCGGAATCATTCTTTTCAAGTCAAGAAAATACCACTGAGTTATCGTTGGATGAATTGACCAACCAGTTAAGTTTAGCTCTCAGAAGCACCCTTGATGTGGTTGCCCCTCTAAAAAGAAAGTATTGTCGGAAAAACCGTACTCCCTGGTACAATGACACTACCCGTGCCCTGAAGCAGTCCACAAGAAAATTGGAGAGAAAATGGCGGTCAACTAAACTAGAAGTATTTCGTCTTGCATGGAAAGATAGCATCCTCCAGTACAAGCAAGCTCTTATATCTGCTAGATCTGCCTTTTTCTCTAAATTAATTGAACAAAACAAATGCAACCCAAAATTTTTGTTTAGTACTGTGGACAAATTGACAAAAAAACCATCACCAGAATGTTCATCTTATCCCTGCGTTTACAGCAGTAATGATTTTATGAATTTTTTCAATCAGAAGATTGAAACTATTAGAGACCAGATTTCCAATTTGCCTATTCCCCTAGGCATCACTCCTCCCAAATTCAAAGAACAGCCTAGATCTTGGCCAACACAGGAAGATATATCAACAGTGGCACTGAACTGTTTTACGCCAATCGACATGGAGGAGCTATCTAAACTGGTTATGTCCTCAAAACCGACTACCTGTCTACTCGACCCAATCCCTACAAGATTGGCTAAAGAACTTTTTCCTGTACTTGGCCAGCATATGTTAAAAATTATTAACACATCTTTAGTAACAGGATATGTACCAGAGTCACTAAAAATGGCGGTTATTAAGCCATTACTGAAAAAAACAAACCTCGAACCTGACAAACTGGAAAACTATAGACCCATTTCAAATCTTCCATTTCTATCCAAAATATTAGAGAAAGCAGTTGCGAAGCAACTTGGTGTATACCTTAGCTCAAACCATATTCATGAATTATTCCAGTCAGGATTTAGACCCTACCATAGCACTGAAACGGCACTTGTTAAAGTTATTAACGATTTACTGTTATCAGCCGACCAAAACTCTGTGTCTGTTCTTGTACTTCTTGACCTAAGTGCAGCTTTTGATACAATAGATCATGAGATTCTACTGAACAGGCTCCAGGGCTGTGTTGGACTCAATGGTCAAGCACTTGCATGGTTCAGATCATACTTACACAATAGGAAACAATTTGTTAAATTAAATGATGATGTATCCAGTTACTCAATAATGAAATGTGGTATTCCACAAGGATCAGTGCTAGGTCCAGTACTCTTTTCGTTATATATGCTACCCCTTGGTGATATTATTCGGGCACATGGGGTAGATTTTCACTGCTACGCAGACGATACTCAGATATACATTTCCATGAAACCCGGCGAAGCACTACCACTTACTCGATTAGAGGCTTGCATTACAGATATTAAAGCTTGGATGCTCTCAAATTTCCTGCTCTTAAACTCAGGGAAAACCGAAATGCTGGTTTTAGGTCCTAAAAAACAAAGGGAGAAACTGTGTACATATACTTTAAGTATTGATGGTTGCTTAGTTGTTCCAAATTCAGCTGTGAAAGACCTAGGTGTTACTATAGACCCAGATTTAACCTTTGGCGCGCACATAAAAAACATATCTAGAGTTGCTTTCTTTCAGTTAAGGAACATAGCAAAAATTAGGCATTTCCTATCAGTAGGGGATGCAGAGAAATTGATTCATGCTTTTGTTACGTCTAGGTTAGATTACTGTAATGCTCTGCTATCTGGCTGTCCTAAGCTGTTGCTAAATAATCTCCAGCTTGTGCAGAATGCAGCCGCTCGCATTTTAACGAGAACAAAGAAATATGAGCATATTACCCCAGTACTAGCATCACTTCATTGGCTACCAATTAAGCATAGGATAGACTTTAAGGTCTTGCTTCTGACTTTTAAAGCTTTACATGGACTTGCACCAGTGTATATATGTAATCTGCTTTTACCATATAAGCCGAAAAGATCCCTTCGTTCCCAAGACGCAGGCTACTTAGTAGTCCCTAGAATATCTAAAAACTTGGCGGGTCGTAGAGCTTTCTCCTACAGAGCACCACTACTGTGGAACACCCTTCCAAAATCTATAAGGGAATCAGACACAGTCTCAATATTTAAGTCTAGATTAAAAACGCACCTTTATGATCAGGCTTATAATGAGTTGTAGTCCGGAGACAGGACCAGAGAAGCCCTTTTGTCATAGAGTAATGCGGAGTGACATCCTTTCCTTACTGTCACCTGTCAACAGCTGTGACCCCATCTTCCTGGGCTGGCTCTTGATAGGTGGGTAGGATTGTTTACTCTCTCATGACTGGATGGGTTCTCAAACCCTGTCTTCATAGCTATGCAGCCATAAGTTACTCCTGGCGGGGGTACTTGTCCAACCCCCCCCCCCCCCCCCCCCCCCCCCCCTAACTGTTCTCTCTCTCTCTCCCACATTCCGCCGGCGGGGCTCATGCCCCGCATCTCGAGAGTTGCTGTCCAGCTTCCTGTCCAGCTTCCTGTCCATCGCCGCTTGCCCCTCCCTCCCCACCACCGCTACCAGCCGATCCTGTCGCCATCGGCACCCGTTTTCCCATCATCATTGCCGCCACATCTGGACTGCCATCTAGCTGCTGCAATTTCCACTATCATGGATATTGCCAGTCAGTTTGACCATGCTGGTCATTAAGATCTAGACCCTGAGCCGACCTGAGGAGAATGGGTTTCCCCCTTGAGTTTGGTTCCTCCCAAGGTTTCTTCCTAATTACACCAGGGAGTTTTTCCTTGCCACTGTTGCCTCTGGCTTGCTCTTGTGGGGGTTTAGGCTGGGTTTTTTCTGTGAAGCGCATTGTGACAACTTGTTGTGAAATACGCTATATAAATAAATATTGATTTGATTTGATTTGATTTTAATTGGTGGGGGGGTTACGGGTCACTGCTGTCCCTCTTCCTGTGGCAGGTAGCCACATATTGTGCTGCCAATTTTGCACAGCACCGTACCTCTCCCAGGAGGATTTGTGATAATTGGGTCTCAGGTAGGATTGAGAAGTTTTGTTGTATTGATTACAATTTTGGAAAGAGATATTCTATTTTTTTTTTGTATTTCTCACATTGGGTGAGGAAGTGCAGCTCTGTTTCAATTAGTTTTTGACTGCAGTGGGAGCACAGCCTCTCTTCTCGGGGCAGCCAAGTCTGCCGGTGGCGGCCCATTTCTATTGCTAGGCTGTGCTCACTGAGTCTGTACTTTGTCAATGTTCTCCTGAATTTATCATTTTTCACTGTGGTCAGATAGTCTGCCACAGTGTATTCTTGTTTTAGGGCCAGATAGCATTCTAACTTGTTTAGAATTTTTGTTTGAATTTTCCACTAAGTTATATAATTTAGTTTTTTTTGCTTTATAATTTGGTTGATTCTGATTGGTATTGTTGGTATGTAGCTGTCCTGAGGCTGGGGGGTGTTAGTGGGGGTTAGTGAACTGAGCCTCAGGACCAGCTGAGTGAAGGGACTCTTTTCTGGGCTCAGCTCTTGGCATCCTCTCTCTCTCTCTGTTCCTCTCTCTCTCTCTCTGTTCCTCTCTCTCACTCTCTCTGTTCCTCTCTCTCACTCTCTCTGTTCCTCTCTCTCACTCTCTCTGTTCCTCTCTCTCACTCTCTGTTCCTCTCTCTCACTCTCTCTGTTCCTCTCTCTCACTCTCTCTGTTCCTCTCTCTCACTCTCTCTGTTCCTCTCTCACTCTCTCTGTTCCTCTCTCTCACTCTCTCTGTTCCTCTCTCTCACTCTCTCTGGTCATCTCTCTCACTCTCTCTGGTCATCTCTCTCACTCTCTCTGGTCCTCTCTCTCACTCTCTCTGTTCCTCTCTCTCACTCTCTCTGTTCCCCTCTCTCACTCTCTCTGTTCCCCTCTCTCACTCTCTCTGGTCCTCTCTCTCACTCTCTCTGGTCCTCTCTCTCACTCTCTCTGTTCCTCTCTCTCACTCAGTGTTCCTCTCTCTCACTCTCTGTTCCTCTCTCTCACTCAGTGTTCCTCTCTCTCACTCTCTGTTCCTCTCTCTCACTCTCTCTGTTCCTCTCTCTCACTCTCTCTGTTCCTCTCTCACTCTCTCTGTTCCTCTCTCTCACTCTCTCTGTTCCTCTCTCTCACTCTCTCTGTTCCTCTCTCTCACTCTCTCTGTTCCTCTCTCTCACTCTCTCTGTTCCTCTCTCTCACTCTCTCTGTTCCTCTCTCTCACTCTCTCTGTTCCCCTCTCTCACTCTCTCTGGTCCTCTCTCTCACTCTCTCTGTTCCTCTCTCTCACTCTCTCTGTTCCTCTCTCTCACTCTCTCTGTTCCCCTCTCTCACTCTCTCTGGTCCTCTCTCTCACTCTCTCTGGTCCTCTCTCTCACTCAGTGTTCCTCTCTCTCACTCTCTCTGTTCCTCTCTCTCACTCTCTCTGTTCCCCTCTCTCACTCTCTCTGTTCCCCTCTCTCACTCTCTCTGGTCCTCTCTCTCACTCTCTCTGGTCCTCTCTCTCACTCACTGTTCCTCTCTCTCACTCTCTGTTCCTCTCTCTCACTCACGCTGTTCCTCTCTCTCACTCACGCTGTTCCTCTCTCTCACTCACGCTGTTCCTCTCTCTCACTCACGCTGTTCCTCTCTCTCACTCTCTCTGTTCCTCTCTCTCACTCTCTCTGTTCCCCTCTCTCACTCTCTCTGGTCATCTCTCTCACTCTCTCTGGTCATCTCTCTCACTCTCTCTGGTCCTCTCTCTCACTCTCTCTGTTCCTCTCTCTCACTCAGTGTTCCTCTCTCTCACTCTCTGTTCCTCTCTCTCACTCAGTGTTCCTCTCTCTCACTCTCTGTTCCTCTCTCTCACTCAGTGTTCCTCTCTCTCACTCTCTGTTCCTCTCTCTCACTCAGTGTTCCTCTCTCTCACTCAGTGTTCCTCTCTCTCTCTCTCACGGTGTTCCTCTCTCTCACTCTCGGTGTTCCTCTCTCTCACTCTCTCTGTTCCTCTCTCTCACTCTCTCTGTTCCCCTCTCTCACTCTCTCTGTTCCCCTCTCTCACTCTCTCTGGTCCTCTCTCTCACTCTCTCTGGTCCTCTCTCTCACTCTCTCTGTTCCTCTCTCTCACTCTCTCTGTTCCTCTCTCTCACTCTCTCTGTTCCTCTCTCTCACTCACGCTGTTCCTCTCTCTCACTCACTCTGTTCCTCTCTCACTCTCTCTGTTCCTCTCTCTCACTCAGTGTTCCTCTCTCTCTCCTCTCTCTCACTCTCTCTGTTCCTCTCTCTCTCATGCTGTGGCAGCCTTATCCTTTAAAATACAAATTAATTAATGGGTAGAACCATACAGATTAGATTCGCCTGAGATTTACAGACATGAGCAAGAGGACAATATTAAAGCGGATGCTACCAGAGTAAGTATGTTGGTGGGCATCTTGATGTGTTATGAGTGAAACAGGCTTGGTATGGAAGATGCTGGCGTCTGTGGGCTGAGTCTGTGGGCTGAGTCTGTGGGCTGAGTCTGTGGGCTGAGTCTGTGGGGGCTGAGTCTCTGTGGGGGCTGAGTCTCTGTGGGGGCTGAGTCTCTGTGGGGGCTGAGTCTCTGTGGGGGCTGAGTCTGTGCATGGACTCATTAGCGCTCACGCACATCTGTGCCCAGGCAAGAACGGAGAGGTGCATTGTAGAACGTTAGAGGGAGTTTTGGGGTTAGGCCAAACGTCTCTGCCCCGTGGGATGGGGGTTGGAGTGCGTCTCCCCCCCCCCCCCCCCCTGTCCTCAGACTGTTCTGCAAAGCCGATGCAGAAGCTGAGAGATAATGAGCATCAGGTTGTTCTGAGCGCGCTCCGTCCGCCGTTTCCGCTGGAGACCGGGAGTGAGTCGCGGCGACATGAAAGGCCCAGTGTGTGTGTGTTTGGCCTTAAAGCGCCGCGTGTAAACTGTGATAATCGCTACGGCAGCGTGGGATGTGCCAGCAGATGGGAAATACAGCTCCTGACAAATTAATGAGGGGAAAAAAACCTGTAAACTTTACAGTTAAACAGGGGCAAGGAACAGACCCCACACCCTCCTGGTGTCACAATGGAGCCTGTTATCACAAGCACATCGAACCTGTGACTGCTCGCAACCCCGGAAACATTTGTGAGCTTGCTTTCTCTCTTAAATGCATTTGTATTTGAGCAAATATCATGTGGATTAAAATGAGGGTGGACACCCTTATCCAGGTTGACTCTGGTAAATATTTAGCTGTGATAAATACATAATCAAAGTGTCCAGGTTAAGCTGCAGGCTGCTGTTATAATTGGGGCAGGGAACCGGGATTGGAACCTAATGGTTGCAGGTTCGATTCCCAGGTAGGACACTGCTATTGTACCCTTGAGACATTGCTTCAGTGAATATGGATACTGTAAAAATTCTACAACTGTAAGTCTCTCTGGATAAGAGCGTCTGCTAAATGCATGTAATGTAATGGACATGATGGGTGTTGTAATGTAATGTAATGGACATGATGGGTGTTGTAATGGACATGATGGGTGTTGTAATGTAATGGACATGATGGGTGTTGTAATGTAATGTAATGGACATGATGGGTGTTGTAATGTAATGGGCATGATGGGTGTTGTAATGTAATGGACATGATGGGTGTTGTAATGTAATGGACATGATTGGTGTTGTAATGTATTGTAATGGACATGATGGGTGTTGTAATGTATTGTAATGGACATGATGGGTGTTGTAATGTATTGTAATGGACATGATGGGTGTTGTAATGTATTGTAATGGACATGATGGGTGTTGTAATGTATTGTAATGGACATGATGGGTGTTGTAATGGGCATGATGGGTGTTGTAATGTATTGTAATGGACATGATGGCTGCTGTAATGTAATGTAATGGACATGATGGCTGTTGTAATATAATGTAATGGACATGATGGGTATTGTAATGGACATGATGGGTGTTGTAATGTATTGTAATGGACATGATGGCTGTTGTAATGTAATGGACATGATGGGTGTTTTATTTCGTGTCATGTCCTGTTTGCTCTAACAGCATTGGGTAAAGGAGGAGGAGCAGACCGCTCCGCCATTATCCGACACGTCCGTTTCCTCTCGTCCTCGTTTCGTCATGCCCCTTTGTGGGTCCTCACCTGATTGGCTTGTAGATGACTCGCCCTCGTCCGAGCGCTGGAGCGTGGTTATCGAGCGTCTCTGCGTTTCCGTGGCGTCCGCCGCTCTGTGAGCGCGCTCCTGCCCCTACGCATTAGCCTTGCGCAACACGGCGCTGCACCTGCGTCACCAGACCCAGGTCACGTGACCCTCATGGTCAGTTGAGTCATCAGCCCCGGCCCCGGCACAGAGAAAATATTGACTCAGAAATCCTCGACGGCGTTCTGAGCCGACAGTGCAGCGTTATGACACCGTCGATCTGTTTCTGCAACAAAAGGGACTTGATTGCGGTTGTTAACATATGCTGGTTGAAACTGAAGTGTGCTTCTGTATCGGTGTGTTCCGGCTCCCTGGGAAAGCATCGTTAATGAGAAATACTCCTGCGGCTTCGGCTCTTTCATTCAGCCGTACCGTAATGATCCTGCTTTTGATCAGCTTCAAGCCCAATAATGTGGCTGTATTATTATTATTATTGTACATAATTATTGTACGTATTTAAGCTGATGAATAATAACACTTCACTCAGCTCATCTATTCCCTGAGTAGACAGTTGTACACTGAATAACCTCACTTCCTGTTATGAGAGAGCTGAGATAGGTCATAACGATTCAGTATAGCAGGATTAATGTATGTGCACATACAGTCAAGCCGGAAAGTCTAAACACCCCTTTAAGGGTTGTTTCTCCTGACTTTTTTTCCCCATAGAGTTCTATAGGAAAATGAGTCAGGAGAAATAACCCTTGCAGTGATCCATCCACATCTACTCCATATCTGGCCGCAGAGTGATGGTTTGGGGCTCGTTTGATACCTTAGACCCTTGATGACGTACAGCCATTTCGCCAGCCATGTGTTCCATATTGTACCAGTGTAATTTACAGCTGAATCTAGTCTCACCCCCCAATTCTCATCGAGATCAGTTCAAATGCAGAGAGCTTATAGTATCACTTGTAACAGTACCTGAAAAGAAGATATCGAGAGTATTTTGAAGTTGATTGGTCACAGACTTCAGGAAGTAACAGCAGGCAAAGAATATGCGACCAAATATTAAATATGATACTGAAAAAATATGTTAACGCAAAGGGTATGAAGAACTGTAAATGAGAGATTTCAGTTTTCAATTTTTATACATTTGCAAAAATTTCTAAAAACATGTTTTCACTTTGTCATTATGGGCTATTTTGTGTAGAATTTTAAGACAAAATATTAACTCAATTTATTGTAGAATATGTCTGTAATGTAATAAAACGTGGAGAAGGTGAAAGGGGTGTGCAGACCTTCCGGCTTGACTACCTTCTGTCAGAATCTCTGCAGGGCAATACACAGGTGGGGCCTAGTGTCGCCCAGGGATGGGAGGGTTTCAGCTGGCACGGGTGATTGCATCCCATCATGCACCAGTAACTTCCGCTGACTCGTGTGTGTGTGTGTGTGAGAGAGAGAGAACTGTGGCGTGATGAGAAAGAACGGCTGACATCACACACTTCAGAGGCGATCACATGCCTGTCTGTTCCCTCGTCACATGACCTGAGTGAGCTGTGTCGCGTCCCTATCATCCTCAGTGCCATGGTGAAGGGCAGGCTTCAGGATGCTGGACGCGAGTTCCTGCTTGGACACTCCTCTCGCCCCTTTGGACCACAATGCTCTGGGAGTGCCCCAGCTGGGCGTGGGTGTGGGTGTGGTCGGGGGCGGCAGCAGCAGCAGCGTGCTGCACCTCCTGGCGCTCCCGCCATCCGTTCCGGAGAGCTGGCGGCCCACCCTGACCACGGTGACTCAGCCCTGCCCCCTGCAGGACCCCCAAACACCTGGCGGCTCCCCCTTCTCACACGCCAGCAGCTTCAGCGACCTGCACCTGCCAGCCAGCTCCGCCTCCCTGGATGGGGGCGGGTCTTCGTTGGGCCTGGACTCTGATGCGCCTGTCAGCCCTCATGTGATGATGCGGCGCCGGGGCGGGCTCATCGAGCAGCGGGATATCATCCGCGCTCACCAGGCGCACAAGATCCTGAGCACCCCCCAGGCCCGGCGGAAAGAGTGGGAGTGAGTATGCCCATATGAGCACAGCGTCTGTAACACGCCCACACTCTGTAATGCACCCACTGTCTGTAACACGCCCACTGTCTGTAACGCCCATATTCTGTAACACGCCCACTGTCTGTAACACGCCCACTGTCTGTAACACGCCCACACACTGTCTGTAACACGCCCACACTCTGTAATACGCCCACACTCTGTAATGCACCCACTGTCTGTAACATGCCCACACTCTGTAATGCACCCACTGTCTGTAACACGCCCACTGTCTGTAGCCCACACTCTGTAATGCGCCTACTGTCTGTAACATGCCCACACTCTGTAATGCACCCACTGTCTGTAACACGCCCACTGTCTGTAATGCCCACACTCTGTAATGCGCCTACTGTCTGTAACACGCCCAAACTCTGTAACACGCCCACTGTCTGTAACACGCCCACACTCTGTAATGCACCCACTGTCTGTAACACGCCCACTGTCTGTAACACGCCCACATTAAGAGGCTCCCGTGTCTGTTACTCATGATTAAGAGGCTCCCGTGTCTGTTACTCGTGATTAAGAGCGCTCCCGTGTCTGTTACTCGTGATTAAGAGCGCTCCCGTGTCTGTTACTCGTGATTAAGAGCGCTCCCGTGTCTGTTACTCGTGATTAAGAGCGCTCCCGTGTCTGTTACTCGTGATTAAGAGCGCTCCCGTGTCTGTTACTCGTGATTAAGAGCGCTCCCGTGTCTGTTACTCGTGATTAAGAGCGCTCCCGTGTCTGTTACTCATGATTAAGAGCGCTCCCGTGTCTGTTACTCGTGATTAAGAGCGCTCCCGTGTCTGTTACTCGTGATTAAGAGCGCTCCCGTGTCTGTTACTCGTGATTAAGAGGCTCCCGTGTCTGTTAATCATGATTAAGAGGCTCCCGTGTCTGTTACTCGTGATTAAGAGCGCTCCCGTGTCTGTTACTCGTGATTAAGAGGCTCCCGTGTCTGTTAATCATGATTAAGAGGCTCCCGTGTCTGTTACTCGTGATTAAGAGCGCTCCCGTGTCTGTTACTCATGATTAAGAGCGCTCCCGTGTCTGTTACTCGTGATTAAGAGCGCTCCCGTGTCTGTTACTCGTGATTAAGATCGATCCTGTGTAGGATAGTAGCCTCTTTAATTGATGATGTTAAAGGGTCTGTGTTGGTAGAAGGGTAGTAGCCTCTTTAATTGATGATGTTAAAGGGTCTGTGTTGGTTGAAGGGTAGCAGTCTCTTTAATGGATGATGTTAAAGGGTCTGTGTTGGTAGAAGGGTAGTAGCCTCTTTAATGGATGATGTTAAAGGGTCTGTGTTGGTAGAAGGGTAGAAGCCTCTTTAATGGATGATGTTAAAGGGTCTGTGTTGGTAGAAGGGTAGTAGCCTCTTTAATGGATGATGTTAAAGGGTCTGTGTTGGTAGAAGGGTAGAAGCCTCTTTAATGGATGATGTTAAAGGGTCTGTGTTGGTAGAAGGGTAGTAGCCTCTTTAATGGATGATGTTAAAGGGTCTGTGTTGGTAGAAGGGTAGTAGCCTCTTTAATGGATGATGTTAAAGGGTTTGTGTTGGTAGAAGGGTAGTAGCCTCTTTAATGGATGATGTTAAAGGGTCTGTGTTGGTAGAAGGGTAGTAGCCTCTTTAATGGATGATGTTAAAGGGTCTGTGTTGGTAGAAGGGTAGCAGTCTCTTTAATGGATGATGTTAAAGGGTCTGTGTTGGTTGAAGGGTAGCAGTCTCTTTAATGGATGATGTTAAAGGGTCTGTGTTGGTAGAAGGGTAGAAGCCTCTTTAATGGATGATGTTAAAGGGTCTGTGTTGGTAGAAGGGTAGCAGTCTCTTTAATGGATGATGTTAAAGGGTCTGTGTTGGTTGAAGGGTAGCAGTCTCTTTAATGGATGATGTTAAAGGGTCTGTGTTGGTAGAAGGGTAGTAGCCTCTTTAATGGATGATGTTAAAGGGTCTGTGTTGGTAGAAGGGTAGTAGCCTCTTTAATGGATGATGTTAAAGGGTCTGTGTTGGTAGAAGGGTAGCAGTCTCTTTAATTGATGATGTTAAAGGGTCTGTGTTGGTAGAAGGGTAGTAGCCTCTTTAATGGATGATGTTAAAGGGTCTGTGTTGGTAGAAGGGTAGTAGCCTCTTTAATGGATGATGTTAAAGGGTCTGTGTTGATAGAAGGGTAGTAGCCTCTTTAATGGATGATGTTAAATGGTCTGTGTTGGTAGAAGGGTAGAAGCCTCTTTAATGGATGATGTTAAAGGGTCTGTGTTGGTAGAAGGGTAGTAGCCTCTTTAATGGATGATGTTAAAGGGTCTGTGTTGGTAGAAGGGTAGTAGCCTCTTTAATGGATGATGTTAAAGGGTCTGTGTTGATAGAAGGGTAGTAGCCTCTTTAATGGATGATGTTAAATGGTCTGTGTTGGTAGAAGGGTAGAAGCCTCTTTAATGGATGATGTTAAAGGGTCTGTGTTGGTAGAAGGGTAGTAGCCTCTTTAATGGATGATGTTAAAGGGTCTGTGTTGGTAGAAGGGTAGTAGCCTCTTTAATGGATGATGTTAAATGGTCTGTGTTGGTAGAAGGGTAGTAGCCTCTTTAATGGATGATGTTAAAGGGTCTGTGTTGGTAGAAGGGTAGTAGCCTCTTTAATGGATGATGTTAAAGGGTCTGTGTTGGTAGAAGGGTAGAAGCCTCTTTAATGGATGATGTTAAAGGGTCTGTGTTGGTAGAAGGGTAGTAGCCTCTTTAATGGATGATGTTAAAGGGTCTGTGTTGGTAGAAGGGTAGTAGTCTCTTTAATTGATGATGTTAAAGGGTCTGTGTTGGTAGAAGGGTAGTAGCCTCTTTAATGGATGATGTTAAAGGGTCTGTGTTGGTAGAAGGGTAGTAGCCTCTTTAATTGATGATGTTAAAGGGTCTGTGTTGGTAGAAGGGTAGTAGCCTCTTTAATTGATGATGTTAAAGGGTCTGTGTTGGTAGAAGGGTAGTAGCCTCTTTAATGGATGATGTTAAAGGGTCTGTGTTGGTAGAAGGGTAGAAGCCTCTTTAATGGATGATGTTAAAGGGTCTGTGTTGGTAGAAGGGTAGTAGCCTCTTTAATGGATGATGTTAAAGGGTCTGTGTTGGTAGAAGGGTAGTAGCCTCTTTAATTGATGATGTTAAAGGGTCTGTGTTGGTAGAAGGGTAGTAGCCTCTTTAATGGATGATGTTAAAGGGTCTGTGTTGGTAGAAGGGTAGTAGCCTCTTTAATGGATGATGTTAAAGGGTCTGTGTTGGTAGAAGGGTAGCAGCCTCTTTAATGGATGATGTTAAAGGGTCTGTGTTGGTAGAAGGGTAGCAGCCTCTTTAATTGATGATGTTAAGACAGAGGAGATTGTACAGTTCATGAATAACAGGCTGAGTTCTGCTTTTGACATTTTATTTTTCTCCATCAGGACAAAACCTTCTGTTATTCTGCTTGATGTTGTAGCAGCCAAGTGTAGCTAGCAGACCGGCTATATCAGTGCATTAACGTTGACTAAAAATAAAGTGTTAAGCGAGTTCTTTGTCACATTTCTTTGTTTCTGTGCTGAATTGTAGTCTAAGGCTTCATTCATGAAAGAGCTGCTTAATTACAGCTTTGAGCTTTCCTTCTCCTTTTGTCTGACTGCCGTGGTTAGGAGGATTAGGGTTAGGGTTAGGAGGATTAGTGTTAGGGTTAGGAGGATTAGTGTTAGGGTTAGGAGGATTAGTGTTAGGGTTAGGAGGATTAGGGTTAGGGTTAGGAGGATTAGTGTTAGGGTTAGGAAGATTAGTGTTAGGGTTAGGAGGATTAGGGTTAGGGTTAGGAGGATTAGGGTTAGGGTTAGGAGGATTATGGTTAGGGTTAGGAGGATTAGTGTTAGGGTTAGGAGGATTAGTGTTAGGGTTAGGAGGATTAGGGTTAGGGTTAGGAGGGTTAGGGTTAGGAGGATTAGTGTTGGGGTTAGGAGGATTAGGGTTAGGGTTTGGAGGATTAGTGTTAGGGTTAGGAGGATTAGGGTTAGGAGGATTAGTGTTAGGGTTAGGAGGATTAGGGTTAGGGTTAGGAGGATTAGGGTTAGGGTTAGGAGGATTATGGTTAGGGTTAGGAGGATTAGTGTTAGGGTTAGGAGGATTAGTGTTAGGGTTAGGAGGATTAGGGTTAGGGTTAGGAGGGTTAGGGTTAGGAGGATTAGTGTTGGGGTTAGGAGGATTAGGGTTAGGGTTTGGAGGATTAGTGTTAGGGTTAGGAGGATTAGGGTTAGGAGGATTAGTGTTAGGGTTAGGAGGATTAGTGTTAGGGTTAGGAAGATTAGTGTTAGGGTTAGGAAGATTAGGGTTAGGGTTAGGAGGATTGGTGTTAGGGTTAGGAGGATTGGTGTTAGGGTTAGGAGGATTAGGGTTAGGGTTAGGGTTAGGAGGATTAGTGTTAGGGTTAGGAAGATTAGTGTTAGGGTTAGGAAGATTAGGGTTAGGGTTAGGAGGATTAGTGTGATTCTGTTTGTGTCAAGCTTAGATTTTTTTGGACAGAAAATGTTTCATGCAGTTGAATCCCTCACGGTGAAGCCAGCGAGGAAGGAGCCCATGAAAAGGATGATGTCATCGTTTGGGAATTGGTGCCAGTCTCCCTGAGCGCCCTGTGTGTTGGGGTCAGGCTTTTGAACATTTTATTTTATACCAAGTGAAAATATGCGCTGTGAGGCCTGGGCCCTTATCCTCCGCTGCCAGCCTCAGTCAGCATGTGTGTGGTACGCTAATCGTGTGAAAGGCAGAATCCCCACAAACACTACATCCAACAGGCTGCTCAATAATCCCCCCCCCCCCCCTCTATATTCAACAGGCTGCTCAATAATCCCCCCCCCTCTATATCCAACAGGCTCCTCAATAATCCCCCCCTCTATATTCAACAGGCTGCTCAATAACCCCCCCCCTCTATATTCAACAGGCTGCTCAATAATCCCCCCCTCTATTTTCAACAGGCTGATCAATAATCCCCCCCCTCTATATTCAACCGGCTGCTAAATATTCCCCCCCGCCCTCTTTATTCAAAAGGCTGGTCAATAATCCCCCCCCCCCCCCTCTATATCCAACAGGCTGCTCAATAATCCCCCCCCCTCTATATTCAACAGGCTGCTCACTACCCCCCCCCTCTATATTCAACAGGCTGCTCAATAATCCCCCCCCCTCTATATTCAACAGGCTGCTCAATAATCCCCCCCTCTATATTCAACAGGCTGCTCGTGTCTGTTACTCGTGATTAAGAGGCTCCCGTGTCTGTTAATCATGATTAAGAGGCTCCCGTGTCTGTTACTCGTGATTAAGAGCGCTCCCGTGTCTGTTACTCGTGATTAAGAGCGCTCCCGTGTCTGTTACTCGTGATTAAGAGCGCTCCCGTGTCTGTTACTCGTGATTAAGATCGATCCTGTGTAGGATAGTAGCCTCTTTAATTGATGATGTTAAAGGGTCTGTGTTGGTAGAAGGGTAGTAGCCTCTTTAATTGATGATGTTAAAGGGTCTGTGTTGGTTGAAGGGTAGCAGTCTCTTTAATGGATGATGTTAAAGGGTCTGTGTTGGTTGAAGGGTAGCAGTCTCTTTAATGGATGATGTTAAAGGGTCTGTGTTGGTAGAAGGGTAGAAGCCTCTTTAATGGATGATGTTAAAGGGTCTGTGTTGGTAGAAGGGTAGTAGCCTCTTTAATGGATGATGTTAAAGGGTCTGTGTTGGTAGAAGGGTAGCAGTCTCTTTAATTGATGATGTTAAAGGGTCTGTGTTGGTAGAAGGGTAGTAGCCTCTTTAATGGATGATGTTAAAGGGTCTGTGTTGGTAGAAGGGTAGTAGCCTCTTTAATGGATGATGTTAAAGGGTCTGTGTTGGTAGAAGGGTAGTAGCCTCTTTAATGGATGATGTTAAAGGGTCTGTGTTGGTAGAAGGGTAGTAGCCTCTTTAATGGATGATGTTAAAGGGTCTGTGTTGGTAGAAGGGTAGTAGCCTCTTTAATGGATGATGTTAAAGGGTCTGTGTTGGTAGAAGGGTAGTAGCCTCTTTAATGGATGATGTTAAAGGGTCTGTGTTGGTAGAAGGGTAGCAGCCTCTTTAATGGATGATGTTAAAGGGTCTGTGTTGGTAGAAGGGTAGTAGCCTCTTTAATGGATGATGTTAAAGGGTCTGTGTTGGTAGAAGGGTAGTAGCCTCTTTAATGGATGATGTTAAAGGGTCTGTGTTGGTAGAAGGGTAGCAGCCTCTTTAATGGATGATGTTAAAGGGTCTGTGTTGGTAGAAGGGTAGTAGCCTCTTTAATGGATGATGTTAAAGGGTCTGTGTTGGTAGAAGGGTAGCAGCCTCTTTAATGGATGATGTTAAAGGGTCTGTGTTGGTAGAAGGGTAGTAGCCTCTTTAATGGATGATGTTAAATGGTCTGTGTTGGTAGAAGGGTAGTAGCCTCTTTAATGGATGATGTTAAAGGGTCTGTGTTGGTAGAAGGGTAGTAGCCTCTTTAATGGATGATGTTAAAGGGTCTGTGTTGGTAGAAGGGTAGAAGCCTCTTTAATGGATGATGTTAAAGGGTCTGTGTTGGTAGAAGGGTAGTAGCCTCTTTAATGGATGATGTTAAAGGGTCTGTGTTGGTAGAAGGGTAGTAGCCTCTTTAATGGATGATGTTAAAGGGTCTGTGTTGGTAGAAGGGTAGTAGCCTCTTTAATGGATGATGTTAAAGGGTCTGTGTTGGTAGAAGGGTAGCAGCCTCTTTAATGGATGATGTTAAAGGGTCTGTGTTGGTAGAAGGGTAGCAGCCTCTTTAATTGATGATGTTAAGACAGAGGAGATTGTTCAGTTCATGAATAACAGGCTGAGTTCTGCTTTTGACAATTTTTCTTTCTCCATCAGGACAAAACCTTCTGTTATTCTGCTTGATGTTAAAGCAGCCAAGTGTAGCTAGCAGACCGGCTATATCAGTGCATTAACGTTGACTAAAAATAAAGTGTTAAGCGAGTTCTTTGTCACATTTCTTTGTTTCTGTGCTGAATTGTAGTCTAAGGCTTCATTCATGAAAGAGCTGCTTAATTCCTTCTCCTTTTGTCTGACTGCCGTGGTTAGGAGGATTAGTGTTAGGGTTAGGAGGATTAGTGTTAGGGTTAGGAGGATTAGTGTTAGGGTTAGGAGGATTAGTGTTAGGGTTAGGAGGATTAGGGTTAGGGTTAGGAGGATTAGTGTTAGGGTTAGGAAGATTAGTGTTAGGGTTAGGAGGATTAGGGTTAGGGTTAGGAGGATTAGGGTTAGGGTTAGGAGGATTATGGTTAGGGTTAGGAGGATTAGTGTTAGGGTTAGGAGGATTAGTGTTAGGGTTAGGAGGATTAGGGTTAGGGTTAGGAGGGTTAGGGTTAGGAGGATTAGTGTTGGGGTTAGGAGGATTAGGGTTAGGGTTTGGAGGATTAGTGTTAGGGTTAGGAGGATTAGGGTTAGGAGGATTAGTGTTAGGGTTAGGAGGATTAGTGTTAGGGTTAGGAAGATTAGTGTTAGGGTTAGGAAGATTAGGGTTAGGGTTAGGAGGATTGGTGTTAGGGTTAGGAGGATTGGTGTTAGGGTTAGGAGGATTAGGGTTAGGAGGATGGGTGTTAGGGTTAGGAGGATTAGTGTTAGGGTTAGGAAGATTAGTGTTAGGGTTAGGAAGATTAGAGTTAGGAGGATTAGTGTGATTCTGTTTGTGTCAAGCTTAGATTTTTTTGGACAGAAAATGTTTCATGCAGTTGAATCCCTCACGGTGAAGCCTGCGAGGAAGGAGCCCATGAAAAGGATGATGTCATCGTTTGGGAATTGGTGCTAGTCTCCCTGAGCGCCCTGTGTGTTGGGGTCAGGCTTTTGAACATTTTATTTTATACCAAGTGAAAATATGCGCTGTGAGGCCTGGGCCCTTATCCTCCGCTGCCAGCCTCAGTCAGCGTGTGTGTGGTACGCTAATCGTGTGAAAGGCAGAATCCCCACAAACACTACATCTAACAGGCTGCTCAATAATCCCCCCCCCCTCTATATCCAACAGGCTGCTCAATAATCCCCCCCCCTCTATATCCAACAGGCTGCTCAATAATCCCCCCCTCTATATTCAACAGGCTGCTCAATAATCCCCCCCTCTATATTCAACAGGCTGCTCAATAATCCCCCCCTCTATATTCAACAGGCTGCTCAATAATCCCCCCCTCTTTATTCAACAGGCTGCTCAATAATCCTCCCCCTCTATATCCAACAGGCTGCTCAATAATCCCCCCCTCTATATTCAACAGGCTGCTCAATAATCCCCCCCCCCCTCTATATTCAACAGGCTGCTCAATAATCCTCCCCCTCTATATCCAACAGGCTGCTCAATAATCCCCCCCTCTATATTCAACAGGCTGCTCAATAATCCCGCCCCCCCTCTATATTCAACAGGCTGCTCAATAACCCCCCCCCCTCTATATTCAACAGGCTGCTCAATAATCCCCCCCCCCCCTACATCCAACAGGCTCCTCAATAATCCCCCCCTCTATATTCAACAGGCTGCTCAATCCATTGTCTTCCCTGCCCACCTTCAGTACCCCGGTCTCTATTGTTGAAGGTGACATACTTGAAGGTAAAATAATTTTAAAAGCATCACACAGAAGCCCAGAATATGTAGCCACTTGCAGACCGTAGTTTCTGTCTCTATGCAGTGGCCTCCAAATCTATTCCAATCTTTCATAAAACAAGGAGAATATTTTAACTGAAGACATGGAAACAGTATTTCCTTTCACGTGTATGGAAATTAGTATTTTTTACTTTTAATAAACACAATGATCGCATGTATTCAAGCTGTGCAATCAATGGCACGTGTTGTGTGTTTATGCAATTTAGTATTATTTGAGCAGTTAAGTGTCATTCAACACCACAGGAAAATGCTGAAGTGTTTTGAAGGTGTAGGTCGATTGAATGCCTGTGGAATAGGACCAATTGGATTATACATATAAACCTTTATACATTTAATGCTTCCATTATATTTCCATTGTAACGTTGATTAATTGAAAATCATGGGTTTATACATTACTCATCTGTTCATTTAATAATCATGTGTGCAGATATCTGTAATGTCAGAACCTGCTACACAAGCCTTCAGCTCAGACTAGCAAATTTATTATATTCATAATTAACGGGAGAAAGGTGGAGAATCACAGGAGGTGATGCTTCTGTAATGGGGACCAGCTGGTTTGAAATCAGGGTGCGTTAATGTGATGGGAGTTAAAATTTTAGTGATATTGTCAGGATTCAATCCAAAGGAGTGGACCCAATAGCAGGACTCGGAGTCAGACTCGATTCAAGCTCCGTGGAGCACCTTTATTAAGCACAGCGATGGGGTAGCGATAGTCAGGATGAGGGTCAGGAACGGGGTTGGGACTAGCAGGGCTGGCTGGGTGTAGGAGGAGCTGGAGCGAGGCTGGAGCGGGGCTGGGTGCAGGAGGAGCGGGGCTGGGTGCAGGAGGAGCTGGAGCGGGGCTGGGTGCAGGAGGAGCTGGAGCGGGGCTGGGTGCAGGAGGAGCGGGGCTGGAGCGGGGCTGGAGTGGGGCTGGGTGCAGGAGGAGCGGGGCTGGGTGCAGGAGGAGCTGGAGCGGGGCTGGAGCGGGGCTGGGTGCAGGAGGAGCGGGGCTGGGTGCAGGAGGGGCTGGAGCGGGGCTGGGTGCAGGAGGAGCTGGAGCGGGGCTGGAGCGGGGCTGGGTGCAGGAGGAGCGGGGCTGGGTGCAGGAGGAGCTGGGCTGGAGTGGGGCTGGGTGCAGGAGGAGCTGGAGCGGGGCTGGGTGCAGGAGGAGCGGGGCTGGAGCGGGGCAGCGGGCACAGGGAAGGCGATGCAGGCTGGCGGGTACAAGGAGACAAAACTGGACAAGAGATTAACAACACACTGGCTACACTGAACGAGTTCCAAGAACAGGGAAACAAACACAACTAGTTACACTAGAGTACGAACTCACGACGATACAACAGACAGAGGGAATATACAGTAAAGTCAATGAATACAATGAGTGCGTGCAGCGCGAGAGTGAGAGTGTATGCGAGAGTGATTAACGGCGTGTGGAATGTATGCGAGAGTGATTAACGGCGTGTGGAATGTATGCGAGAGTGATTAACGGCGTGTGGAATGTATGCGAGAGTGATTAACGGCGTGTGGAATGTATGCGAGAGTGATTAACGGCGTGTGGAATGTATGCGAGAGTGATTAACGGCGTGTGGAATGTTTGAGAGTGATTAACGGCGTGTGGAATGTATGCGAGAGTGATTAACGGCGTGTGGAATGTATGAGAGAGTGATTAACGGCGTGTGGAATGTATGCGAGAGTGATTAACGGCGTGTGGAATGTATGAGAGAGTGATTAACGGCGTGTGGAATGTATGAGAGAGTGATTAACGGCGTGTGGAATGTATGAGAGAGTGATTAACGGCGTGTGGAATGTATGCGAGAGTGATTAACGGCGTGTGGAATGTATGAGAGAGTGATTAACGGCGTGTGGAATGTATGAGAGTGATTAACGGCGTGTGGAATGTATGAGTGATTAACGGCGTGTGGAATGTATGAGAGTGATTAACGGCGTGTGGAATGTATGTGAGTGATTAACGGCGTGTGGAATGTATGCGAGAGTGATTAACGGCGTGTGGAATGTATGCGAGAGTGATTAACGGCGTGTGGAATGTAAGTGGGAAATGAGGGTGATTGGATGAAGGATAATGAAGCTAACGAGAGGGAAGACCACGCTCAACCTGCACACACACGGAAGACAGACACGAGACGAGGAGAATGAGGGAGAACGTGGAGAACA
Organism: Ilyophis sp. 1 JC-2022; assembly: GCA_022702515.1. Classification (NCBI taxonomy): domain Eukaryota; kingdom Metazoa; phylum Chordata; class Actinopteri; order Anguilliformes; family Synaphobranchidae; genus Ilyophis; species Ilyophis sp. 1 JC-2022. The sequence goes on from CM040395.1 coordinate 150,079,170, forward strand.
TAACGGAAGGTGAACTGGAAGGGCGGAGGCGGACGTAACAGATATGGTCCATAACACATTTTTAAAAGATAATAATGTTCAATGCCTTAAATACAATCTAAACTTGATGCCTGGGCTATTTAAGATGTGCCATTTTGAACAAAGCGTTCCCTGTATGGCTGTTTAAGTACAAAATGGGTAAGGGGGCTGAATACTTAAGGAATTTATTGTTTTCTGTTTTATATTTGTCAATGATTTGGAACAAATGCAACTCCAGCAAAAAAGCCTAATTTAAATAAATTGTTATCAAATGTTCATACACAACAAAATATGAAAAGGTTTTAGGAGGCTGAATATGTTTTTAAAGCCCCTGTGTGTCTACCTTTCAGACACGTGTACGTTACATCACCCCTTTCCTTGTGCTGGGCATCTTTCAGAGATTGAGTTTGTTCAATATTGTCATGATATTGTGCAGCGGCTGATGCTAAGTGCCTTTGCTGAAGTGCTCTGACAGAGCGCCAGCTGGAATCAAGCAACCTTCCAATCACAAGCCATGGCACATTGTCCAGAATCTCCAGATGAACCGCCCACCGTGATTTGTTCATCCCTGTTTTTGCATGTCAGTCCAAACTAAGTGGCGCATGCCGCGCTGACTATCTGATTGTGTGTGTGTGTCTCAAACAAGGTCAGATAATAGCCTCATATGTGTGTGTGACTGCCATGGGTGGGTGTGTCAGAAAGTGTCCATGTGTGAGTGGGCAGAACCACGAGAGCTCCGCCCACCTCAGGCTTTCAGTGGCATCTTCAGTGCTGTCCATCTGCTCACCCCCCCCCACCCCCCTCCCCCCCTCTCCTCTCCTCTCCCCCCCCTCTCCTCTCCCACCCCCCTCCCCCCCCTCCCCCCCTCTCCTCTCCCAGGAGAGCTGAAAACATTGTGCCACTCACTGGCGACACCTGATTATCGCAAACGTATTCCTGCATGCACAAATAATGATAATAAGAATAATAATACATATAATAATGATTATGATGATAACTGCTTGCTTCAGCAGCTGGGATGTTGCTTTGGTATCAGCCCTCGCATGAACAAACAAAAACTAGCAAATCAACAGCAAATATTTTTATTTCCTCCTAAACGGCAGGAGAGATACAGCTATGTGTTCATAAAGCATTGGGTGCGTTACAAACACAGCTAATGCATAATTCATGACTTTCCCCATTCTGGAATACCTAATCAAGTGTACTAAGTCCACCAATATGTCAGCCTGCCTCTGTCCCACTGCACGTCCACTCATCAGCCTGCCTCTGTCCCACTGCACGTCCACCCGTCAGCCTGCCTCTGTCCCACTGCACGTCCACCCGTCAGCCTGCCTCTGTCCCACTGCACGTCCACCCGTCAGCCTGCTCCTGTCCCACTGCACGTCCACCCGTCAGCCTGCCTCTGTCCCACTGCACGTCCACCCGTCAGCCTGCCTCTGTCCCACTGCACGTCCACCCGTCAGCCTGCCTCTGTCCCACTGCACGTCCACCCGTCAGCCTGCCTCTGTCCCACTGCACGTCCACCCGTCAGCCTGCCTCTGTCCCACTGCACGTCCACCCGTCAGCCTGCTCCTGTCCCACTGCACGTCCACCCGTCAGCAGTAAGAAATTAGTTTAGGGTTTACCTTTAAAATATATTATATGACAAGCAAGAAGTTGAATTTCTACAGGAGCAGTGATTATGAAGCAGTTTTTTTATTGAAAGAAACCCCCCCTCCTCTGCCCCCCAGACAGACGACCCCCCCCCCCCTCCCTCAGACCCTCTCTTCCGCTGGCGGAATGACGCCTGGTTTGCCTGGTGGCTGCGGGCCACTGACTTTATGAAAAATATTTACAAACGTATTTGACAACAATGTTTATTTTTTATTTTTAAAACATTAAAATATCTGAAATGAATTTGCACATTTGAATCCTATATATTGAAGTGCTGATAATGTATTGATATATTTATTCCAATATGTTCCAGTATATTCTTTTTCCCTAAGTGTCCAGAGACATGTTTGCAGTGGCTCCAGTCTGTGATAATGCTGAGTGCCTGTGGCCATCTGTTTCTGTAACATTGGCCAAACCCTGCTTCTGCCAGAATGTGGACAAACTCTGCTTACAGACTTGTAAAGTTTGGCTGTTCCCCGTTACCTCTGGGACGGTGAAGGATGGATGTGACCAGCTGGTCTGTAGGTGAAAGATGGATGTGACCAGCTGGTCTGTAGGTGAAGGATGGATGTAACTAGCTGGTCTGTAGGTGAAAGATGGATGTGACCAGCTGGTCTGTAGGTGAAGGATGGATGTAACTAGCTGGTCTGTGGGTGAAGGATAGATGTGACCAGCTGGTCTGTGGGTGAAGGATAGATGTGACCAGCTGGTCTGTAAGTGAAGGATGGATGTGACCAGCTGGTCTGTAGGTGAAGGATGGATGTAACTAGCTGGTCTGTGGGTGAAGGATAGATGTGACCAGCTGGTCTGTAGGTGAAGGATGGATGTAACTAGCTGGTCTGTGGGTGAAGGATAGATGTGACCAGCTGGTCTGTAGGTGAAGGATGGATGTGACCAGCTGGTCTGTAGGTGAAGGATGGATGTGACCAGCTGGTCTGTAGGTGAAGGATGGATGTAACTAGCTGGTCTGTGTGTGAAGGATAGATGTGACCAGCTGGTCTGTAAGTGAAGGATGGATGTGACCAGCTGGTCTGTGGGTGAAGGATGGATGTGACCAGCTGGTCTGTAGGTGAAGGATGGATGTAACTAGCTGGTCTGTGGGTGAAGGATAGATGTGACCAGCTGGTCTGTAGGTGAAGGATGGATGTGACCAGCTGGTCTGTAGGCGAAGGATGGATGTGATCAGCTGGTCTGTAGGTGAAGGATGGATGTGACCAGCTGGTCTGTAGGTGAAGGATGGATGTGACCAGCTGGTCTGTAGGCGAAGGATGGATGTGACCAGCTGGTCTGTAAGTGAAGGATGGATGTGACCAGCTGGTCTGTAGGTGAAAGATGGATGTGACCAGCTGGTCTGTGTTTTAATCCCTGTAACTAGCACTGATTTCCCCCAGTGAGATGGTGCCTGCGCTGCTTTTAACTATCCAGGTGAAACGGATCATTGGCCCTGACCGAATATGACCCCTGTTCCCTGTCCCCCGTCCCCTGTCCACTCAGACCCCTGTCTACTATGTGCCCTCTCCCCTGTCCACTCAGTCGCCTATCTACTATGTGCCCTCTCCCCTGTCCACTCAGTCGCCTATCTACTATGTGCCCTGTCATCTCACTTTGCAAGGAGTGTGTGAATTTTTTTTTGCAAAACTCTTTCCATACTAGTGATAAAGTAGTTTGTAATATATTTGTATAATTTTTTTTGTTTTATTGAGAATATCAATCAGTTTACATATCACGATGGTTACAAAATGTAGATTATGATTATGCATACAGTGCACTGGCAGAAGCGTGCTGTTTAATGTGTACTGTGTAACAACCAACGTGCAGTCCACAAAAAATATCCGCAATCCTATTTTCCAACCGTACTGTGGAAGTGTCGTAAGCAGTTTGTAAGACGTCCCACCCTTGCGCGGCCATATCACATATTGTTTTTGTTGTATTTGAAGGAAAACGTCTGTGCCTCATTTTTTTAAAAACGAAGCTCACGTCATATTTATATGACCAAAATGTTTGTGTACTTCTTGAAAAGTGTGCTAGCGAATATACTCAGCGAAACCCCAGAAGTAAGTGTATCATACGGGGTTTAAAGTATACTATATAGACTTTTTCGTCCTGTCTACTCAACAAGCCTACCTAATAGTAAGGAAGCCCTACAAAATTAGACACTTTTCCTGCTGTCTGCTGTTGTGCTCAGTGTCCACTAGAGGGCACCACAGATCAATTTAAACTAATCGGAAGATCGCCGTGCGCTCGGATATAAACATGTACATTTCAGTGTCATTGTACCACTTACAGATTACCTGAAGTCAGGGCTCTTCATGACCCTTAGAGGGGTCTGACTCAAAGCCGTCGATTAAAATAGCTGTGAGATTTTATATCGTGTCTTTTGCTGAATAATGTACAGAGCAAATAGTGAGTGGCAAAAACAATTTAGGTGAGGCACAAAAAAAAGATCCAGAAACGGCCTAATACTTGGAAACTCTCTTCAAGTTGTGCGTACTGGCAACAAAACTGTGAGACGGGAATGTTTTATAGACTGCCTGAGGAAGTGTCCGGATGGAGACTTTCTCAATCAGTTAAAAATACATGTGAAACAGGTAAAATCAGGTTACGGTTCAATTATGCACGAGCTAAATTAGGAAACATTAAGCAGATGCAGCGAGGTTGGCTTGTAGTCGGTGTTTTTCATGTCTCTGCTGTTAGCTCAAGTGCCGATTTGATACTAGAAACCCGATCCATAAGGGACAGACTGGCGGTGCGCAGTGATATTGGGTCATATCGCTATCTGCCCCCTTTTGGCTTAAAACTAATTTATAGGTATCGGCACATAAGCGAAGATTGTTTGATGTGCGGGATTGATAAGATGACTCACGCAGGCGATGCGTTTAACGCGCCGCTGACGATGAAAACGAATGGGGCCTAATAGTGGTCGGAGCCTATTGTTTGTTATTTATTTTTTATGAGTCATATTTACCAGCCAAACTCGAGCAAAGCTCTACATACACACAGTAGCTCTCTAGACTTGATAATAAAGTAAACAAGCTGATATATGTTGTTATACAAATAAAATGTATAACATGTTTCCTTCAGTTGATGTCTGTGCTTAACTAAGTCTTCCATGGGGCCGCCGCGGTGGTACTCCGAGGATCGGGGTTCGCGCCCCGGTCCTGCCATAGCCGAGCGTGGCCGGTGCCCTGTGGAAGCGGCAATTGGCGGTCGCTTCCGGGGGGGGGGAGGGGCTCGGAGAGAACCGCTGCGCACAGTAGGACCCAGGGCGAGTCACGGTCAGGAGCTCGAGGAGCCGCGCCCTGTAGAGGACGTAGCGCCCTCCCTAGTACCGATTGACGGGGTTGTGCAGCGGTGGTTCTCTAGCGGTTGCTACACGGGGGGGAATTGAATTAGAATAGGGGTTCAATTGGCTACTAAATTGGGAGAAAAAGGGAAAAATCAGAAACAAATTTTTAAGAAAAAAAACTAAGTCTTCCATGAATGTGCAACCTGCCACCTAGTGTGAGTTAAAATGTGAAATGGAGGCATCAGCTAACAAGGAAAGATAAATATTGGCTGTGGATATCGTCCCGTTTTTTAATAGTGTGCATCCCTAGGTTATACTTCTTTACAGAGCCAATAAGGCTGCAGACAGTGCTGCATCTTCAGGCTTTCTCAAAACACAGGTCTTTACCTACATCTGCCCTGTATGAAGGAGAGTCTTTACCTCACACCTGTTCTACATGGAGGAGTCTTTACCTACATCTGCCCTGTATGAAGGAGGAGTCTTTACCTCACACCTGTTCTACATGGAGGAGTCTTTACCTACATCTGCCCTGTATGAAGGAGAGTCTTTACCTCACACCTGTTCTACATGGAGGAGTCTTTACCTACATCTGCCCTGTATGAAGGAGGAGTCTTTACCTCACACCTGTTCTACATGGAGGAGTCTTTACCTACATCTGCCCTGTATGAAGGAGAGTCTTTACCTCACACCTGTTCTACATGGAGGAGTCTTTACCTACATCTGCCCTGTATGAAGGAGAGTCTTTACCTCACACCTGTTCTACATGGAGGAGTCTTTACCTACATCTGCCCTGTATGAAGGAGAGTCTTTACCTCACACCTGTTCTACATGGAGGAGTCTTTACCTACATCTGCCCTGTATGAAGGAGAGTCTTTACCTCACACCTGTTCTACATGGAGGAGTCTTTACCTACATCTGCCCTGTATGAAGGGGAGTCTTTACCTCACACCTGTTCTACATGGAGGAGTCTTTACCTACATCTGCCCTGTATGAAGGGGAGTCTTTACCTCACACCTGTTCTACATGGAGGAGTCTTTACCTACATCTGCCCTGTATGAAGGAGAGTCTTTACCTCACACCTGTTCTACATGGAGGAGTCTTTACCTACATCTGCCCTGTATGAAGGAGAGTCTTTACCTCACACCTGTTCTACATGGAGGAGTCTTTACCTACATCTGCCCTGTATGAAGGAGAGTCTTTACCTCACACATGTTCTACATGGAGGAGTCTTTACCTACATCTGCCCTGTATGAAGGAGAGTCTTTACCTCACACATGTTCTACATGGAGGAGTCTTTACCTACATCTGCCCTGCATGAAGGAGAGTCTTTACCTCACACATGTTCTACATGGAGGAGTCTTTACCTACATCTGCCCTGTATGAAGGAGAGTCTTTACATGACACCTGCTCTACATGGAGGAGTTTTTACCTCACACCTGCTCTACATGGAGGAGTTTTTACCTCACACCTGCTCTACATGGAGGAGTCTTTACCTCACACCTGCTCTATATGGAGGAGTCTTTACCTCACACCTGCTCTACATGGAGGACTTTTTACCTCACACCTGCTCTACATGGATAAGAGTCTTAACTGCAGTAATGGTGCTGTTCACTGAGCTGTCTGCTATTATGATAAACGGTGCTAATTAAGACAATTATCACATGTTCCCCTGCTGAGTGCTCGCAGTGAGCTGTTATACTGTATATGTGCTCTGGGCTGGGTTCCAGTTTGCAGCGTTTACCATGAACTACGGCCCAGTGAATACGGTCCAGGTGTGGTCACCACCGTTTGACCTGACACTTAACATTTCAGTGGGGCAGATTTGTGCAAATGTTGGGCCTGGATCCCCCCACCCCTCTGCCCCAAACTTCTCCCGAAACCATTTTTGAACCATTAACTGTATTCTGAAATGCTCCCTCAGTCACCCACCGCTTAGTGATGGTGACAGTGCAGAATGAATGAGAGGGTGAATGGTTCTCAGTGCAGAATGAATGAGAGGGTGAATGGTTCTCAGAGCAGAATGAATGAGAGGGTGAATGGTTCTCAGTGCAGAATGAATGAGAGGGTGAATGGTTCTCAGTGCAGAATGAATGAGAGGGTGAATGGTTCTCAGTGCAGAATGAATGAGAGGGTGAATGGTTCTCAGTGCAGAATGAATGAGAGGGTGAATGGTTTGAGCCTGTGATTTTGCTTTGTGTTGTAATCATGTGGATCATGGTGTGGATCATGGTGCGGCTGTCGGAGGCGTCTCAGATGTACCCGGCTGAGGGACAGGGTGCCGTGTTCGACAGGCCGTGATTAATATCTGTGCTTATATAAGCTGCAGTAAAAGGGTGAGGGAAAAACCAGGAGAGCACTGAAAAAGGGGGGTTTGTTGCTAGGTAACCGAGCCACGAAAAACGCTAAAACCACTCCAATCAGAGCTGTAACAATTATATAAATGTGTTTGGTTCCACCCAACCCCCACCCCCCACCCCCTCCTCTTCTGATAAGCACACCGATGCAACGTTTTAACTGGGAGTGTGTTAGTGGTGCCGTTTCCTAGGCGATTATCTGAGGCAGGCCCGAAACACGGCAACTCGTTAGGTATGAAAACTGAGCGCTGAAACTATCAATCAAAACAGATAAATATGTACCGTTTGAAAAATTCTAAGTGCATGGACAGACAGGGAAGCCAGGACTGTTAAGAAATACCTACACCCTCATATACCCATGACCCAATATGCTCACATCCTAATATACCCACATCCTAATATACTTACACCCTCATATACCCATGACCCAATATGCTCACACCCTAATATACCCACATCCTAATATACTTACACCCTCATATACCCATGACCCAATATGCTCACACCCTAATATACCCACATCCTAATATACTTACACCCTCATATACCCATGACCCAATATGCTCACACTGTAATATACTCACATCCTAATATACTTACACCCTCATATACCCACAACCCAATATGCTCACATCCTAATATACCCACATCCTAATATACTTACACCCTCATATACCCATGACCCAATATGCTCACACCCTAATATACCCACATCCTAATATACTTACACCCTCATATACCCATGACCCAATATGCTCACACCCTAATATACCCACATCCTAATATACTTACACCCTCATATACCCACGACCCAATATGCTCACACCCTAATATGCTCACATCCTAATATACCCACATCCTAATATACTTACACCCTCATATACCCACGACCCAATATGCTCACATCCTAATATACCCACATCCTAATATACTTACACCCTCATATACCCATGACCCAATATGCTCACACCCTAATATACCCACATCCTAATATACTTACACCCTCATATACCCACGACCCAATATGCTCACACCCTAATATACCCACATCCTAATATACTTACACCCTCATATACCCATGACCCAATATGCTCACATCCTAATATACTTACACCCTCATATACCCATGACCCAATATGCTCACACCCTAATATACCCATGACCCAATATGCTCACACCCTAATATACCCACATCCTAATATACTTACACCCTCATATACCCACGACCCAATATGCTCACACCCTAATATACCCACATCCTAATATACTTACACCCTCATATACCCACAACCCAATATGCTCACATCCTAATATACCCACATCCTAATATACTTACACCCTCATATACCCACGACCCAATATGCTCACATCCTAATATACCCACATCCTAATATACTTACACCCTCATATACCCACAACCCAACATACCCACATGCTAATATACCCACATTCTAATATACTCACACCCTAATAGTTGATTGGCTAATCTGATGAGAGGGGGGGCCTGTCACTCTGCAGTCCGGCTGCACTGCAGTCTCTCATTGCAGCTGGTACTTTACAGTGCTAATCAGTGCCCTGATCCTGAAAGCGCTAATGCTAGTGCTTTACAGTGCTAATCAGTGCCCTGATCCTGAGAGCGCTAATCAGTGCCCTGATCCTGAGAGCGCTAATCAGTGCCCTGATCCTGAGAGCGCTAATGCTAGTGCTTTACAGTGCTAATCAGTGCCCTGATCCTGAGAGCGCTAATGCTAGTACTTTACAGTGCTAATCAGTGCCCTGATCCTGAGAGCGCTAATGCTAGTGCTTTACAGTGCTAATCAGTGCCCTGATCCTGAGAGCGCTAATGCTAGTGCTTTACAGTGCTAATCAGTGCCCTGATCCTGAGAGTGCTAACGCTAGTGCTTTACAGTGCTAATCAGTGCCCTGATCCTGAAAGCGCTAATGCTAGTGCTTTACAGTGCCAATCAGTGCCCTGATCCTGAGAGCGCTAATGCTAGTACTTTACAGTGCTAATCAGTGCCCTGATCCTGAGAGCGCTAACGCTAGTGCTTTACAGTGCTAATCAGTGCCCTGATCCTGAGAGTGCTAATGCTAGTGCTTTACAGTGCTGATCAGTGCCCTGATCCTGAGAGTGCTAATGCTAGTACTTTACAGTGCTAATCAGTGCCCTGATCCTGAGAGCGCTAATGCTAGTGCTTTACAGTGCTAATCAGTGCCCTGATCCTGAGAGCGCTAATGCTAGTACTTTACAGTGCTAATCAGTGCCCTGATCCTGAGAGCGCTAACGCTAGTGCTTTACAGTGCTAATCAGTGTCCTGATCCTGAGAGTGCTAATGCTAGTGCTTTACAGTGCTAATCAGTGCCCTGATCCTGAGAGCGCTAATCAGTGCCCTGATCCTGAGAGCGCTAACGCTAGTGCTTTACAGTGCTAATCAGTGCCCTGATCCTGAGAGCGCTAATGCTAGTGCTTTACAGTGCTAATCAGTGCCTGATCCTGAGAGCGCTAATGCTAGTGCTTTACAGTGCTAATCAGTGCCCTGATCCTGAGTGCGCTACACTGCTGCCCCATACAGCGTTGTTTATATGTATATAGTTTATATAGTTTATTGGTTAGGGGAAGTTGGGTTAAAGTAGCGCTGTATGGGACAGCAGTGTGCTGTGCATAACAGCGTCTGCTAAATGCCGGTAATGTAAAGTAACCACAGAAGGTTCCGGCTGGCTGGCGGTATGCACTGGCAGCGGCTTCTTTTTTAAATTCCCCCTCCCCCGTTCTGTTCTGGTAGGTTGCGGGGACGTCGTCGCGCTGGAGAACCGCTTTTCGTGAAGCTGGGCCCGTTCCAGACGTGGCTTCTTGTTTGAGCAAATTATCAGCTGCGTTAATATGGTTTTTCAGGGAGGAGGACATAATTACAGGCTGAAGGAGACGGGCGCTGTCAGCGCCCTGCCTAGTACATGCGAGGGGAGGGGTTTCACAGTGTGAGACAGCCCAAGGACAGCTTTAGTCTGGCCCTGTATGATTCTCGGCTTTTCACAAATATGTGATTAGAATGTTCGTAACTCAGCATTTTAATACTGATGTAACAATCACTTATGATCAGCTATGGAGTTCTTGAACGTTGACTTTGAATTTTGAAGAGAAAAAAAACATTCCAAAAAACATACTCTTCAAAAGGTTTTGGATTGGATGGATTGGATCTGTCTGCAAATGATGGTTGGTTTGTTTCCACGTGTGGGATTTTGTGTAGAAGGGATAAGTAGTCAATGCCTTCAAATGGGAGCTCCAGGTCTGTGCAGTTTGTCTCCAAGTTTGTGCAGTTTGTCTCCAGGACTGCGCAGTTTGTCTCCAGGTCTGTGCAGTTTGTCTCCAGGTTTGTGCAGTTTGTCTCCAGGTTTGTGCAGTTTGTCTCCAGGTCTGTGCAGTTTGTCTCCAGGTCTGTGCAGTTTGTCTCCAGGTTTGTGCAGTTTGTCTCCAGGACTGCGCAGTTTGTCTCCAGGTCTGTGCAGTTTGTCTCCAGGTCTGTGCAGTTTGTCTCCAGGTCTGTGCAGTTTGTCTCCAGGTCTGTGCAGTTTGTCTCCAGTTCTGTGCAGTTTGTCTCCAGGTTTGTGCAGTTTGTCTCCAGGTCTGTGCAGTTTGTCTCCAGGTTTGTGCAGTTTGTCTCCAGGTCTGTGCAGTTTGTCTCCATGTCTGTGAAGTTTGTCTCCAGGACTGCACAGTTTGTCTCCAGGTTTGTGCAGTTTGTCTCCAGGTCTGTGCAGTTTGTCTCCAGGTTTGTGCAGTTTGTCTCCAGGACTGCACAGTTTGTCTCCAGGTTTGTGCAGTTTGTCTCCAGGTTTGTGCAGTTTGTCTCCAGGTCTGTGCAGTTTGTCTCCATGTCTGTGAAGTTTGTCTCCAGGACTGCACAGTTTGTCTCCAGGTTTGTGCAGTTTGTCTCCAGGTCTGTGCAGTTTGTCTCCAGGTCTGTGCAGTTTGTCTCCATGTCTGTGAAGTTTGTCTCCAGGACTGCACAGTTTGTCTCCAGGTTTGTGCAGTTTGTCTCCAGGTCTGTGCAGTTTGTCTCCAGGTCTGTGCAGTTTGTCTCCAGGTTTGTGCAGTTTGTCTCCAGGACTGCACAGTTTGTCTCCAGGTTTGTGCAGTTTGTCTCCAGGTCTGTGCAGTTTGTCTCCATGTCTGTGAAGTTTGTCTCCAGGACTGCACAGTTTGTCTCCAGGTTTGTGCAGTTTGTCTCCAGGTCTGTGCAGTTTGTCTCCAGGACTGCGCAGTTTGTCTCCAGGACTGCACAGTTTGTCTCCAGGTTTGTGCAGTTTGTCTCCAGGACTGCGCAGTTTGTCTCCAGGTTTGTGCAGTTTGTCTCCAGGTTTGTGCAGTTTGTCTCCAGGTTTGTGCAGTTTGTCTCCAGGTCTGTGCAGTTTGTCTCCAGGTCTGTGCAGTTTGTCTCCAGGTCTGTGCAGTTTGTCTCCAGGTTTGTGCAGTTTGTCTCCAGGTTTGTGCAGTTTGTCTCCAGGTTTGTGCAGTTTGTCTCCAGGTTTGTGCAGTTTGTCTCCAGGTCTGTGCAGTTTGTCTCCAGGTCTGTGCAGTTTGTCTCCAGGTCTGTGCAGTTTGTCTCCAGGTCTGTGCAGTTTGTCTCCAGGTTTGTGCAGTTTGTCTCCAGGTTTGTGCAGTTTGTCTCCAGGCAGCCCCCCGGTGTGCGGTTCTCTTTCTCTGCGCTCCTGCTTTCTGTGCGCGACATATTGTGCCTCCGCAGCCGCCAGTTTGTGATGCGAAATCCGCACGGAGCCAGAGATTCTAGTGTGCATTGTTGCCATGGGAACTGCTGTTAAGAGCACAAAAAAGGATGTAAAAAAAAAAAAAAAGAAGAAACGGAGAAAAACATTTTCATCCAACACTTGTGGTGTTTCTCTTTTGGAGTTTATGTAAGCAGGTTTATATAAAGTGTGTGTGTTGATGCAGGGAAGAATAAGTGGGTGAGACACAGCTGTGAGCCTGTCAATCACTGGGCAGATTTACATGGCCCGCTGCATTGTAGCCAATCACGTTCACAGGGCGGAGCCCCATAGTCTACCATATCATAACCAATCAGTCACAGGGCGGAGCCCCATGGTCCACCATGTCATAGCCAATCACAGTCACTGGAAGGAGCTACATGGCCCTCCATATGATATCCAATCGCATTGGGTGGAGTCGTTTTCGATGACCTTTCTATATGCACTTACTGTACGTCGCTTTGGATAAAAGCGTCTGCTAAATGACTGTAATGTAATGTAATGTTTTGACCATCTCAGCCAATCCCGTGGCGGGTGAAGGGGGAGCTTGTGGTGAGCAAAAACCAACCAGCGCAAACATGGCTCAACAATCGCTGTGAGGTCTTCATCATCGTAACATGACGCCACCCAATCGCTGCGAGGTCTTCATCATCGTAACATTACGCCACCCAATCGCTGCGAGGTCTTCATCATCGTAACATTACGCCACCCAATCGCTGTGAGGTCTTCATCATTGTAACATTACACCACCCAATCGCTGTGAGGTCTTCATCATCGTAACATTACGCCTCTCAATCGCTGCGAGGTCTTCATCATTGTAACATTACACCACCCAATCGCTGTGAGGTCTTCATCATTGTAACATTACACCACCCAATCGCTGCGAGGTCTTCATCATCGTAACATTACGCCTCTCAATCGCTGCGAGGTCTTCATCATTGTAACATTACACCACCCAATCGCTGTGAGGTCTTCATCATTGTAACATTACACCACCCAATCGCTGTGAGGTCTTCATCATCGTAACATTACGCCGCCCGGCGCTTGAAGAGTACGCTGGTTCTTTTAAATCGCACACAATTACTGCTAATCCGGTAAACCCGGTCCATGCCCGGGCGCTTCATCAAGCCCACTCAATTACTTAGCACTGAAGCATACCCCCCCTCCCTCATCCTGGGGCCACAGTGCATGCTGGTGTTTGTAGTTCTCAGGGACCACGGTTGAATAAAGAAAGGTATAAAGATGGGGCAGCCCATAGACAATGGTATAACTGTAAAGTATCTTTCTCAACTAATAACTACATGCTTTATGGCATTCAGTAGGTGCCTTTATTCCACTGACTTATGCTAATTCTCAGAAGAACCTAGATGGAATATTGATTTGAGCATGCCTGGACCTTGCTTAGACTATATAAGACTAATATGTACACATGTTCTATAAGAGGTGGGGACTGCTGGGGCACCTATTGGACCATGTATGTCCCATTGATATTAATTGTTGGTTGGTATTTGCTTGGCATTTGTATAGTTACCCTGTGCATGATATGATGTCATTTCTGGGTCAATCACACACAGTCACGATGTCTTTTGACAGCAGAGTAAATTGAATGCAAACAGGTCATTCTAACTCAGACGTGAGAGAATTCTGTTCCCATGTGAGAAAAATAATGGCTGAATATAGGGGAAGAAACGCGATGTAAAGGGTTTTCAAATTTACAGTGCCTCCTCCACCGTCTTTCCCTGGAGCGCGAGCTACCGAACTCTGCCTGTGAGCACCTGTGCCTCCCCGGCGCAGATCGTGGCTTTGACCTCGCGGGCTGCGTGCGACGCGCGGCGTCCTCGGCCTTTTTTTCCCCTGACCTCGGTAACCGGGGCTCTGGAGGAGCTCCCCGTGAGATTTGCGCGCTGCCGAAAAGCGGAGCAGCTGCGGCTTTTTATCCTGTTTGCCCCCAAAGAGAGTAGTCTTAAGATCTATTTCATGTCCTATTTTTGAGTCTGACATGTTGTGCTAATATTAGCGGAGTGACCTGGATTTCAGACGATCTATCATTCGATCTTTACTGGAGCTTCCTTATTTCAGTTTTACTACCGAGTGTAGGTCTATGTTTTTTTAGGGTGCAACAGATTAACATATTATACCTGCTGTATTACTACCCCCGTCTCCAACGTAGCCTATCTCCACTTTCAGCTTGTCTCTTATTTTAGTCTGTTTTCTCTACCTTGGACCTGCTTATTTGTCTGCACACTTAACATTCTGTTAGCTTCCATTTTATTGTTACATTTTTGCTATCCATTGCTATTGTGTATTTAGAGGAGGACTGATGTTTAAAACAGATTTTGGAATAGAATTTAACAATTACACTGGTGAAGCCAGTTTACATCACCTGTAGTTTACACATATTGACTTTGGGTGCATTCGTATTGTAATTAACTGCACAGAATGCACAAGCTGTTGAACACCATGTTTTTATCGGCTTGGGTAATTTGCAATGTCGCCATTTGATCAGCTCAGCCATGATGTAGGAGTATAACTGATGCATATAACTGATTAGACTCCTTCATATCAAATTTATTTAAACATTGGCTTGCACTGTTATCGCATGCACGCGCTCATTCAGAGCTCTTGCGTTAACTATTTGACTGGTGATTTAGAATGTATAGTTTTGGCAGAACATCCAGACGGGCCTGTCTGGGGAGCCTTTGGTATCGCTTAAATAATCGTTTGATCACAGAATGTTGCCATTTAAGCTCCCTGATCACGGCTCTTTACCGGGCACCCCGCGTGGCTCGAGCACCAGCTCTTTTTTCCAGCTGATCCCGCGTGCGCATCCTCACTCCCACTCACTCAGCAGTAGCTACTCGCGACCACTCAACCCTGAGCTCGTCAGCCCCCACTCGGCCAGTGACAACGCTGTCCGTACAGGGCACGCACGGCGTCACCCCTTAACGCCCCACAACACCGATATCTACTTGCCTACTTTACGGTCTAATGTAACCCCCGCTAAAAGGCACGTGCCTCTGTTCTTTACATCTTTTTCAAGTTTTTGTTTTAAATCTAATTTTGGGAAAATGAAGTCATGGATATACTACAAAATAGGAATCTACTCAAACTTTTGAGTTTTTTTTTACAATGCAACCGTTAAGTTCTTCATAACACCACTTAAAGCTCTTGAAATGACGATGACAGCAGATCATTGTTCGTTGTATTGTTTTTGGCATTTATGAAACTTGGCCGTTATATACAACGCGGCCGCCCGTCTATTTTGTGTTGGGCTTTATCATACCAAGAAACCCGTGACCTTTCAAAGAATGATATCGCCATGGTTACGGAACAATCTTTTTTCTTGCTCAAGATCCACTTTAGAGAAACACCTCAAATTAATTCCCACACCAGTTACGTGGGAGAGGCGAGAGGAGGAGGGGCGCAGATGCGCAAGTGGTTCTGGGTTTCTGCGCTGTGTGGGAACCGAACGCTTTTGTATTCGCTTTGTTGGGAACGCGTTTATTAATTTAACAAAACTACACAAACCGAAAATGTTTTTTTTAATTAATGAATTGATTAATGTGTTTACTCTTACTCTGGACTCTTAGGTGGTGTATTCGTCTCGCGGTGTGAATAGAAGGGGAGGCGCGCTTAGCGCATATCGATGGATGCTGTTTAGCGTTTGGAGATTAAAAATAGTGTTCGGGAAAAGTTTGCTAGTTGTAATAACGTAGTATTTTTACGCGTAGAATTAAGTTTTTGTTGAAGTCGATACTGATATAATCAGGCGATATATCTGCTCGGTGTAAGAGGAACCTACACTGACATGCTTGTGTTTACTTTTCAGCCTTAATGTGAGTGAATCTCGTTTTATGTGGATCGCCATTGAGGTTGCAATCTTGCCAAACCTCTATTTGGAACCTGGAGTAGGAATCTAAGCAGAAGATTTGGTTTCAGTATTTTAACAGCGCTACCAACTGTAACGGCACTTTTCCGCTTATGGTTTTCCGCCAGTGAGCAAGGGAGGAGTTGGTCCGGTGTCAAAATGCGCCTTTCTCGCTGCTCACGCAGATGGAGCGATCGCTGCCTTTCATAAGAACCAACCCTCGCACCGGAGTTGAAGCAGAAAGCACACCTGGGAGTTTAATTAAATGTTATGTTCTGCACTTCTCAAAGGATCGACGTTTGTTTGGTTTTGTTTCTCGGGACACGTGTGCGCCGGCGCAGAATAATCTGAAGATATGATGAAAAATGTGTGAAAACTGAGAGGTCATTATTTCCACTTCAGACTCGTTTCCTCTCCCACCGCCTTTCCAGGGGCTAACCCCAATTTCTCCTCCCTTTTCCCGTATCTCTCGACTCTCGCAGAATGGCGCGGTTTGGAGACGACATTCCCAGCACGGTGGGATCTGCGGACGGAGGCTCGGAGCGCATCGGGGACAATGAGGGACCGGCGGGGTCCGCCGGTGGTGTTTCGGCGTCTCTGAATCAGATCAAAGCGCAGAGAGATCGCACCATGGCGATGTACAACCCCGTCCCCGCCAAGCACAACTGCCTCACCGTCAACAGGTCGCTCTTCATTTTCGCCGAAGACAACTTTATTAGGAAATACGCGAGGAGGGTTGTAGAATGGCCATATCCTTTTTTACGGTAAAAAACAAATGTACTAACATGCTGAAGTGTTCTAATAACCCACACACCTTCTCAGTTGTACACACACACACACACACACACACACACACACACACACGGTCGTGGTTCCAGTGAGTCGTAATTCCATGAACAGCTGTTAGTTTCTCAGAACTGTTTGCACATATTAGGTAACAGGTGTGCTCTGGTAGACCCGACGCTGTTGTGTTCTGTGCTGTTTCTGCATAGTCTGGGGCAGTTATGTAACTCTGGTAATGCAGTGACTTTATGCTTTTATGTCAATCTTTTCTCATGTAACATGTTTCCAAAAAAGTAACACATATTCTCGTACCCGTAACTAAGAAATTAAAATGGAAAAAGGGTAGTTTATTCAGTGTTTATATGCTTTTAATAAAAAAGAAACGCAACTGATCAATAAGAGCGCAAGCGTTTCAGGACCATGGACAGCGAGCGACAACGTTCCTTTCAGTTTCTATCGCGTTTAAATTTGATAATTTCCGCTACAAGCGCTCAGTCTTTTCAGCTTGTACACCAGTCACAGTTCATTTGAAATATTAATCTTTAAGAATGAGCGGACGAGAAGGGCAAAGGCTTTTTCCGCTCTCCATTTGCACTCGCAGGTGTTTGCACGGCTCCAAACTGACATGCAGTGAACTTTTGAACGTTTTTCAGCGTACAGAACGAAAAGGGCTGACATTTTGACATTCGTGACACATGCTTGCTACTTTGTCAGTATTAACATCTTATAGTTTAGCATTAAGTTTTTGAACATACAGCTGATGATGAAACGATTTGTCATTCGGAAAAAAACATGCAAATTAAGGGTAATTGAGCCAACGCCAGATGTTTTATTTATCATGGTTCTAACTGAACATATCCCCAAAACCATGACCGCATTCATTAGTCACATAAATAATTATCACTTCACCCTAATTATAAAAATATCATGGTAAAAAGTGTGACACTGGAATCTATTTTTCATATGCATTTTATAAATTTTCTGAATTATGGCCCGTGGCTTTCTGCAGTGAACCTCTGAATATCCATTATTGCACTGAGGTTGGGGTTAAAGAAGGGCTTGAATATCCATTATCGCACTGAGGGTGGGGTTAAAGAAAGGCTTGAATATCCATTATCGCACTGAGGGTGGGGTTAAAAAAGGGCTTGAATATCCATTATCGCACTGAGGGTGTGGTTAAAGAAGGGCTTGAATATCCATTATCGCACTGAGGGTGGGGTTAAAGAAGGGCTTGAATATCCATTATCGCACTGAGGTTGGGGTTAAAGAAGGGCTTGAATATCCATTATCGCACTGAGGGTGGGGTTAAAGAAGGGCTTGAATATCCATTATCGCACTGAGGGTGGGGTTAAAGAAGGGCTTGAATATCCATTATCGCACTGAGGTTTGGGTTAAAGAAAGGCTTGAATATCCATTATCGCACTGAGGTTGGGGTTAAAGAAGGGCTTGAATATCCATTATCGCACTGAGGTTGGGGTTAAAGAAGGGCTTGAATATCCATTATCGCACTGAGGGTGGGGTTAAAGAAGGGCTTGAATATCCATTATCGCACTGAGGTTGTGGTTAAAGAAGGGCTTGAATATCCATTATCGCACTGAGGTTGGGGTTAAAGAAGGGCTTGAATATCCATTATCGCACTGAGGGTGGGGTTAAAGAAGGGCTTGAATATCCATTATCGCACTGAGGGTGGGGTTAAAGAAGGGCTTGAATATCCATTATCGCACTGAGGTTGGGGTTAAAGAAGGGCTTGAATATCCATTATCGCACTGAGGTTTGGGTTAAAGAAGGGCTTGAATATCCGGGGCGGCTGTGGCTCAGGAGGTAGAGCGGGTCGTCCGCTGATCGCAGGGTTGGCGGTTCGATCCCCGGCTCCTCCTGTCCACATGTCGAAGTGTCCTTGGGCAAGACACTGAACCCCAAATTGCTCCCAATGAGCAGGCTAGCACCTTGCATGGCAGCTGCCGCCATTGGTGTGTGAATGTGTGTGTGAACGGGTGAGTGAGAGGCCATTGTAAAGCGCTTTGGATAAAAGCGCTATATAAGTGCAGTCCATTTATTATCGCACTGAGGGTGGGGTTAAAGAAGGGCCTGAATATCCATTATCGCATTGAGGGTGGGGTTAAAGAAGGGCTTGAATATCCATTATCGCACTGAGGGTGTGGTTAAAGAAGGGCTTGAATATCCATTATCGCACTGAGGGTGGGGTTAAAGAAGGGCTTGAATATCCATTATCGCACCGAGGGTGTGGTTAAAGAAGGGCTTGAATATCCATTATCGCACTGAGGGTGGGGTTAAAGAAGGGCTTGAATATCCATTATCGCACTGAGGTTGGGGTTAAAGAAGGGCTTGAATATCCATTATCGCACCGAGGGTGTGGTTAAAGAAGGGCTTGAATATCCATTATCGCACTGAGGGTGGGGTTAAAGAAGGGCTTGAATATCCATTATCGCACTGAGGGTGGGGTTAAAGAAAGGCTTGAATATCCATTATCGCACCGAGGGTGTGGTTAAAGAAGGGCTTGAATATCCATTATCGCACTGAGGGTGGGGTTAAAGAAGGGCTTGAATATCCATTATCGCACTGAGGGTGTGGTTAAAGAAGGGCTTGAATATCCATTATCGCACTGAGGTTGGGGTTAAAGAAGGGCTTGAATATCCATTATCGCACTGAGGTTGGGGTTAAAGAAGGGCTTGAATATCCATTATCGTACTGAGGTTGGGGTTAAAGAAGGGCTTGAATATCCATTATCGCACTGAGGTTGGGGTTAAAGAAGGGCTTGAATATCCATTATCGCACTGAGGTTGGGGTTAAAGAAGGGCTTGAATATCCATTATCGCACTGAGGGTGGGGTTAAAGAAGGGCTTGAATATCCATTATCGCACTGAGGTTGGGGTTAAAGAAGGGCTTGAATATCCATTATCGCACTGAGGGTGGGGTTAAAGAAGGGCTTGAATATCCATTATCGCACTGAGGTTGGGGTTAAAGAAGGGCTTGAATATCCATTATCGCACTGAGGTTGGGGTTAAAGAAGGGCTTGAATATCCATTATCGCACTGAGGGTGTGGTTAAAGAAGGGCTTGAATATCCATTATCGCACTGAGGTTGGGGTTAAAGAAGGGCTTGAATATCCATTATCGCACTGAGGTTGGGGTTAAAGAAGGGCTTGAATATCCATTATCGCACTGAGGGTGGGGTTAAAAAAGGGCTTGAATATCTATTATCGCACTGAGGTTTGGGTTAAAAAAGGGCTTGAATATCCATTATCGCACTGAGGGTGGGGTTAAAGAAGGGCTTGAATATCCATTATCGCACTGAGGTTGGGGTTAAAAAAGGGCTTGAATATCCATTATCGCACTGAGGGTGGGGTTAAAAAAGGGCTTGAATATCTATTATCGCACTGAGGGTGGGGTTAAAGAAGGGCTTGAATATCCATTATCGCACTGAGGTTGGGGTTAAAGAAGGGCTTGAATATCCATTATCGCACTGAGGTTGGGGTTAAAGAAGGGCTTGAATATCCATTATCGCACTGAGGGTGTGGTTAAAGAAGGGCTTGAATATCCATTATCGCACTGAGGTTGGGGTTAAAGAAGGGCTTGAATATCCATTATCGCACTGAGGTTGGGGTTAAAAAAGGGCTTGAATATCCATTATCGCACTGAGGTTGGGGTTAAAGAAGGGCTTGAATATCCATTATCGCACTGAGGGTGTGGTTAAAGAAGGGCTTGAATATCCATTATCGCACTGAGGTTTGGGTTAAAGAAGGGCTTGAATATCCATTATCGCACTGAGGTTGGGGTTAAAGAAGGGCTTGAATATCCATTATCGCACTGAGGTTTGGGTTAAAGAAGGGCTTGAATATCCATTATCGCACTGAGGTTGGGGTTAAAGAAGGGCTTGAATATCCATTATCGCACTGAGGTTGGGGTTAAAGAAGGGCTTGAATATCCATTATCGCACTGAGGGTGGGGTTAAAGAAGGGCTTTTCAACTGACTTATGAAAAAAATAAAATAATGTTTTTTACGGGTCAAGTCAAATTACTGTGCATGTGTAATCAGTCTCAAACGCAGGGTGTGAAACGGTAACAGTTTGTATTGATTAGACGTGGGTTGTCTCCCTCACAAATGACTGACATGTTATGGAAGTACCACAATGCACACAGAACCAGAGAAAGAAACCAGAGCAATAGAGGAAGTGGCTGAATGGGGCACTTTACAGTCACTCTGGGTTATCAAGGCTCTGGGTTGAAGCAAGATCCAGAGTCTTTGGACAGACAGCTGCTGGTACTGTTGGTGCTATGGAGACAGGGCTACTACTTTTGCCTGGGTGGAGATGAGGGGTTAGTACTGTTGCCTTGGTGGAGATGAGGGGTTAGTACTGTTGCCTTGGTGGAGATGAGGGGTTAGTACTGTTGCCTTGGTGGAGATGAGGGGTTAGTACTGTTGCCTTGGTGGAGATGAGGGGTTAGTACTGTTGCCTTGGTGGAGATGAGGGGTTAGTACTGTTGCCTTGGTGGAGATGAGGGGTTAGTACTGTTGCCTTGGTGGAGATGAGGGGTTAGTACTGTTGGTGTTATGGACAGAAAAGGTTTAGTACGAGGTTTGATCTGTATTTGGAAGACTGTGCTGTTGGGTCAATCTTTCAGGATTGACATTTTCCTTTTTAAGGATTCCTGATAAATGATAAATGACAGCTGTATTTGAGCCATTTTTTATTTTTTTTGTTGTTGCCAGAAGCGTTTTACTGCAGTGCATTCTGGGAAAAGTGCAGCTACTTGCTAATGAACTAATTAGAGTGGCTGGCGCAGGGGGAATTGGCTAGAGCAGAGGGCACCATGAACGTGGGCATTTAGAAGAGAAATGAGAGGCTCCTTCTGTGCCACACTAAATTCTGCCCATGTGCCCCACCCACTTGCCCCACTATGCTCAGCCCACATGCCCCGCCCTACATAACCCTGCTGGCTCAGCACAGCCTTGTGGCCTCGCCCCCCTCTGCATGCGGGTCAGGGGGGAAAAACTGTTAAACTGGGCTGAAACGGGTTTAGCGACTGCGGGCCCCGCCTCACCCTCCACCCTGGACTGATTTTCCGGTCCCAGAAATCAGTCAGAATTTGATTTCCCCAAAGCTCACACTTTATATAAAAATAAAAAAAAGTAAAAATGAGATCAGCTCAAACAGCCAGGGGCAATTCTAATTGAGTTTTTTTTTTATCTGTCTTTTTTCATGAATGTATTTTCCACATTTGGGTGACAAGATTACAGAAGGCAGTGAAGGTGTATTTACTGTGAATGCTTTATTTTATATTGTCTTGTTTTTTTTCTTTGGTGGGGGGGATCAGGAAGTTAGGAGGGAGGAGTAGGTGTAGATGATATTGACTGTAATGGTGTTATTTCTCATTTTTGAAAGCAGTGCTGAGTAAATTAGGAGGTCAGGGCTCAGCTAGCCTTCTATGATAAAGCTTCAACAGGCAAATACAGCACCTAGCCTTACCTACAGATACTGTATACAGGGCTAACAGCACCTAGCCTTACCTACAGGTACTGTATACAGGGCTAACAGCACCTAGCCTTACCTACAGATACTATATACAGGGCTAACAGCACTTAGCCTTACCTACAGATACTGTATACAGGGCTAACAGCACTTAGCCTTACCTACAGATACTGTATACAGGGCTAACAGCACAGAGCCTTACCTACAGATACTGCATAACAGGGCTAACAGCACCTAGCCTTACCTACAGATACTATATACAGGGCTAACAGCACCTAGCCTTACCTACAGATACTGTATACAGGGCTAACAGCACTTAGCCTTACCTACAGATACTGTATACAGGGCTAACAGCACAGAGCCTTACCCTACAGATACTGTATACAGTGCTAACAGCACCTAGCCTTACCTACAGATACTGTATACAGGGCTAACAGCACTTAGCCTTACCTACAGATACTGTATAACAGGGCTAACAGCACTTAGCCTTACCTACAGATACTGTATACAGGGCTAACAGCACAGAGCCTTACCTACAGATACTGTATACAGGGCTAACAGCACCTAGCCTTACCTACAGATACTGTATACAGGGCTAACAGCACCTAGCCTTACCTACAGATACTGTATACAGGGCTAACAGCACCTAGCCTTACCTACAGATACTGTATACAGGGCTAACAGCACTTAGCCTTACCTACAGATACTGTATACAGGGCTAACAGCACCTAGCCTTACCTACAGATACTATATACAGGGCTAACAGCACCTAGCCTTACCTACAGATACTGTATACAGGGCTAACAGCACCTAGCCTTACCTACAGATACTGTATAACAGGGCTAACAGCACCTAGCCTTACCTACAGATACTGTATACAGGGCTAACAGCACCTAGCCTTACCTACAGATACTGTATACAGGGCTAACAGCACTTAGCCTTACCTAC
The DNA here is from genome assembly GCA_022702515.1 of Ilyophis sp. 1 JC-2022. Lineage (NCBI taxonomy): Eukaryota > Metazoa > Chordata > Actinopteri > Anguilliformes > Synaphobranchidae > Ilyophis > Ilyophis sp. 1 JC-2022. The sequence goes on from CM040395.1 coordinate 150,102,332, forward strand.
AGATACTGTATAACAGGGCTAACCAGAATAAAGTGAAGGTGACAAAATCTTTTTTTTTTCTGGTGCATCTGTCTGTGTTGTACCTGGCAGCGCTGCCTGTAAGTGCTTATTGAAAAACCAAGATTGTAGTGTGAATGCAAAGAAGCTTCGCACAGGCGACTCTTCTATGGGCTGAGGTTGATTCATATAACTCTCTTTGTGTTGTGGCATTGCATCTTGGGAAC